>JAYESA010000004.1:170192360-170652360 GCA_036927795.1 Iris macrosiphon
GGTATGTTCACGACCTATCCCCCTTCCTATATTGTATATTAGTTTATCTCGAACAGCGTGCAAATCTAGGTAAAAATCGATGCCAAGTCGATGAAAAACTATGACTTTTTAATTCCAAAAATTTTGTTGCGACTACCTATGTTCACGGATTCGTATCTCCCACCACAGAGATCTGAATCCGGTTTTTCTTGTTGGTATGCGAAGACCACCTAACCTACTTTAATTTTTGCAATTTATAATAATTTATTAGTTGTTGTTTGTAGAATTAAATCAGATAGAAAAATCCAAAATATACTTTTTGGCAAATTCCAGAAATTGCGATACGGATCGCGCCCCGCCAAACGGGACCACCCCGTCGTGTACCAAGTGTACCAAAAGGTGCATACAGTGTACCCGGACGTGTGATATTTCGCAAAAACTGATTTGGACGCGTGTGCGCGTCGAAATTAGCCCGTATCCGTAGCAAATCTCCCGTGTCGTAACTTTTGCAAAAGCCATGCGCATTTAGTGTTCGCTCGTCAGAATGCGACAAAACTTGTGCCACTAGACTCGTGGTAAAGCGCTGGTCCTGTGACCCAAATTTCACATAATTCTGAGACAGTTGACCAAGTCGCCAATTGGCGGGCCCTACGGTTGACTTTTTAGGCAAAATTGTGTTCGGCTCACCGGAATCCACATTTGGACATACCGTTGAGTTCGTACTGACATGTAGAGTTTGTTTGAACTATAATTTGTCCCATTTAGAGACATTTACCCTTGGCACACTTTTTGGTGCAAAGTGGGCCACACGTGAACCCCACTTTGATCCAAAATTACCGTTTTGCCCCTGTGTCCAAATTGGACGAAAGGAAAATGATTTCTAGCTATTTCGCTTATTCTGGGAACATTGGTGATATCTATTTCAGCATCCGGAGACATTTGTTCTGAGGCCATAGCTTTTGATCCTGTGTGTTGGACATCTAGGCGTTACATTTTGCAGCTTCTTGCCAGGCAAGTATACCTTGCCATTGTACTGTTATTCATATTCCATATGTTGCATGCATCTTTATTTTCTGTCTTTAGTTCATATATTTTAACTACTATATAAAATGCGTATCCAAGGAAACTTGGATGCAACGACGGTGTCGTCGTTATATATTTTTATTTATGTATATGCATTGACCTTGTTTATGAGACTACTCCATTATCATGTAGCATCATTAGGTTCATTGGCCATGACACAGTTGTTACACGAGTGTGAGTCTCATATAGATAACGGACTGCGTGACAGGTCTGGCCTCCTGTATGTATGGACCGTGCGTTAGGGATGACTGCTGATAGAAACTTTGTATGCTAGAAGACTTAGCAGTTATTAGAGGTCCATGGACATAGCCTATTGTAGTACGGTGGTCCAATCCTTGTCCTTGTTTGGTTGCAGGATTGGGCTAGGGTACTAAAGATAGGCTATGAACCAAATTGTGTCATGGAGGTAACATGCTTAGAGCATGGGGTGGGGAGAACAACAAGTACCGCATTTGGGCTCCTTTGCACTTTTTCTATTGTGCGCCCGGATTCTCCGCTGGAGATACGGGTGGTGATGACCACTATATATTATATATTATCAGGCAGCCTCTGGCATTCAAAAGACGACATACTTTTTAGGCCCCTGGATCTCCAAGAGAACTATGCCAATCCCAGTTTTCAGCCAGATAGCCCACTTGTGGGAAAAATTGTTCTTAAACTGCATTCACTTAGACAGTTAGGCAACCCATTGGATATTTATTTTAGTACTTTATTGGCATACTTTTATGTATCTTGTTATGTCCCTCTGAGGACCTGGACCTTCCAGGTGTCGTTGTTCTTGAGTATTCACAGGAGCGCAGATTCAGATAGTTACATATGTTTCGAGGATGTCTTCTCTTCGAGCCCGTGATTGATAGCTGGCATTCTTATATTGTGTTTGTTGTGTTGTACTTTTACATTCGAGTTGGTAGTGGATTTGTTTCCATCCAACTATCATCTTTAGATACTTTGTATTAAGATCTAGTTATTTAAGATATTGGTTAAGTATTTATATATGATTCTGTGGATGAGATTTAGATTATACCCTGTGACTTGTGATAGATTTATACCACTTGTGGATTTGATATTCATATTACAGCGTACGTATGGGTTTGGTTTCCATATATTGGAGTTGCCATATCCATGCTGCTGGGATGCTTACGTGTCCTAGTCCTACGTATTTTTGGGACTGGGGCGTGATAGGCTACAACCAAATCAAGATATTTTCTGACAATGAGAAACATACGTCATTCCGGACCCTGATAGGTGTATACTACTATACGGTTATGCCTTTCGGCCTGAAGAAGGTAGGTGCAACATATTAGTGAGCCATGGGCACCATTTTTTGTGAGCATCTGTGCAAGATAGTAGAATGCTACGTCGACGACATCGCCGTCAAGAGTCGCTCCAAAGATTATCACCTCCAAGATCTGAGGACTGTGTTTGACTTAATATGTGCATACTACCTCAAGATGAAACCTACCAAATCTTTTCTGGGAGTCTCCAGCGGCAAATTCCTGGATTTCGTCATCACTTCCCGAGGTATTCACATAGACCCCGACAAGACCAAGGCCATCCTGGAGATGAATCTGCCAAGGAACCTCCGGGAACTCTGCAGCCTCCAAGGGAGGTTGGCATACATTAGGAGGTTCATATCAAACCTCTCTGGACATTGTCGACCATTCACACAGCTCATGAAGAAAGGTGTCTCCTTTGTTTGGAATAAAGAGTGCCAACGAGCGTTCGACAGCATCAAAGAATACCTATCAAACCCTAATGTACTGGTAGCCCCGATCATGAAAAAGCTATTCCTGCTCTATTTATGCGCGATGGGTCACTATCTCGGTACCCTGTTAGCCCAGAATAGTAATTCAGGTTACGAGCAGGCCATATACTATCTCAGTCGGATGATGGTCGGTCCAGAGCATAGGTATACCGCTGTCGAGAAGGAGTGCCTTACACTGGTATTCGCCATCCAGAAAACTCGACACTACGTGACCGGACAGATCATTCATGTAATCTTGCGAGCCAACCCCCTCAGGGTCCTCATGACCAAACCTGGAGAACTCATCTCCCGCTTGGCTACCTGGGCAATACTATTATCTCCATATTATATGATATTTGTCGCACAGAAGGCCGTCAAGGGTCAGGCATTGGCTGACTTTCTGGTAGCCCATCCGGGGTCAGAAATATCAAAGCTCTATGAAAAGATTCTAGACGAAGTGGCAGGCGCCAACATCACCTCACACGAAGTGGTTTGGCGAATATTCTTTGATAGTGCTTCAAGAACATGGCTCAAAGGCAACATCATCGCTGGGGTCGGGATAGTGTTGATCTCCCCATACGGCCTCGTCATCAATCGCGCATACTCTCTCACGGAGCCATGATCCAATAATGTGGCAGAGTACAACGCCCTAATCATCGGACTCCAGCTCGCCAAAAAGTCAGGGTAGAGTACTTGGAAGCCTACGGCGATTCTTAGCTAATCGTCAATCAAGTTCAGGGAGTATATAAAGTCCGAAATGAAGACTTGATCCCCTACCACCAAGCTACACAGAGCATCATTGCAACGTTCGAAATATTCTTTATTGAGCATGTCCCTCGGTTGCAAAATATTAAGGCGGACGTGTCACGCCCCAGTCCTAAAATATCGAGGGACTAGACACGTGGCAATGGCCAACAGCACACACCGATGGACAAACCCAATTTAATGGATCCATCGGTGCATACTTAAGCTGTAATACAACAAATAGGTCTACTAATCTCATCCACAGAATAAATACAGCAATATCAACAAAAGGAAAATAAACATCATCCAGTCACAAGTAATTAAACTCGGGGAACAACCCGATATAAAGTCTGTTTCAATTGTTCATTAAACAATAATTAAAAGAGTTTAGAAGCAGCAATACTGATCATAGAAGAAGCAGATATTCAGGAAAAATCCTCAGCGATCACCTCGTCCTCAGGTGCTGGTACTGTACCGAGAAGTGCTCCTGTTCTGAATACCTCAGGATAGATATCCTCTGCTAATCCTGGAGACATAATTCAGATCCAGGTCCTCAGGGGACATAGCAAGGTACAAATAATACATGCCAAAATAAATGCAGTGCAATAGTAAATGAAATAAATAGGGTAATTATGTAACCATCTATGTGAAATACAAATAAGAGCATCACTATTACTCAGGCCGAGACCACTACAAGCTCTGTGTCGGGGAGCCGGTAGCAGTTATGCTATGTAGTTATGCTATGTAGTTTACTATGTAGTGGCACCATATATATATAATCAGCCTGTAGCCTGTGTGTCTCTCCCCACCCAATGTAATCAAACGTCTCATGTCCACGATGCCTCATGTCCATGTCACGTAAGATCATATCTAATGCAGTGAGTCATACTATGTCTATGAATATAATGTTTAAGAATATAATGTCTATGTCATAAATCCTGCAACCTACACATAATCACCTTGAATATTTCAGGAATATTCTGTCTCATGATTCGTGTCAGGTGTCATGGGTATATTGTACTTGAAAATGCAAGTACGAGAATATAAAGGGTGTTGATATCCATCTCTAGGTGACGTTACACAACTCCGCGTACGGGGTTGGCACCCGACTATTAATCAGACGCTAAGCAAGTCACATGGTCCTAGGTTTAAGCATGTATAACATATAATTAAGGCAAGAAAATATGTAACAAGAACTGCAAAGTTTGGCAAGGTACACTTGCCTGAGGTTCTGGCTCCAATTCTAGCTCTGACTTCAGCGAAATTTGCAGGCAGTTCTCCGGTTGCTGAAATAGACATCACTATCAGATCCAGAAAATATCAAATTGCTAGAAACGCCTGTCCTTGAGTCCAATTTGGACACAGGGACAAAAATGACATTTTCAAGTCCAAGCGGGGTCCACATGTGGGCCGCTTTGCACCGAAAAATGTGTCAGGAATAAAGGTCTCCAAATTCGTCCAACTTAGTGTCAACAAGTCAGGAACGATGATACTAACCCAACAGAACTTCCAGAATTGGATTCCGATGAGCCGGTCACAAAATCGCCCGTCAAGTGGAGCCGTAGGGCCCACGATATGCAATTTTGTCAATGTTCTCAGAATCGAACCAAACTTGGGTCACAGGACCAGCGTATTGCTACGAGTCCGATGGCGCAAGTTTCGTTTCAATCCGACGTGTGTACACAAAGTTATAACGTATTCTAGAACGGGCAGATACGGGGTGTTGTCGGCGGATACGCGTTGATTCCGGTGTGCACGCACATCCAAATCAACTTCTGCGAAATCCCGCACGTCCGTATCAACGGCACGCACGTTTCGGTGAAGACCGCATACGACCAAGTCGTCCCGTTTGGCGGAGCGTACTCAGTTCCGGGGTAAAATAGGGCGTTGGTTTTCCTATTTTTGGATCGCGGTTCACGATCGCCACAGGACGCGACGCACCGAGCGGGTTGCACGAGCATCGAGGGGTCACACAGCCTACGCGTCACAACTGACGGAACTGAAAATGGGTCAACGAGGAGAGAGAACGGGTTACCTGAACAGGGCTCCGTGGAACGAGGATTTCTCGTGTCCGGGTCACTGTGCTGTGTCCTGGTTCGAATCCGCCGTGTCCGGGTCACTGGGATGCTGTTGTGTCCGGGTCGGCCGTGTCCAGGGCTAGGGCAGCGGGTCGTGGCCAAGCTGGGAGAGGGCGGCCGGCCTAGGGCGTCGCTGAGGGTCGACGAGGCGAGCGGCCAGAGTTCGGGTGCGGCGGATCTCGAGCGGGTGGGGGGCTGTGGAGGTCCGGGGTGGTCGAGCAGAGGCGGGGGAGGCTTCGGATGCTGCTGCGGGTCTCCGGCGAGGTCGGCGAAGCTTCTAGGGAGGAGGAGAAGGGAAGGCGGGGCGGAGGAGCAGGAGGTCGGGGACGGTCGGCTGGGGCGGGTTTTATCGAGGGGAAGAGGGAGGTGGAGCGGTCGGGGGTTTATGGAAGAGGAAGGGGAGGCGCTCGGGGGTTGACGGGAGGCGAAGAGGAAGGGTCTCCGGCGGCCACGGCGGCGGAAATGGCCGCCGGGAGGAGAGGGGTCGGGGGAGTGGAAGAAAGGATTTCGGGTTAGGGTTTCAGGCGGGTCAGGTCGGGTTCGATTCGGATCCGACCCAACCCGTTAAGGCTGGGTTGGTCCGGTTTGGTTCAACAGTGGTTTGGTTAGGTTTAATTTGGTTCAAGTGAACTGGGTTCAGTCAGGGTTTAATTAGGTTTAAATATACAATAGTTTTTAGGGTTTTAAAAATACTTCCGGGGTCCAATAAATTCCCAAAAAATTACCCTATGTCTAGTTTTTCATTTTTCATTAGAAAATATTATTTTTATAATATTTTAATATTATTTAATATCAATTAAAAATCATTTAAATACAAAATACCTAGGTTTTAATTATAAAAAATTCCAGAAAATTTCCAGAAAAATTGTAAAAATCTATTTAAAAATTCCTGAAAAATCAGGGTGTTTACAATCTACCCCCTTAAGAGGATTGCGTCCTCGCAATCAAAGAATAACCGGTCAACAGAGATGACACGGTTGTAAATATTGTTCGAAGCACATTACTATCAAGAAGAATCAAGGTTGAGGGTGTAAGAATAACACATAGAGAAAATTTCCCTAAGCATTAAAAGTTATGCAATCTCCCATATGAAGGAGATCTAGAAGACTACAGTAAAAAAACATATTAGGTTATCACTAGGTTATCAATTATTAGCAAGTTAAATGGTCAGGTTAAGTCTAAGGTCACGAACCAACAGGCACGAACTAAAGCAATACTAGAAACAGAAAACTATAAAAACTTACGCGCATTAGCTACTCCATGATTCTGCGCGTCTTCCAAGGTCATCACGAAGTCTTGTCCGCATCCTTGTAGTGGATTCCTCTGCTGCTGCTGGGCCTGTTGGAAGAGTGCTGCTTGTGGTGCCAAGGGTGGCCTCGGCTGATACCCTCCTAGGGCAGGTAGAGTTTGTTGGTTTGCCCTTGGTGCTCCTCCTCGATGCTGAGGATAATCCTTGGCTAAGTGTTGATTGGTTCCGCAAATCAAGCATAATCCCAACTTGCGTCTGCAGTCCTTCTCAATATGGCCTACCTTGCCACAGTATTGACATATAGGTAATATCTGCGGAGAGGCTCTGGGTGGCTGGTGTATGTGAGGTCTCTTTGCAGCTTCTTCTTGTGGTACTTTGGCTGATGTGAAAGACCATTTCAGACTGGTCTCTCTCCTGGTGACGCGTTCCATGCGTCGGGCTGCAGCGAGAACGTCCGAGTAAGAGGTAGGTGCGACGAATCCGATGAGTCTCTGTAGCTCAAAGTTTAGTCCGTCGAAGAACTTCTCAGCCTTCTCTTCTTCTGTCGGGATCAAAGTAGGGGCGAAGCGACTTAGACGAATAAACTCCGTGTTGTACTCTTCCACTATCATAGTATCCTGAGTGAGGCGATTGAACTTGTCCCAAAGTTCTGATCGAGCGATAGCCAGAATGTACATCTCCTGAAAGAGTCTGGAAAACTCTTCCCAAGTGACTCGGTCTGGTCCAAGCCGTGTCTCTTCAGATAGCCACCAGTGATGAGCATTGTCCGTCAACTGCATTCTAACAGTGGTCATCCAACGTTCTCTGGGAAGCTCAGCTGCTTCCAACTGGTGTTGTATGTTGGTGAGCCACTCATGAACTTCGGTTGGTCCCTCCTTGCCAGAAAAGGTACGGGGCTTGAGCTGACGGAAATCAGTGATAGATCCCGTCGCTGGTCGCCTAGCTGGTGGGTTCGCCTGCTCCAATGCGGTTACTAGGCTGGTCCTCAAGTACTCCGCCTCGTGACGCTGAGTCTCTTGACGGATTTGCTGTTGGGCTTGCATCATTGCGTAGATCATTTAAAATATTTGTTGCCCGTCCATAGGTTGCCCTTGTAGGAATATAGGCATCGGTGGAACGAACTGTGGAGGCGGCGGAATGTCATCACGCCGGAACCTGGAAGTATGCTGGCCCGCTTGATTGCTTTGAGCTGATTGTCCTTGGTCTTCGGGTGTTACTCCTTCATCATAGGTAACAACAGCATCATGTGGTGTACCCAAAGGATTCTCGTCTCCGATTCTTGGATCCATTACTCTGCATCAAAAATAAACTATAAGAGGCGCACAGGAATCAAGGCAAGATGCAAGTTAAAAATTAATTCAAATACGATATAGATATCAAGAACGATTCAAGCAAGTGGATGAGATCCTAAAGCTTATCCTATCCTTAGTGCAGGCTTGCTCGGTCCCTAAGTTAAAACCGAACAATTTAGTCGTTGACCTGCATGGGCCACCACAAAAACCATGTCACGCCCCAGTCCCAAAATATCGAGGGACTAGACACGTGGCAATGGCCAGCAGCACACACCGATGGACAAACCCAATTTAATGGATCCATCGGTGCATACTTAAGCTGTAATACAACAAATAGGTCTACTAATCTCATCCACAGAATAAATACAGCAATATCAACAAAAGGAAAATAAATATCATCCAGTCATAAGTAATTAAACACGGGGAACAACCCGATATAAAGTCTGTTACAATTGTTCATTAAACAATAATTAAAAGAGTTTAGAAGCAGCAAGACTGATCATAGAAGAAGCAGATATTCAGGAAAAATCCTCAGCGATCACCTCGTCCTCAGGTGCTGGTACTGTACCGAGAAGTGCTCCTGTTTCGTACACCTCAGGATAGATATCCTCTGCTAATCCTGGGGACATAATCCAGATCCAGGTCCTCAGGGGACATAGCAAGGTACAAATAATACATGCCAAAATAAATGCAGTATAATAGTAAATAAAATAAATAGGGTAATTATGTAACCATCTATGTGAAATACAAATGAGAGCATCACTAGTACTCAGGCTGAGACCACTACAAGCTCTGTGTCGGGGAGCCGGTAGCAGTTATACTATGTAGTTATGCTATGTAGTTTACTATGTAGTGGCACCATATATATATAATCAGCCTGTAGCCTGTGTGTCTCTCCCCACCCAATGTAATCATACGTCTCATGTCCACGATGTCTCATGTCCATGTCACGTAAGATCATATCTAATGTAGTGACTCATACTATGTCTATGAATATAATATCTAAGAATATAATGTCTATGTCATAAATCCTGCAACCTACACAGAATTATCTTGAATATTTCAGGAAGATTCTGTCTCATGATTCGTGTCAGGTGTCCTGGGTATATTGTACTTGAAAATGCAAGTACGAGAATATAAAGGGTGTTGATATCCATCTCTAGGTGACGTTACACAACTCCGCGTACGGGGTTGGCACCCGACTATTAATCGGACGCTAAGCAAGTCACACGGTCCTAGGTTTAAGCATGTATAACATATAATTAAGGCAAGAAAATATGTAACAAGAACTGCAAAGTTTGGCAAGGTACACTTGCCTGGGGTTCTGGCTCCAACTGTAGCTCTGACTTCAGCAGGATTTACAGGTAGTTCTCCGGTTGCTGAAATAGATATCACTATCAGATCCAGAAAATATCAAATAGCTAGAAACGCCTGTCCTTGAGTCCAATTTGGACACTGGGGCAAAAATAACATTTTCAAGTCCAAGCGGGGTCCACATGTGGGCCGCTTTGCACCAAAAAACATGTCAGGAATAAAGGTCTCCAAATTCGTCCAACTTAGTGTCAACAAGTCAGGAACGATGATACGAACCCAAAGGAACTTCCAGAATTGGATTCCGATGAGCCGGTCATAAAATCGTCCGTCAAGTGGAGCCGTGAGGCCCACGATACGCGATTTTGTCAACGTTCTCAGAATCGAACCAAACTTGGGTCACAGGACCAGCGTATTGCTACGAGTCCGATGGCGCAAGTTTCGTTTCAATCCGACGTGTGTACACAAAGTTACAACGTGTTCCAGAACGGGCGGATACGGGGCATTGTCGGCGGATACGCGTTGATTCTGGTGTGCACGCACATCCAAATCAACTTCTGCGAAATCCTGCACGTCCGTATCAACGGTGCGCACGTTTCGGTGAAGACCGCACGCGACCAAGTCGTCCCGTTTGGCGGGGCGTACTCAGTTCTGGGGTGAAACAGGGGTTGGTTTTCCTGTTTTTGGATCGCGGTTCACGATCGCCACAGGACGCGACGCACCGAGCGGGTTGCACGGGCATCGAGGGGGTCACACAGCCTACGCGTCACAACTGATGGAACCAAAAATGGGTCAACGAGGAGAGAGAACGGGTTACCTGAACAGGGCTCCGTGGAACGAGGATTTCTCGTGTCTGGGTCACTATGCTGTGTCCTGGTTCGAATCCGCCGTATCCGGGTCACTGGGATGCTGCTGTGTCCGGGTCGGCCTTGTCCCGGGCTAGGGCAGCGGGTCGTGGCCGAGCTGGGAGAGGGCGGCCGGCCTAGGGCGTCGCTGAGGGTCGACGAGGCGAGCGGCCGGAGTTCGGGTGCGGCGGATCTCGAGCGGGCGGGGGGCTGTGGAGGTCCGGGGTGGTAGGGCAGAGGCGGGGGAGGCTTCGGCTGCTGCTGCGGGTCTCCGGCGATGTCGGCGGAGCTTCTGGGGAGGAGGAGAAGGGAAGGCGGGGCGGAGGAGCAGGAGGTCGGGGACGGTCGGCTGGGGCGGGTTTTATAGAGGGGAAGAGGGAGGTGGAGCGGTCGGGGGTTTGTGGAAGAGAAAGGGGAGGCGCTCGGGGGTTGACGGGAGGCGAAGAGGAAGGGTCGCCGGCGGCCACGGCGGCGGAAACGGCCGCCGGGAGGAGAGGGGTCGGGGTAGAAGAAGAAAGGATTTGGGGTTAGGGTTTCAGGCGGGTCGGGTCGAGTCTAAGCGGGTCGGGTTCGATTCGGATCCGACCCGACCCGTTAAGGCTGGGTTGGTCCGGTTTGGTTCAACAGTTGTTTGGTTCGGCTTAATTTGGTTCAAGTGAACCGGGTTCAGTCAGGGTTTAATTAGGTTTAAATATACAATAGTTTTTAGGGTTTTGAAAATGCTTCCGGGGTCCAATAAATTCTCGAAAAATTATCCTATGTCTAGTTTTTCATTTTTCACCAGAAAATATTATTTTCATAATATTTTAATATTATTTAATATCAATTCAAAATCATTTAAATACAAAATACCTAGGTTTTAATTACAGAAAATTCCAAAAAAATTCCAGAAAAATTGTAAAAATCTATTTAAAAATTCCTGAAAAATCAGGGGGTTTACAGCACGCTTTAGCCGGCCTCGTTGCTTCCTTGGCAGTCCCAGACAATACCCGTCAACTAATCACGGTGATCAGTCAAGAGCTGGTCTGTCCCAAAAGTAACATATGCTTATACCTCAATGGAGGTCGATACCGATAATCAAGATTGGAGGCTTCCATTCATCGACTACGCGGTCTATGGAATTCTTCCTAAAAACCCAAAGGAAGCTACTTCAATCAGAAGATGCTCCCTCTGTTTCTATTATGACACAAACCAAAATATTGTACCATTGGTCCTACGATGGCCTTCTGCTCTGATTCATGTCGAACACAGAGGGAAAATAAGCCCTCTGCGAAGCTCACGACGGTATCAGCGGGGCTCATCAACCTGGTCCAAAGCTACAGGACCGTCTACCAGCCATCTGAATTCCTATACCCAACAGTAGCATCTTGCCCATTTGTGACACGGGAAATGGACATTATCGGGCCAATCAGTCTGCCTTCATCAAAAGGACATCGGTTCATCCTAGCGGTCACCGACTACTTCTTCAAATGGGCGAAAGCTATTCCGCTCGCTGAAGTCAAAATAGTATATGTGATTAACTTCGTCGAGCATTATATTATATATCGCTTTGGCTTGCCATGTAGGATCGTCCATGAGAATGGTCCACAGTTCGCAAGTCATGTCTTCTATCAATTTTGTGACAAGAACCGAATCCAAAATATAGCCTCCACGACATAGTACCTCGCAGCAAACAGTCTAGCAGAAGAGTTCAAAAATAATCATTACCAAGCTCCCCAAGAAATTCATGTCTTCCAACAAACGCAACTAGAACGAGAAGCTGGGTGAATGTCTTTGGGCCTACCGAACAATAGTCCGGACAGCTAATAGGAATACGCCATTCTTCTTGGTGTACGAAAGTGAGGCGGTACTCCCATTGGAGATCCAAATCCCTTCACTATAAGTAGATCTCTCCAACCAACTAACCATGGACGACAACTATCACCGATTATTGCAGGAGTTGGAAGCACTCGACGAGAAACGGCTCTTAGCTCAACAACGCATAGAGCTGTATCAAGTGCGTCTATCTGGAGTCTTCAACAAACGGGTAAAACAGAGAATGTTTCAAGTGGGTGACCTCGTCTTAACAGTAAGAAGATCGATGGTTATGACTCACAAGACGACCGGCAAATTCTAACCTAAATGATAGGGCTCGTTCATTGTGGAAACCATATTTTCCAATGGCGCATACCGGCTAGCAAAATCCAACGGCAACTTGCTCCTGATGCCTATCAAAAACAAGTTCCTCAAAAAGTACTATGTCTAAATTGGACTGGGACTCCTCTATTACCCAACTACATCGTATCTCCCCGGGCGCTGGTTCATGTCCACATGACCTCTGGACTGCCGCTCTAATACACTACTCCGGCAAACCTGCCATATCCATATTATCTCTGAGCAAACTTCCCATCCTTGACCATCGATCATCATGTCCATATTACCTCTGATATAGATTGTCTTCTGTCACGCCCCAGTCCCAAAATACCGAGGGACTAGACACGTGGCAATGGCCAGCAGCACACACTGATGGACAAACCCAATTTAATGGATCCATCAGAGTATACTTAAGCTGTAAAATAAAGTCTACGACAACATGGCACAACTAATCTCATCCACACAAGATAAAATATGATCCACAGAAATAAGAAATGTAAATCATCAACCAGTCTCTACAAAGTGCTTCGGGGAACAACCCGATAAAATCTGATACAATGGTTCAACAGACCAAAATATAAATGAATCAATAAAATAAATACTGAGCATGAAACATAGATGCTCAGGAAAAGTCTTCAGCTAACACCTCGTCCTCGAATGTCGGTACAGCTCCTGTATCAGCTCCTGCTGCGGTCCCGTATACCTCGGGATAGATCTCGTCTGCAAATCCTGGGGACATAATCCGAATCCAGGTCCTCAGGGGACATAGCAAGGTACAAGATAATACAAGCCAAAATAAATGCAGTGCAAATAGTAAATGAAATAAATAGGGTAAGTATGTAATCATCTGTGTAAAATGCAAGAGAGAGCATCACTAGTACTCAGGCTTAAACAACTACAAGCTCTGTGTCGGGGAGCCGGTAGCAGTGATATCATGTGGTGGTCTAGCTCAGCGGGAGACTGAGAAGCCGGCATAATATAGTCAACCTGTAGCCTGTGTGTCTCTCCAGCAATAAATGAAACAATAGGGGAACACTAAATAACCAGCTAAGTGATATGCAAGATGAGAGCAACACTAGAACCCAGTCTGAAACTACTACAAGCTCTGTGTCGGGGAGCCTGTAGCAGTGATAATGAGTAATGGGCCAAGCTCGGGTTTCAGAGTCTTGTGCCTCACAATAATAGGGGATATATATGTATGATCAGCCTGTAGCCTGTGTGTCTCTCCCCACCCAATATAACCACACGTCTCATGTCCATAACGTCTCATGTACATGTCACGCAAGATCATAGCTAATGCAACAAGTCATATAGTGTCTATGAATATAGTATCTCTGTCAAGTCCTGTATCCTATACAGAATCACCATGAATATCTCAAGAAGATCCTGTCTCATGTAAAGTGTCAAGTGTCCTGGGTTATAGTGTACTTGATAATACAAGTACGAGAATGTAAAGGGGTCACGAATGTCCATCTCTAGATGACATACACAACATCGCGTACGGTGTTGGCACCCGACTAATAATCGGACGCTGAGTAAGTCACACGGTCCTAGGTTAAGCATGCACAGCAATATAAATGAATCGAGAAAAATATGTAACAATACTGCAGAGTTTGGCAAGGTACACTTGCCTGGGGTTTGAATACCAACAGTCGTCCCTGTATCAGTGGATCCTGTAGGTACTCCTCCAAAAGCTGTAATAAATATCACCAACAGTCTCAGAAGATGTCAAATAGCTAGAAATGCCTGTCCTTAAGTCCAATTTGGACACAAGGGTAAAAATGACATTTCCGGGTCAAAGCGGGGTCCACATATGGGCCACTTTGCACCGAAAAGCGTGTCAGGGTCAAAGGTCTCCAAATTCACCAAAATTAGTGTCAACAAGTCAGGAACGATGATACGAACCCAATGGAACTTCCAGAATTGGATTCCGATGAGACGATCACAAAATCGCCCGTCAAGTGGAGCCTGTGGGGCCCACGATACGCGATTTTGTCAATATTCTCAGAATCGAATCAAACTTGGGTCACAGGACCAGCGTATTGCTACGAGTCTGATGGCGCAAGTTTCATTTCGATCCGACGTGTGTACACAAAGTTACAGCATGTTCCAGAATTGACGGATACGGGGCGTTGTCGGCGGATACGTGTTGATTCCGGTGTGCACGCACATCCGAATCGACTTCTGCAAAATCTTGCACGTCCGTATCAACAACGCACACGTTTTGGTAAAGACCGCGTGCGACCAAGTCATCCTGTTTGGCGGGGCACACTCAGTTCCAGGGTGAAACAGGGCGTTGATTTTCCTGTTTTTGGATCGCGGTTTGCGATCACCACAGGACGCGACGCACCGAGCGGGTTGCACGGGCATCGAAAGGGTTATACAGTCTACGCGACGCATCTAACGGAATGGAAAACGGAATAACGAGGAGAGAGGAAACGCTACCTGAACAGGGCTCCGTGAAATCCAAATTCTCGTGTCCGAGTGTCTGGATCGCGTCCTGGTCCTGTGTCCGTTGTGTCCGGTCTGCGAGAGGCGGTGTCCGTGCTAGGGCAGCGGACGGCCGGCCTAGGGCTTCGCGGAGGGTTGACTAGGCGAGCGGGGCAGCGCTCGCGGGCGGCAGCGGCGAGGTCGGCAGCGGCTCAGACGGCCGGAGCTAGGTCAGGGCAGCGGCTTAGTGCTGCTGTGGGTGGAGCGGTGATCGGGGACGGAGGAGTTCTGGACGGGGGGGTCGAGAGGTACAGCGGGCCGGAGTCGTCGAAGGGGGTGGCGCTCGGGGCTGTTGAGTTCGGGTCGACGGCGGCGGAAGGATGGAGAAGAGGGAGTCGAGGGGGCTGTGGAGTTCGGGTCGGCGGCGGCGGAAGGATGGAGAAGAGGGAGTCGAGGGGGGTGTGGAGTTCGGCTGCGTCGGCGGGGAGTGACCAGAGCGGGACTGCGGCGGAGTCGGCTGCATCGGCGGGGATGAGAGGAGAGAGAGAGGGTGCGGCGGCGCTGTAGAGATGAGAGAGAGAGGGTTGTGGCGCGGCTGGGCACGGAAGCCGAGGGCATTAAATAGGGCTGCAACAGTGAATCCGGCAAGGGTTAGGTTTTCGGTCAGGTTTCGGGTTTGGGTCGGGTTTCATGGATCCGACCCGACCCGACCCGCTACGCTGGGTTGGTTTGGTTCAGTTCAGCGGTTTGGTTTATTTAAAATAAACCGGTTCAACCAGGGTTTGTTTAGGGTTAATTCTATATTAGTTTTTAGGGCTTTAAACGTGTTTCCGGAGTCCAATAAATTCGCAGAAAATTACCCTATGTCCGGTTTTCCAATTTACACCATAAAATATTATTTCTATAATATTTTAACATCAATTAAGAGCATATAAAAATCTTTTAATCATAAATTCCTTAGTTTTAATTCCAAAAAATTTACCAAAAAATTGGTAAAATTATATTAAAAATATTCTAAAAAAATCAGGGTGTTTACAATCTATCCCCCTTAAGAGGATTGCGTCCTCGCAATCGAAGAATAAACTACTAAAGGAAGAACTATGGAAATTACAAGAATGCTTAGGTTATAACTGCATCCGCGAATAAGTGAGGATAACGCTGGCGCATACTATCCTCCGGTTCCCAGGTCGATTCGCCAGGAGAATGATGTTTCCAAGCTACACGGACCAGTCTAATTGTCTGTCCTCGCAATGTCTTCTCACTGATGTCGAGGATGCCAACTGGTTGTTCTTCATATCTCAAGCTAGGGCCCACTGCGATCTCTGAATGATCGACTACATGACTTGGGTCGGTCACGTACCTTCTCAACTGTGAGACGTGGAATACGTCATGCACTCCCTCTAAGGATGGAGGTAATGCAAGACGATAAGCCACCTCACCAATGCTCTCTAGAATATCAAATGGCCCGATATATCTCGGGCTCAAATTGCCTCTGCTCCCAAATCTAATAGTACCTCGAGTAGGTGAAATCCTCAAGAATACGTGCTCTCCTTCTTTGAACTCTAGGGGACGTCTGTGCGTATCAACCCAATGCTTCTGTCTGTCCTGAGCTGCTCGAAGATGATTCTGAATTTGTTTTACCTTCTCCACTGTCTGCATTATCAATTTTGGACCCAGTATTTGACGTTTACCAACGTCACTCCAACATATTGGCGATCTGCACTTCCTTCCGTATAATGCCTCGAATGGTGCCATCTGAATGCTGGCCTGATAACTGTTGTTGTAGGAGAACTCCACCAAGTGCAAATGATCTTCCTAAGATCCTCCAAAGTCTAGCATACACAATCGCAACATATCCTCCAAGATCTGAATCGTGCGCTCCGATTGACCATCTGTCTGCGGATGGTAAGCTGTGCTGAATTTGAGTCTGGTGCCCAGACTCTCTTGCATGCTTCGCCAGAAATGAGATATAAATCTCGAATCTCGATCCGATACAATACTAACCAGCACTCCATGTAATCTTATGATTTGTCGCATATACATATCGACTAGTACCTCTGTGGACTCTCTAACTCTAAACGGCAAAAAATGTGCCGATTTAGTGAGTCGATCCACGATAACCCATACCGCATCTCTTCCGCTGGGGCTTCTTGGAAATCCTGTGACAAAATCCATAGTGATATGTTCCCACTTCCATTCTGGTATAGGAAGCGGCTGTAACATACCTGCAGTCCTTTGATGCTCGGCCTTTACTTGCTGGCAGACTAAACATTTAGCCACAAATCATGCAATCTCCCTTTTCATTCCATGCCACCAATAATACTGTCTCAAGTCTCGGTACATCTTGGTTCCTCCTGGGTGAACAGAGTACATGGAGCTATGTGCTTCAGTCATTAACTCATGTCTCAATTCTCCATTTGGAACATACAGGCAATTTCTACACCTTAATGTCCCGTCTTCATGTATGCGAAGTCCTGTCTGCATGCCTGCTTCTGTCCTTTCTTTAAGTCTTCGAAATCTAGCATCAGTGGGCAATGCCTCTTTAATCCTCTCCACAAGTGACGACTTAACTTCGAGATTAGCCAGCAAGCCACTCTGTCCTGGTAAAACAACCTCTATCTGAAGCTCTTGTAGATCTTTCAATAATTCAGGCTGCATTGTCAAGAAATAAGCCGTAGGCTTCCTGCTGAGTGCGTCTGCTACGACATTCGCCTTTCCCGGGTGATACTGCAGATCTATATCAAAGTCTACCATCAATTCAAGCCAACATCTCTGTCTCATGTTGAGCTCCTTCTGAGTATATAGATACTTCATACTCTTGTGATCAGTAAAGATGTCTACCTTCTCCCCATAAATATAGTGCCTCCAAATCTTCAGTGCAAATATAACTGCTGCTAGCTCCAGATCGTGTGTTGGGTAGTTCTTCTCGTGGACCTTCAATTATCTCGATGCATAAGCAATAACTTTGCCATGTTGCATCAAAACACATCCTAGTCCACTACCAGACGCATCACTGTAAACAACAAAACCTCCTGACCCTGAAGGAAGAGTCAAGACAGGTGTTGTTGTTAATCTTCTCTTCAATTCTTCAAAGGCCTTCTGGCAGTCTTCTGTCCATATAAACTCCTGGTCTTTCCGTGTCAACTTCGTCATAGGCTCTGCAATCCTTGAAAAAATTTCTACAAACCTTCGGTAATATCCCGCAAGTCCGAGAAAACTTCTCACTTCTGCAACTGATGTGGGTGTAGGCCAAGTCTCTATTGCAGCAACTTTCTCCGGATCAATTGATAGTCCTTCTCCTGAGATGATATGTCCCAAGAAAGGCACCTTATCCATACAAAACTCACACTTACTGAGCTTGGCATATAACTTCTCCTGTCTTAAGGTCTCTAGCACAATTCTGAGATGCTCCTCGTGCTCTTCATGGCTCTTAGAATATACTAGAATGTCATCAATAAATACAACCACAAATTTGTCCAAGTACTGATGAAAAACTCTATTCATCAAACTCATGAACACAGCTGGCGCTTTGGTTAAACCAAACGGCATTACTAAGAATTCATAATGTCCATACTTGGTCCTGAAGGCTGTCTTCGGTATATCCTCCTTCCTTACTTTGATCTGATGATAGCCGGATCTAAGGTCAATCTTCGAGAATACCCTAGCACCACTCAATTAATCGAATAGATCATCAATATGTGGTAAGGGATACCTGTTCTTGATGGTCACAGCGTTAAGTGCCCTGTAGTCAATGCACAAACGTACTGTTCCATCCTTCTTCGGTACAAATAGTATGGGTGCTCCCCAAGGTAAAATACTGGGCCGAATAAAACCCTTCTCCAGAAGATTATCAACTTGTTCCTTCAACTCCACCAACTCCTTAGGTGCTAGCCCATATACTGATGAGGTGATAGGCTCTGCTCCTGGAGTTAAGTCTATTGTGAATTCTATTTCCCGATCAGGTGGTAGACCTGGAAGATCATCAGGAAATACATCTACAAACTCTGATATGACTCTTGGGTAACCTGTCTCCCCTTCTACAAATAGTACCCTAAGAGTAGGCTGAACTCCTTGCTCTACAGCTCCCCGAAGAAACTCAAATTCTAGATGTCCAGGCGGTCTAAATATAACCCGTCCAAGTCGGCAATCAAGAGTCGCATGGTACTGACTTAACCAGCCCATACCAAGTACAACATCATAATCCGGCATGGAAAATATCATAAATTGAGCTCGCATCTCTCTTCCACAGACTACTACAGAACATGATCTACAGACGTCACTAACTGGGATAATTCCACCTCCCGTAAGAATTCTCTTAATCTTCGGAAGGGGTACGATAGCTACTCTATGGATGGCTACAAAGCTAGCTGCTATAAATGAATGCGATGCTCCAGAATCAAATAAAGCTACAGCTGGTAATGAAGCTACTAAAATAGTACCTGCGATAACCTCTCCTGTAGTAGCTTCCTCCTCAACAGCCAATGTGAATGCCTGTCCTCGTCCCTGAGCTGGACCTCTCTACTGCTGAGCCTGCTGAAATAGAGCTGCCTGTGGTGCCAGTGGTGGTCTCTGCTGATTTCCTCCTGGGGCTGGTGGTCTGACTCCTCCAACTCCTGTCTGCGGTGCTCCTACTGCTGGATAAGCTGGTCGTGGTGCAGGTAAAGCTAGTCTCGGTGCTCCCTCTCTGCGCTTGGTGCAGTCTCTGGTTTGATGCTGGTTGGATCCGCAAGCCAGGCATAGTCCCAACTTGCGTCTGCATTCTCTCTCAATGTGACCTACCTTGCCGCAGTGGTGACAAGTAAGGAGAGATATGGCCCTGTGTACTGCTCTATCTGGCATACTCCTCTGGGATCATTTTGCAGAATCTCCATGTGATGTCCTGGATGGTGCTGATATGATTGGCCTCTTCAGATTTGACTCCCTTCTAGTGACGCGCTCCATGCGTCGTGCTGTTGCAAGGACGTCGGTATATAATGTAGGTGCGATCGATCCAATCAACCTCTGGAGCTCGAACTTCAGTCCGTCAAAGAACTTCTCAGCTTTCTCTTCCTCTGTCGAAATCAAGGTTGGGGCGAAGTGACTTAGACGAATAAATTCTGCGTTATATTCTTCCACTGACATATTGCCTTGGATAAGGCGGTTGAACTTGTCTCTCAGCTCCGACCGTGCAACTGCTGGAATATACATCTCTCGGAAGAGTCTGGAGAACTCTTCCCAAGTGACTCGGTCCTGTCCGAGTCTCCTCTCTTCTGATAACCAGCAATGATGTGCATTTTCAGTCAACTGCATCCTGACTGCAGTCATCCATTTCTTCCTTGGAAGTTCAGCTGCTTCCAACTGGTGCTGTATGTTCGTGAGCCATTCGTGAACTTCTGTTGGCCCCTCTTTGTCAGAAAAGGTACGAGGCTTGAGCTGACAAAAATCGGTGATAGATCCCATCGCTGATCACCTCGCTGGTGGGTTTGCCTGCTCCAATGCGGATACTAGGCTGGTCCTCAAGTACTCTGCCTCATGACGCTGAGCCTGTTGCTGAACCTGCTGCTGGGCTTGCATCATGGCATACATCATCTGAAACATCTGTTGCCAGTCCATGGCTTGCCCTGGCGGGAAAACAGGCATCTGTGGAGTGAACTGTGGCGGAGGTGGGATGTCATCATGCCGGAACCTTGGATTAGGCTGGTCGGTTTGATTTCCTTGAGATGATTGTCCTCCATTCCCTGGTGTCACTCCGTCTACATAGGTAACCACAGCATCGTGTGACGTATCCAAGGGATTCTCATCTCCGTTCCTTGGATCCATTACTCTGCAACCAAGAGATAAACTATAAGAACGCTCAGAGGAATCAACACAGGATGCAAATCAAGTAATTAGTTCGAGTTCGATATAGAGTTCAAAAATGGTTCAAATAATGGATAAAATCCTATAACTTATCCAATCCTTAGGGCAGGCTGGCTCGGTCCCTAAGTTAAAACCGAACAATTTAGTCGTAGACCTGCATGGGCCACCACAAAAACCATGTCACGCCCCAGTCCCAAAACACCGAGGGACTAGACACGTGGCAATGGCCAGCAGCACACACTAATGGACAAATCTAATTTAATGGATCCATCAGAGTATACTTAAGCTGTAAAATAAAGTCTACGACAATATGGCACAACTAATCTCATCCACACAAGATAAAATATGATCCACAGAAATAAGAAATGTAAATCATCAACCAGTCTCTACAAAGTGCTTCGGGGAATAACCCGATAAAATCTGATACAATGGTTCAACAGACCAAAATATAAATGAATCAATAAAATAAATACTGAGCATGAAAAATAGATGCTCAGGAAAAGTCTTCAGTTAACACCTCGTCCTCGGATGTCGGTACAGCTCCTGTATCAGCTCTTGTATCAGCTCCTGCTGCGGTCCCGTATACCTCGGGATAGATCTCATCTGCAAATCCTGGGGACATAATTCGAATCCAGGTCCTTAGGGGACATAGCAAGGTACAAGATAATACAAGCCAAAATAAATACAGTGCAAATAGTAAATAAAATAAATAGGATAAGTATGTAATCATCTGTGTGAAATGTAAGAGAGAGCATCACTAGTACTCAGGCTTAAACAACTACAAGCTCTGTGTCGGGGAGACGGTAGCAGTGATATCATGTGGTGGTCTAGCTCAGCGGGAGACTGAGAAACCGGCATAATATAGTCAACCTGTAGCTTGTGTGTCTCTCCAACAATAAATGAAAACATAGGGGAACACTAAATAACCAGCTAAGTGATATGCAAGATGAGAGCAGCACTAGAACCCAGGCTGAAACCACTACAAACTCTGTGTCGGGGAGCCGGTAGCAGTGATAATGAGTAATGGGCCAAGCTCGGGTTTTAGAGTCTTACGCCTCACAATAATAGGGGATATATATGTATGATCAGCCTGTAGCCTGTGTCTCTCCCCACCCAATGTAACCACACGTCTCATGTCCATAACGTCTCATGTACATGTCACGCAAGATCATAGCTAATACAACAAGTCATATAGCGTCTATGAATATAGTATCTCTGTCAAGTCCTGTATCCTATACAGAATCACCATGAATATCTCAGGAAGATCCTGTCTCATGTAAAGTGTCAAGTGTCCTGGGTTATAGTGTACTTGATAATACAAGTACGAGAATGTAAAGGGGTCACGAATGTCCATCTCTAGATGACATACACAACATCGCGTACGGTGTTGGCCCCCGACTAATAATCGGACGCTGAGTAAGTCACACGGTCCTAGGTTAAGCATGCACAGCAATATAAATGAATCAAGGAAAATATGTAACAATACTGCAGAGTTTGACAAGGTACACTTGCCTGGGGTTTGAATACCAACAGTCGTCCCTGTATCAGTGGATCCTGTAGGTACTCCTCCAAAAGCTGTAATAAACATCACCAACAGTCTCAGAAGATGTCAAATAGCTAGAAACGCATGTCCTTAAGTCCAATTTGGACACAAGGGCAAAAATGACATTTCCGGGTCAAAGCGGGGTCCACATGTGGGCCACTTTGCACCGAAAAGCGTGTCAGGGTCAAAGGTCTCCAAATTTGCCAAACTTAGTGTCAATAAGTCAGGAACGATGATACGAACCTAACGGAACTTCCAGAATTGGATTCCGATGAGCCGATCACAAAATCGCCCGTCAAGTGGAGCCTGTGGGGCCCACGATACGCGATTTTGTCAATATTCTCAGAATCGAACCAAACTTGGGTCACAGGACCAGCGTATTGCTATGAGTCCGATGGCGTAAGTTTTATTTCGTTTCGATCCGACGTGTGTACACAAAGTTACAGCGTGTTCCAGAACTCACGGATACGGGGCGTTGTCGGCGGATACGCGTTGATTCCGGTGTGCATGCACATCCGAATCGACTTCTGCGAAATCCCGCACGTCCGTATCAACGACACACACGTTTCGGTAAAGACCGTGTGCGACCAAGTCATCCCGTTTGGCGGGGCGCACTCAGTTCCGGGGTAAAACAGGGCGTTGGTTTTCCTGTTTTTGGATCGCGGTTGCGATCACCACAGGACGCGACGCACCGAGCGGGTTGCACGAGCATCGAGAGGGTTATACAGTATACGCGACGCATCTGATAGAACAGTAAATGGAATAACGAGGAAAGAGGAAATGCTACCTGAACAGGGCTCCGTGAAATCTGAATTCTCGTGTCCGAGTGTCTGGATCGCGTCCTGGTCCTGTGTCCGCTGTGTCCGGTCTGCGAAAGGCGGTGTCCGTGCTAGGGCAGCGGACGGCCGGCCTAGGGCTTCGCGGAGGGTTGACGAGGCGAGCGGGGCGGCGCTCACGGGCGGCAGCGGCGAGGTCGGCAGCGGCTCAGACGGCCGGAGCTAGGTCAGGGCAGCGGCTTAGAGTCGAGGGGGCTGTAGAGTTCGGCTGCGTCAGCGGGGAGTGACCGGAGCGGGGCTGCGGCAGAGTCGGCTGCATCGGCGGGGATGAGAAGAGAGAGAGAGGGTGCGGCGGCGCTGTGGAGATGAGAGAGAGAGAGGGTTGCGGCGCGGCTGGGCACGGAAGCCGAGGACATTAAATCGGGCTGCTACAGTGAATCCGGCAAGGGTTAGGATTTCGGTCGAGTTTTGGGTTTGGGTCGGGTTTCATGGATCCGACCCGACCCGACCCGCTACGCTGGGTTGGTTTGGTTCAGTTCAGCAGTTTGGTTTATTTAAAATAAACCGGTTCAGCCAGGGTTTGTTTAGGGTTAATTCTATATTGGTTTTTAGGGCTTTAAACGTGTTTTCGGAGTCCAATAAATTCGCAGAAAATTACCCTATGTCCGTTTTTCCAATTTACATCATAAAATATTATTTTCATAATATTTTAACATCAATTAAGAGCATATAAAAATCTTTTAATCATAAATTCCTTAGTTTTAATTCCAGAAAATTTACCGAAAAATTGGTAAAAATTATATTAAAAATATTTTGAAAAAATTAGGGTGTTTATATCTTCCAACTTATCACCCGTACCCAATCCGAAGTATGCCCATGGTGTTAAGTCCATAAAAACTGTCACATCCATATTACCTCTGGCAGGGCTTATCTCAAACCTATTACTTGTACTAACATGCACAAAAAGTAATGGGTCCACAAAACCTATCACGTCCATATTATCTCTGATAGGTTTTGTTTTTGAATCTATTACTTGCACCCCAAAGTGCGCAAAAGGGTAATAGATCTACCAAAATCTCCCAGTGGGATGTCCTTATAATCCAAAAAACCTATCTCTGATAGGGTTTTGTTTCAAATCTATTACTCGTACCCCAAGTGCGCAAAAGGGTAGTATGTCCACCAAAATCCTCCAGTGGGATGTCCACACTTGCTTCAAATGTTGTACTACAACCATCTTACCTCTAGTACTAGCACCGCAAATGTCACAACGGCAATAAAAGTAATTTCTCCTTTCATAACAAAGAAGGGGAGAATACAAACATCGAACAGAAAAGGAGTCAGCGTCCTCCAAATTATTGATGTACATTGCCAGAAAATAAAAGAAACAAGCGTCTGAGGACGCAAACCATGGAAGAAAAGTGCCTACAAAAGTTTGCTCCAATGAGTTGGCAGGGGGCTTAAGGAGTTCTTCGAAGATATCCGTCTTCTGCACTCGGGAGACAGACGTTTCTCCGGCAGGTAGCAGCTCGGGATCGCTAGAGTAGGAGTCAGAGGCCACCGGGGCCATGGAAAGAGACATGTTGGTTTCCTTCGGAGCATTTTCAGAATCCATCACGCCTAAAAACATGAATTGATGCAAGCAGCCTACAGATCGGTCGCTATTTATGGGCTAAGAATCAGCCGCTCATCTGGTGAATCATAACAATCTCCTGTAGCAAGATAGTGTACTGATGCCTTTGTATCCTTCACAGCCCAGTGTGAGAAGGGCGTTACTAGCCTACCTCCAAATAAAATATCCAAATTAGGAGGCCACAGAGCGAGATCACCCATAATAAACTCTTCGACGAGGAGAGTCGCAGCCTTCGACATCCTTCACATAAAAAAGATCAAACGAATCAAATAGATAAAAGTTCTCTCTCCCCCTGACTGCCTATTTATAGGCTCCACAACCGCGTAAAGGGATTGAGGCAATGAACCGAGCGGTTAATAAGATGAACCTGATACCTCAATCTACGTGATCCTCTTTAATCTCCTCGAAAACTGACATTTCGGGCTTCGTGTTATCAGACGGCACAGAATCCCAATAGATTTGCTCAAAGATAGAACCAAATCCTACCATTTAATACAAATTTGACAGCATGGCAGAGCCCTCTATGCAATAACTCCCATATGCGTCAACCTGACGAACTTAGCAGAAGTAGGCAGACAGTGAATGTGTGCCAATTTTATACTTCTTATTCAAAGTATTACAGGCTTAGCCAAGTCTGAAAACTTTGAAGGGGTCTTGTAGAAGCATAAAAAATCTCTCCATGTGCTCCAGTTTATAGTCAACAAATAAGCAAGAGACGCATAACAGGGGTAAATGCATAATACCCTCGGATACATGACGTCCCGAGACGCATGCTTCCCTTTGACGCATCGTCCCTACAGTCACATCAGAGCATTTATGAATCTGACAAAATAGACAGTCATCATGATCGCCTCGAATCCTGTACCGAGGATTAGAATTCCGGCTGACGGCTTCGTCATAATTACTTTTTTTTAGTATACAGCTGTTCAAACACCACAAATACAAAAGACGATAAAAATCCATGCGTCTCTGGCCCAATGCATTTCAGACTCCATACATTCCATGCCTCTCTGGTCCAATGCGTTCCAGACTCCATGTGTATGCTTGCATATTCGTCCATCAGTCAAATTAAAAAAGATTTTACTAAAACCAGCTATATTCGATCTTAGTTGGCTTTTCACCCCTAGCCACAAGTTATCCTCGTATTTTTGCTTTCCACAAAGGTAAATCTTTGCCTTCCAGGCAAGAGGATAGCAAGTTACAAATTTTGTCTCAGTAGGACATACTTTCCGCATTTAGTTTTAGCTTTTTCGGTACCTCTTGATCGACCAAAAAATATCCCATTGCACTGATCGGGGGGCGCTCGTAGTGACTGAGGGGGTCGAAGACCAAGAAGTTTGATTGGCTTGCCATCCTCTCTTTTTGGAACCGTATACCAACCATTTCTTTTTGGAATGTAGTGAGCCCTCTTCTTGCCCGGGCTTGGCTTTCACCGTTCAAGAATTCTTGTTTAGGCAGTGTTCCATGCGTCTCTGATCCAATGTGTTCTAGACTCCATGCGTTCCATGCGTCTCTGGCCCAATACGTCCCAGACTCCATGTGTTTCATGCGTCTATGGCCCAATGCATTCCAACTAATAAGATCTTTCTGTTACAACTAAAGAGATCTTCGTGCACTTGATATGGGCTACGCGTCCAAACGACCAAGTCACACATATAACGGGCTGAAATGACCCTGAGATCTTATCAACAGTAAATCCTAAACAAGATCACATGGCAACTTCACTGTGACATACGACCACAGTTGCAACCGCATTCCATGGAAAGAATCATATACGGTCATAAAACAGGGGCACATACGACATTTATAGCATGCGGTCAGAGAACAACTATAAATAATAGGTACTACCCCCAAAAGGCTAGGGGGATATATGTAAATCAACACTCAAGGGAGAGAGAAGAGCTTCTGCATCAGATCATCCACAGAGTAAAGAGAGTTGCTACACTCCTAACCCTCCATCGTCATCCCCCAGAAAACAAATTTGTACTTAGATTGTCTCCTAGGACTCGTCTTTATACTTTTTTAGTTTGTTAAATCAAATCTAGTTCTCCTAATTCTTGTTTTGATATTAAATGGCAAACAATGATAAAGCCCAGGAATTTGCCACTGGAGACTCCTAGGAGAGATTTGGTGGGATTCATCTTGAGCTAGTGCGTACGCATGAGGTCAAACACAGTCTTCAAGTCCCTGAGGTGGTCATCTTTGGAGTGACTCTTGACGCGATGTCATCGACGTAACACTCGATCGTCTTACGTAGATGCTCATGGAAGATGGTTCTCATAGCTCGCTGGTATATAGCACCCGCGTTCTTCAGACCGAAGGGTATGACTGTGTAGTAGTATACTTCTATCGGCATTCAGAATAATGTATGCTTATGATCATCAGGAGACATCTTGATTTGATTGTAGCCTGAGAATTCGTCCATGAAGGAGATGCGCTCGAAGCCACAGATGTTGTCAATCATTATGTCAGTGGTCGGAAGGGAAAACTTGTCCTTAGGGCAAGCCGCGTTTAGATCATGGAAGTCAATACAGATTCAGATCTTCCTATTCTTTTTAACGATGGACATGATATTGGCTACCCAGTCAGGATGTTCTTCTCGGACGAAGCAACTAGCTATCAATTTGTCAACTTCAGCTTCGATGGGGTTTATAATGTCCGGCAGGAACCGGCGTTGCAGCTACTTGACAGACGTAGCGTTCGACAAGATGTTGGGCTTATGTACCACAATCTGGGGGTCCAGTCCTGGCATATCTTCGTAGCTCCAGGCAAAGATATCAATGTATTCCCTAACGAGCTGTAGCAGGGATTCCCATTCATCATCAGTCAGACTCTTATTGATGAAGATAGGTTTGGGGGAGGATTCGTCGCTAAGATTGACTTGTACGACTTCATCCTCAGTAAGAGGTTCTCGTTGTTCGAACCACATCTCATATTGTGCGTCTAGGCGTTGGGCCAACAGTTCTACTTCAAAGAGTTCTGGTGGATCTTCGTCGTCTTTCTCAGGGTCAGCTGACACTATGTTGGAAGACAATGTTTGCTTGAGCATCTCCCCGATACTGACGTTGGAGTCCCAAGAGGAAGACTCTGAAGAGTTGTCATGACCCGCACCCAGAAATTGGGCATGAGTCGTGGGTACGTCCAGCCTACGCAGCAGCATCAGCGGTAGAATGCTGTAAAGGTCCACAATACTATCTAACAAACTCACGCAATATATATATATATATATATATATATATATATATATATATATATATATATATATATATATATATACAACTTGTCAATGGTAACACAACTACAAAAAGGAGGACAAGATGAATATAAAGCATCAATACTCAATCAATCAAACTATAGATAGATAATGGCACGATGTCATAAACAGAAGAGAATTATGTCATAGTAATAGTAAGTCTAGAGTCTAACAATAAAAATGAATGGTCTCAATGTAATCAACATGCCATAGTCTAATGTTGGAGACATATACAATACAATAAATACTAGCTAAGGGTCTGCTATAGTTAGGTGTGTCTCATCGATAACTAGTGCATGATCGTCCTAGGCTAAGGGTGCTACCACAGCTAGCTCTCCGTCCTGTGGGCCGTAATAGGTGGGACACCAATCCTCTAAATATCCGTCTAAAAAATATATCCAGTCAGGATTGGAGTGAAGTATAATACTCTGAAAGCAGTTCCATATACATGGTAGAGAATATATAACAGCAATAGAAAAGAATATAAGAAGCACATGTACTATAAAATGGAAAATACAGCTGAACTAGGCATATAAACTAGGATAACTGGAATAAATAGATACAAGAAATATGGTGTGTATTATAACAAGAGAACTGGTGATACTATCTAGGTGATTTAGACTACAAGTTCATTATGTGATCGGGTTGGGTTGCACAAGTCTATACTACGGTAACTCAATTATACGTGTATCGTATAATTGACATGCACACGAATATGCTAAATGTTTGATCACATAACCAACTCCTACTCCCCTGCCCCGACTAATATTCATGGATCAAATTATGACATGTTACGCACACAAATATAATATGAGCATACGGAGCATACGATGGATACGAGCACAAGGAATACCTGAAGTACACGATAAAGTACATGTGTAAGAAGTATCCGATGCACGCATCAAATAAATAACATCTCCTGACTCGATCGATATAATACCAGCCTGTGTAATCATGGTATTAGAATCAAGTAAAACATATCTAGAACAAGCGATGTATACACTATTAAGTACTAAAAACTAACAGAGAAATGTACTCGCTTGCGGTCCTGAGCAAATCATACAAAAATGGTGTCCGAACTGGTGTTGCACGGACCTATATATGAATTAGTATGTTATTTGGTGTAATAAAGGGATAAACAAGTTTAAAATATGGTTTCTGGGTCAAAACTAGGTACTCTAGTCAAACTAGGTCAAACTACCTAAAGGGTTGACTTTTAGGGTCAAACTAGTCAAAACTAGGTTATACCTAGGTTTGTAGATCATTATAGTAGGTATTCTAATTTATATATGAGACTACCTTCAATATCTATATATACCTCAATATCTTAAGGTAACTTAATACTTTACAACTAACACTTACAATACTTAACATTACCTTAGTATCCAATTTATCACTTAATATATATAAATTGGTTCAACTCATTACCTTAACTAACACTCAACCCACTACAACCCATTGCCTACAACCCTCATCTAATTTGTATCATTATATCTCAATACCTTGGCCTATATATAATACCTTGGTATCTATATATATGATATCTTAATACCTTAGTTACTATTCCATACCCCATTCATGGATACTCAATCCTTTAATACCACTGCATATTGATATGCATCAGTTGTTGTGGCAACTGGCACTACTGGACTGCTGGTTCTTGCTCTTCATGTTGCTGTTGCAACTGAAGTTGATGCTACTGCTCTCATTCCTTACATGTAAATGCATGTGCACATTGAAATGCTAATGCAAACAGCAAAATCTCCAACTCCCTGTATACCCACATAACCACTACCCTAACTAGAATACCTAATGATACCCCTGGAGTATCAGACACTTACCCTCCTTTCAACCTACACCACAATACTAAACCCTTCACACAGGTTGCACCCCAATACCCAGATGTTAGGGACTGAACCCGGGCCCCTCTTTAATCCTATTGATACTGTCCATGCCAGAGCATCGAGTGCCAGTTCACACTACCTTCTTGTGCACTTGATACACACCCTCCTTACCTTCACTCTCAGTCATATCCCCTTGCTTCTCATCACTCTTCAACTGATAATCTAAACTGGTAACACCACTCCCAGTTTTTGATGCTCTGCTGATCTCTATGCTATCCAGTATCAGTTCTCCTAATCTCAATGCTATCTAGTACTCTAACACAATTCCCTGATACACAATAACTGAGCTCAAGCACTCCCTTATGTCTGATACACTCAGTGACTGGTACACTCTAATAATGATGCTACAAAGCACTAGCACTGATGCCTTTCCAATACTGCAATTCTGTTACCAAGATGGCATGTTGCATTCAGCAACATGCATTATTGTTGTTGTTCTGTGAACACCCGAGCACACCAACTTCATGTACACTACTGAGCACTAATCTCAATCAATATAACCCCTCCCCCTCACTCCAATTACTCCATACTAGCCTGCAACACAAAGACTTACCTGTGTATCCAGACTACCTTGCAACACTCCTTGCTGGCCTGCAGTCACTTCTATACCCTCTCCAATTTGCCCGACCTTTGCTCTAATTTTCCTAACCTACTGTTACTGCCTGCTGCTGTTGTTGACTTCTAGCTTCCTCCCCTCACATATACTCCCAACTAATCAGTTCAGGAAGTCAACACATCACATTCTGATACGCCCCTAGATGAACACACTCACACAGTGAATATTCATCTAGAACTCACACACACAACATCCACATTACATATATATACATATGTATACTCTTTAATACATATACTAATACACATAAGCATAGATTTATCTATATATATGAATATATACACAATTAGAATATATAACACAAATGATAATACTCTATATATAGATAGAACTATATGAACACTTAATATGGCATTTAAACAAATACATCTAGTACAATACCAAGATACCTATGATACACCCTCCAATGCCCATTTCATGTGATACCACCACTCAAAATGCATCATACACATCCTAATATATATAATATAGCAAAAATAACAAAGAATGACCCATTAGACATTACATCAAACACTTGGTATGCCACCTCGGAGTTTTCTCCAAATGGACATAAAATCTAATATAACTTCCTCCATAGGACTCCTATGGACCTAGTTCTTCTTCCTATGGATAGTCTTAAATCAATGGAGGGTTTCTAGGGATTTATATCACCATTAAAATCTGAAATGACAAGGAGAAATAGGATTTTTACCTATTGGAAGATAGATTCCCAATGTGGTTCCTTCAAGGAGCACAAGAGTGAGGAATGAACACCAATCTCTAGCCAAACTCCTCTTTCTCAAGCCTCTTGCAACCTTCAAGCTTCTAGCTCTCCTTGGGGATAAAAATGAGAGGGATTTGGATTGATTTGGAGAAATTTGGTGGAGGAAAGAATGCTTGTAGGGAAGAACTCAACTAAGGTTTTGTCATGAACAACTAATGAAGAAGAGGGGGCTCCCTCCGCCTATATAGGGTCGACCACCTTAGGGTTAGGGTTGGCTTGGTTACAAAATCCAAAATTCCCCTCCATGTTGTCATGAAGAGTTTAGCTAATGAGGTGTTTAACTAATGAATGTTCTAATATTAAATAAAGTAGGTATTCCATTCATTCCCTCTATTTTAACCCATTAACCAAGACTAATTAATGGGTCACTCTATTAGTCATGACAAGCCTAGTCGGGTTCAAGTCTAGTCTAACTAAGGGGCTAATCATGCACCATCATCTATATTAAATATTTATATATAAACAACCATACCAATTATTATTAAAATTAATAAATATAATACTAATGACATATATACCCCTATCCTGAAAAGTGATGGTTACAAGAGTGAGAGTGTAACAGATCTTCTTCATCCGAGCCCTCGGGGGTAGTAGGAGGCGTAACGTACCCTAAGCCATGCTTGATTTACTGGTAGTAATCCTTAGGTTTGCCTGCCGGAACGGTAAGGCGCAAAGGCAGTCGCCGACCTTTGTCGTAATTTAGATCTTTGTTGCTTTTAAGATTATACCCCATCTTCTGGATGAGGTGTTTGGCTTGACCAATAAAACGGTAGAGTTATATTTTGCTAGTATCAGGTTCTGGCTCTTATTGTTCCTGCTATAGCTTCCTCCGATCGAAAGAAAACCGTGTAGCAGGGTTTGGATTTCTTGTCCTTAGTCATGGTGGCAGACTGTATTTTCTGCTGCATCATTCTGGAGCAAGATCGGGGTGAACCCATATGACCTCCCTATGCGGCGTGGTAAGAGGTATCAGCCCAGCCATTTGGTCATGAGCTAGTGGAAGGTTGACGACTTCCATCGTTGCCTGGGGAATTGGGATTACTCCATCTTGGGCCTCCGTTGCTGGAAAGTTGTCGAACTGGAGAGACACCATGTTTGCGACAACTGTCTTGTCATCGATATCCAAGGTGAGGGCCTTGGTGTCGACCAAATACTGGATGGACCTTTTGAGGGTGTAGCAGTCCTTCGTGGCATGGTGGACGTAGCGATGGTAATGGTAGTACTTTGGATTATTCATCTCGGCTGCCTCTACAGGGCACTTGACGTTGGGGAGCGAAAGCTTACCACCCTTCATCAGTACATCAAATATGTGCATGATGTCATCATCTTCAAAGGAGTAAGTCTTCTGGGACTTTGCGACCTCAGCCGGCTTTTGCTCGGGCTTCTTAGTTAAGTTGGCCACCAAGGCCTGCTTCCATTTTCCCTCGCGGCTGTTGTTGCCGGTGTTGCTGTTGTTAGAATATTTTCTCCTATCTTCAGCGATAGGGCTCTGTATTCCCAAGAGCCGGGCATCTTTGACCTTCTTCTCAGCGCTGACAACGCTTATGATGAACGTCGTCCAGTCTTGAAACTGACCGTCACCCATCCAGAGGCTGACTGTCGAAAGTAAGTTTTTATGGCACAGGTCCATCAGTGTCGACTCAGGATTGCCTAGAGACAACCTCAGTGCTGTTTGTCGAAAATGCTCGATATAATTTCAGGTGAGTTTCTTTTTCCCTTGGGTAACATCCATCAGGGAGGACATCGTTATGTCGCTTCCTCTGTCATATAATCTTTTGAAGAAAAGACTCTCGAAGTCGTCAAACGACGAGACAACGAGATATGGTTATCTTGTAGGATACAAAACCAGTCGAATTCTACCCCGGACAATGTCCCCACAAAGAGCTTGGTGAGGAGTGCATCACTACGAGGTAAGTGCCTTGTTGCAATCTTAAAATAACTCATGTATTGACGTGGTGATGTCTTCCCGTTGAATGGATTCAAGTTAAAGGGCATGTAATTTGGCGGGTACGGAACATCCCTTCACTCGCGGGGGTATGGTTATCGTATCCCGAGCTCGCACGGTGAATCCCGGCTGCCCATGGAATCTAGGCGAGCCCGGAGTTTCTGGACTTCCCCCATTGCTTCTTTGGCTTCGTCTCCTACGGAAGGGGCAGATAAGTCGGACAAAGGGTGATTTTTGCCTATGGGCGGAGCGGTTGCATCGGAATCCGCATTGGTCCCAGGGTCCAAGTTTGCTTATCCAGAAGCCCTTGCTGGTTGTGAAGTGATGTTTGTTTTAATTTCCAACATTGCTTGGGTCAGGGCTTACATTGATGAACTCACAGTCTGCATCATGTCCTCAAGACCTTAAAGTATTATCGGTCGTTGGGGCCGTCGTGATCATCCACTGCTATGTATATAGTCCTCACGTGGGAAGAGTTGGACGGGGCAGTGGATGCCACACTTTCGATCTCAAATTCTTGCCGGGAGTAGTTATTAGGTAGCGTCACCCCATCCTCAGATTCGGAGAGAGTACTACCCCCAACGTAGGAGGCTACGTCATTTTGACGAGGGTGGCTACCCCCAGGGATATCGGAGTCTATCCCTGGGGATCACCGCCTTCTTAGAACGTCTGGTTATCGTATAGGTCCAGGGGATTACTATCCCTAGCTCGTGTAACCCTCAGGGATCCTGAGGAAAAACTACCCCTGTTGCTGATAGCTTTTTCTTCGAGCGAGTTCCTTGAAAAACACCTTTTGCGGGTCCCGCTGCTGGTCCTTCTGGTACTCGCCTTCTTAATGCGCTGGTTGAGAGTGACGGACTGGAGGTCCTTAACTTCCTTCCTCCCAAGGTGGAAGGGTCTTTCCGAGAAGAATAACATGAGAAGAATAGTAGCTCATCCTCCTCTGGTGTTTGCACCCGATCTCCGGTTTGTTGCCGGAGAGGTGCCTTCAAATACAGTCGTTGGAATGTCGACTGCCTGTTTGTGGGTACTATCACTTTATTACATCAGCAGTTGATGATGATTTTGGAGCAGTGATGTCCTGGGGAGGACACTTCACGCGCCGTAGTTGTCTTCCTCGTCTTGCGCTTGCAATTGATTATGTTGCGCAAGTCCGGTGAGGGATTATTAACCTTTGCACCCTTTTCGTCAATACGGGTAGACCAAGCACACGGGTGTGTGGGTGTTGATTTTGTTCCCTGGTCTAGGATTAGTATAAGAACTTTTCCCAGATCGTTAGTGGAAGACTTTTGAGACGGACCCTGCCCATTTGTCGCTGCGAGCTGGACGCATGGGCCAGTTTTGTATGACTTTCCATCAGGGGAATACATAGTAAGCGGTGCCCGCTGGTGGTCATCCAAATGGACAGTTGCATGAGCCTAACGAGCTCATACTATCCCAGACTTATTCGACTTAGCACGTACAGGTGCATAGTACAAAGAATCCAAATTCTGATTTTTCTTAAAGCGGTGCATGAAAGCACGGCCGGATGAGATTTTGTTAAAGATAAAGCTTCTTGGAGTGTCAGAGATGCATGCGGTTGAGTTGGAGGCCACATACTACTTTCTTCTCCACATCCTTCGTTGTGGCCGCATGGGCTGCGCATCAACCCCCAAACCCTTCGTATCGTATAATTTTCCTCTGCGAGAGTTCAGGTGCTGAGCATTCTCCTTTTTAGGCAAGGAGGCCGCATGAGCAGGGATAGCCTGAGAGGACGTATGCCGAGCATCTTCAGTATCAGAAAGAGAGACAGGGAGAGCATGCTCCACAGTTGGGTGAGGTGCAGTGGCCTTTGCTACCCATGTCATGTGTGTCTCAAGTGTTGAGTACCCTTCTGGTTGGAAGAGGCTACCGCATAAACAGTGGACGCATGATGTGCGGTCCCTGCGGCAGAGAGAGAGACAGGGAGCGCTTGCTTAGCAGTTGGATGAGGCACAGAGGCCTTTGCAACCCATGTCCTGCGAGTCTTCTTAGGCTTTTCTAGCCTTGGAGAAGGACTCGCGCTATCCCCGGAGAGCATATCCTCGAAAGCCTGTTGGTCGAAGCGGACCACCAGCATTCTTTGAGTTGACTCGAGCTTGGCTGCATCGGATTATGCCACAACTTTCTCATCAGAGGAGAAAGAGGTCTCCAGCAGAGTCGCCACCTTGTTCGCCATTAAAATTGATTGGTTCAATAACAAACAAAAGAAAGTACAAAGAGGTCCTAGACAGACAATCTAAGTACAAATTTTTGATTCTGGGGTATAGCGATGGACAAGGAGCACTATGGCGGCTCCTTTACTTCATTGACGATCCGACGCAGGGTGAAGAAGCTTGCTTTTACTCTCTCTCTCATCTCTCTGTTGTTCTTTGTATGTCCCTTTGTGTGTGTGAGTCTCTTGGGCATGTCACCCTGGTATATATAGTCATCATTGGGCGCGCATATTAGGCCGTATGGATGCTAGAGGGTGCCATGTGTACCTTTCTAACAGGGTGCAGTTGTAACCATGAGCAGGCCAAGCTGCCACATGGGCGCTTGTTAGGATTTTTTGTTGCTGAAGATCTGGGTGGTTCTCGTCCTTTGCCGGCGTGACTTGGTCAATTCTGACGTGGCCCGCACTTGGTTGGAGAGAGCTACTTCAGTTGTAATGATAAGACTTGGTCTTCATGGAGTCTGAGACGCATGTGGCCAGAGATGCTTGAGGCGCATGGAGTCTGGGATGCACTATCATACCCCGGTCACGTAAGGGCCGGTCGTCCTCTCTTGGTCCTTACAGAACGAATCATCCTCGCTTGGGCATGATGCCGTGCAAGCCTAAGTTGCTCTTGCACAAGGCATAGTACCTGCACCAAACATAAGTCAGACGAAAATATACATATATAAGCACAGAATATAAATTCAGAGAACCAAAGTTGAACACATTTGATAGGAACACAAAATACTCTCTTTATTGAATACTTGAAGATTGGATTACAAAGTACTTGCTTGGTTGATTACAAAATATGTCATAGATGGCTTACAACTTTTTTTATAAACCCAAAACTAGTCGTAATGCCCATACATCATATCTTTTTAGTAGGACCACAAAAAAAATCAAAATACCTAGCAGAAGAAGAGCTTGCACACTAGAGAGGAAAGCCTTGGGAAGCAGCACGAGCATGGTTCCGCTTGAAGGGATGCGCTCCTAAAGCTTCAAAATGCTTGCCAAACTCTCGTTACCAGAACCTGGAGATTTGTCCACAAATATGGGTTAGTACCTCAACATGTACTGGTGAGGGACCATGGCCAAACTTACCTTGAAATCCACACTAAGTATACAAGTGAAGCTAGCATTATTAGGTGATCTTTCTAGTTGTCTAGTTTCTTTTAACAATTCATGCAAGAAAACATAAACAATAGATAGACTATGCATATGATAAATCTTACCCACGGTCGAGCGGTTATCCCTGCACCAGACACACAAGTTAGCAACAATTTGCATATATGTATATAACTCATGAATTTGTGTTGGCATTAAGTATCAAGTATGCATAGGAAAACTTATCATTCGATCTAACTACATGATGGTCCATGGAAAATCCATGCTATATAGACATGAACACCCCCCTGATCGCGAGGACTTTATTGCTTCAGGGTGTTCCTCTGATCCCCCCTAGGGAGAACGATTCCCAGTGCCCCAGAAACCGTTCATGGGATTACCCTTGTGCACAAGTTGTCTAAAGACCGATGCATGGTATGCAGCTCTATCATATAACTCTTACTATGCAACAGTTAGACTATAAAAGAATATATCTATCTCTTTACTCGTTTCTTTGGTAACCCATCAGAGGTTTCTCTAAATATCTCTTGTGCAGTATATGGGTAAGGAATAGATACACGTCTATTTGAACAAGCATTTGCAACAATTATATATATATATATATATATATATATATATATATATATATATATATATCAAGCATGCAATTCATCTTTTTTAGCTTATCTTGTTTAGTGAGGCTTCATTAATATAGGAACATGCAACTCGTGCAGACTAGAGATCATTTTTATTAAAGTGTATGGACTGAAGGATTCATCGAAGGGCCTAAGCCACTCATCGATTGAATCGAACGAGAGGATGGGGAAGCCTTATGCGACAACCACTCATTGGTTATACGTCCTGAAATTGCAACAACACTTGGTAAGCATCCTTCGATCTCTTTCTCTTACGATTTGAAATGAATGCATAAGCGAGAAAAGTGAATCATGAAAACCAAGTCATCAAAAGCAAGACAAAACACAAAGCAACACAAAACCAAGCAGCAAAACAACCAACGAAAATACTTGGACTCATTTCAATAAAAGTCGTTCCATCAGTTTGAAGGGTTCATTGCATTTCGTCCGTATTGATTTGACAGTAAGGTTTTTTTGAGACTTGATTCTCAACCGAGTCAAAGTTACAAGTGTTCCATAAATGAACCGCTGGAGGCGGGACATTACATAATACCCCACTGAGAAGAAGTTTCGTTCTCGAATCTTAAGAGATCAAAGAGTCAAGAAATAATGCATCAAGAGGTTAAAGGAATCAGACTCACCAACATCATGCCAGCTCGCATCGCACTCAATAATCAGCTGATACACTCTAGCCCTTCCTATCTGATCAGTTTGCCAATTGGCTGGGGCTGGAGCGGGATTCTGATTCTTCCCACGTTCTGCATTATCCAGTTGGTTCTCTGAAACCCTTCTCTTGTTCTGACAATCTCTGAAGCTATGGCCCCTCTAACCACAGTTGAAGCACTCTCTATTTTTAGTACGACAGTTTTTAAAGCTATGGCCCCGTCGACCACAGAAGGTGCACTCTTGAACAGGGCACTGGTCACCTTCTATCTTCTTCTCCCCATCTTGGTTTCTTTTGACAGGAGAGTTTTGAGCAACTGGCGCCTTCTCGAAAGCACTCTGTGGCGCATATTGCCCATTCTGAACCGCTGCCTCAAAAGATTTTATGTAGGAGGTACATTTACGGTTCATAACATCTTTCCCGAGGCCATCATTCAAACCCTTAATAAATCTGTGTGTACGGGCCCCCTCGTTAGGAATCAACAAACTAGCAAACTTAGAAAGTTTAGAGAATTCTGACTCATAGTCCTCGATTGACTTGCTTCCTTGCTTAAGTTCTGTAAACACATCTTCCTTTTTCTGTCTGACAGCTGGTGGAATGTATTGCTCCTAGAATGCTTCCTTGAACATTCTCTAAGTGATTTTGCCGTCTTGGCACCTTGTGGCAAGATCTTGTTTCTTGATCTGCCACCAATTGTGTGCTTGTAATCGCAGCTGCATGACTGCACACGCCACCCTCTTGTTCATAGGTATCCCAGTAAATTTGAACAAGTCCTCCAACTTGGCGACCCAGTCCATCACCTTATCCGGCGCGGTCCTGCCTTCAAACTCAGGAGGGTTCAACTTCAGAAACTCGGCACCTTTAAAGGTAGACTTTCTGGCCGCCTACGGAGGCTCATCAGCTTCTCTTAGGCCTGCTTCTCGAGGTGCGGGCGTGGCTATCATAGGTGTTTTGGCGGTTCCTGATGCACTGCTATTGGCGACCAAGGTTGTCACTATCTGATTCAAAGAGTCTAACTACTTCTATTCTGCTATGGCTCGAGCATCAGCCCGTTGCTGCTGAGCCTCAAATCGATCCTGTTGGACATTGAATCATTCTTGTTGATTTTCAAATATGCCAATCAGCCTATCATTTTGGTCATCGCTCACGCTCGTTGCGTGCGATGTCCCTGGATTACCCGATTTCAGCATCTTGCTATAAAAGAAGGTAGCTTGCATTAGTCTCATCACATATTATGGACTTATTGTATAGGTTATTGGGTTTTCATGCTCTCAATATCGGGACATTTAACACCTTCGATTTACTTATATAGATTCGCAACTGTCACGACCCGCACCCGGAATAAGGGCACAAATAGTGAACAACGTCTAGCCTATGCCGCAGCATCGGCGGTAAAACGTTGTCGGGATCAACCATACTATCTAAACATCTCCTACAATATATATATATATGGTACCTTTCAATGTCATCTCAACTCCAAACGAAGGAACAATATGATATATGATAATGGTAAACAATACTCAATCACAATGTCAAACTAAGAAAGATAGAGCACGATATGGAATAAGAAAAATAAATAGGAATATAATACAATCACAAGTCCTCGATAATATATACATGCCAAAAGTCTCAATAAAAGTCTAATACAAGTCTAAACAATAAGTCTAAGCCTCCTCAATATCTAGCACTAGGTCCTCATGCTCTAAAGGAGTATCCTTTAATGGTACGCCATCTTGCGGCCCGTAGTAAGTGGGACACTGGTCCACAAGCCAATCATCTGAAAAATATATCCAATCAGGATTGGAGCGAAGTACATACCTCTGAAAGCAGTTCCAATTACATAATCGAGCATATATTACAGATAATAGAAAAGAATACAGTATAACTAGACATAAGAAATAGAGTAAACTATAGTGAACATGTAATGTACTGGAATGAAGAATAGTCAATATGAATTACTATAATTTAAATGGAAATAGATAAAACTAGCTACTGTGCCATAGAGTACAAGTTTATTATGTAATCGGTTTGGGTTGAACACGAATACAATATGGTAACTTGATTACACGTGTGATATGTAATCGACATATACACGAATATACTTGGGCTTGATCACATAACCAACTCCTACTCCCCCATCCCCAACAAATACTTATGGATCCAATCATGATACGTTACGAACACGAATATGGGCACACTGAACATGAGCAGTGTGTGAACATGAATTACACGATAATCAATACCCGATACACACAATAAAATACATATGAAGGAGTACCCGCTGAACATGGTAGGGGATAACATATTCTGATAGGATCCATATAGTACCGGTCCGTGTAACCACTGTGTCGGAATCAAGTATACAGTTCTAGAACATGCGATATATACACTATCATGAAATAAAAACTAACAGAGAGATGTACTCGCCTCTGGTCCTGAGCAAAGGTGTCTCTCGATGTCCAAGCTGGTGTCACACAATCCTATTTAGGAAACATTATGTCAATTGGTGTAATGAATGATAATTAAGTTAAACAATGCACTAGTATGCTTCTAGGCCATTAATAGGTCGTACTAGTCAAACTAGACCAATACCTTGATTTTAGGACCATACCTAGCTTCTAGGCTGATTACCAATCTAAACTAGTTCATTCTAAGTGATACTAGGTCATACATAGGTTTCTAGGTTCATACCTAGGAGGCATTAACTATACTAGCTAATATTACTAAGTATCTATCTATACTAGTTAATAATTATATTAGTGACTCTATTATCTATATTACCTTAGTATCTAGACTAAACACCCAAAACAAATAAATAATATCTTAATATATGAGTTATTACCCAATATCTTAGCCATTTGGTATCACAAATATATCTATGCTCTCTTTATATAGTATCTTTACTCCACTTGTTATCTCTAACATCACCTTAGTATAGGATAATACTTTACTCAATATTTAATATCTTAGCTAGATACTAGTATCCTAACTTGTATCCAATACCCTTGATAATACCCTATACCACCAACACCAGGCTATACCAACCCTATACTCAGTCTCCTGCAACCTGTGTGATACCACTAACACTCCATCTGCAACTGAACCCGAGTTGCCCCTCAGTGATGCCTTAATACATGCACCTACACATACAACCCTTGCACTTAAGTGTACACCTGAATGCACTTATGAATACATGTACTCAATTTCTTTCCTTGCCTTGCTACCTACTGCACCCAGTACAATAAAGCTTGTTGCACTTGTTTTGCCCACTGTGATGCAGAAACCCGAGTATCACACCCAGGTACTGCAATTGTTTGCCTAAACACACTTTAGCACCTGAAACATACTACATTCAATCTATAACAGTCTACACACCCGACTGCCAATGCACTTTCTTTCCCTACATTGCCTGAAACCCAATCTCTTTCACACAGGTGCAACCCTGCACTGTACCTCATCTAACAACAACCTCCATATCCATGTCTACAATATCCATGGCAATACCATCACCCACACAACTCAGGTAACCGAGCTTGCCCACTTCAAACTGCACTAACCTGCAGTGTGTACACTATGATGCAGTGCACATACTACCTTTATTGGCAACTAATACACTCCAGCGTATCACCTCCACTTCACACACAATCAGTTCCTAAAATCAAATGGTCATCACCTTCACTTAGTGACACTGACCTGGACATTTATTACTCACTGTCATAGTCTCCTATTCCAATCATAATTCACTGTTATCACTCACTTCACAACTCAACTCACCAACAGACACACACTGCCATCCAATTTCCTGAAGCCTGTTACTTGATGCTTGCATCAGACCCCAACTTCCAGTCTCACTCTCGCACACACAACACTTAAACTAAACACACACCTACATTATCACTTATACAAATCTCCAAGCTTATATATATATATATATATATATATATATATATATATATATACACTAATGATAATTAATCAAACACCTTAGGTGCAAAGCTATAATACTCATAATACATATCCAACCCAATTGTCAAAACCTACAATTCCCCACAATTAGCATTTATAGAAGCTAAATCTATCATAATACAACTAAAGGAACTTGCTACAATGATAATTGAGGAGTAATTGCACAAAATGTCCAAAATATAGTCCCGTATCATACAATATCGCAAAATACCGTGATACGGCCTACACATATCCATTTGTGGACAAGTACCTAGTCCCACAACCCCGATCTAAGTCTAATTAGATCTAATTGGTCTCATGACACACAATTGATATGTCAATATCATAATTCCTCTAAAATACACACAAATTACCACATAGAATTTATAATACATAACAAATTGATCTAGAACTTGTTCCTATAGGTAGTCTTATGCCATGGGGTGATTCCTAATGGTCAAATGCATGATTTGGGAGCTAGAATAAAAATAAAATTCATAATTTACCAATTGGGAGATGGATTCCCAATGAAAATATAATTGGACACGATCCGGACATGCTCTCTCCACCAATGCTCCTCTTTCTTGTGCTCCTTGCTTCTCCAAGCTCCAAAGCTCTTCTAATGGTGAAAGTGAGAGGGAATGGAAGTGAATTGAGAGAAAAATTGATGGAGAAAAATGTAAAAAATTGGGGATCTAATTTTTAGATCTAAAATAAATGCAAATGAGAGGAGAGAGAGAGAGAGAGAGAGAGAGAGAGAGAGAGCCCCCTCTAGTAGTGGTCGGCCCCCTTCCCCCTTTCCCAAGTCACATGTAAAGTCCTATGTACCCCACTATGATGTATTATGAAGAAATAATTAGAAAGAGCTATTTTGGTAGTTTTTAACTAATTATAATTAAACTAATTCTTTTTAATTAATTAGTTGGAATAGTCTAATGGGCTTGGTCCAAGTTAGGCTTACTAGTTGTCATGACAAGTCTAATTAGCTTACAAGTGACAAATCTAACTATTAGACTAGCCACCTAACTAAAATAAATAATACAAGTCACAAATAATTTATAGCTCAATAATAATTAAATAATTAATACAATCATCACACTAATATTTAATATTTATTCCTAAAATTATTTACCATGCCAAATTATCAAACTACCCCTAGTTGGAAAAGTGAGGGTGACAACAACCATTTTCAAAATCTGGGACTTTTGAAATTGCTTGAAAACTTATATCATTTTTTTGAAAATGATATTGAAGAGGCCAAGGACGTAAAGCCGTGCTCTGATACCAACTTGTTACGCCCCGGTCCCGTAAGGGCCGGTCGTCCTTGCTTGGTCCTTACGGAACCGATCGTCCTCGCTTGGGCGCGATGTCGTGCAAGCCAAAGTTGCGCTTGCATAAGGCATAGTACCAGTACAAGACACAAGTCAGACGAAAATATACATATATAAGTACGAAATGTAAATGCAGAGAACCAAAGTTGAACAATTTGTTAGGAACACAAAATACTTTATTTATTGAATACTTGAAGATTGGATTACAAAGTACTTGCTTGGCTGATTACAAAATATGCCATAGATGGCTTACAACTCTTTTTACAAACCCAAAACTATCCACAATGCCCATACATCATATTATTTTAGTAGGACCACAAAAAATTAAAATACCTAGCAGAAGAAGAGCTTGCACACTGGAGAGGAAAGCCTTGTATCACGGCCCACACCCGGATGATCGGACACGAGTACGTAGGTACGTCCAGCCTACGCGCAGCATCGGCGATAGAACGTTGTCTAGGTTATCTACAATCAATACAGGTTCAACTAGTAGCTAATGTACTCAATCACATATTCTACAGAATGAATAAAGAAGATAATCTGAAACAACTAACTAATAGAATAAAACTAGAACATAATGCTGAAATAGATAAGCTAGTCTAGATAGTCACCTCATAGTCCAAGATGTAGAAATGGTCACAACTAAACAATGTCCAAAAGTTCGAGAACGTGTGGCAATATTATTCCTAAAAATATTATCCAGTCAGGATGGAGCGAAGTAAGAAACTCTGAAAGCAATTCCAAATACATGGTAGAGAATATATGACAAGTAATAGAAAATAATACAAGGTGTACAATTAAGTAAGAAATGGAAATATAACTGAGATAAGCAGGTAAAATACTAAAAAATAAAATACAGGCAATATGGAATATACTGCAAGTAAAAGGAAATGAATACTAACTAAGTGCCTTAGAGTACAAATTCGTTATATGATCGGTTTGGTTTGAACACGAATACAATATGGTAACTCAATTATACGTGTGATATGTAATCGACATGTACACGAATACACTTGGGCTTAATCACATAACCAACTCCTAATCCCCCGTCCCTAACAGATACTTATGGATCCATTCACGACACATTACGAACACGAATATAAGCACACAGAACACGAGTAGTATGTGCAGTACACGATAATCAATACCCGATACACACGATAAAATACATGTGAAGGAGTACCCGCTAAACACGGTAGGGGATAACATCCTATGACAGGATCTATTTAGTATCAGTCCGTGTAGCCACTGTGTCAGAATCAAGTATACAGTTCTAGAACATGCGATATATACACTATCATAAAATAAAAACTAACAGAGAGTTGTATTCGCCTTAAATTGGTTGAAGTCGACGTGCGCGACACGAACGTGTCGTCACAAAATGGTACAAAAACCACACTTCTAAAGATGATCCCAAATGTTGTAATGGCCAGTCCCAATGAGTCCGGAGCAGTCTAAATAGCTAGGGGCGATATAAAGAATTCCAGAATCAGAATACGGCAAGAATTTTGAGATGGAGATAATGGGTCCACGACAGGCCGCAAAGTGACAAGAAATGCACGAATTAGTTAAACTCATCAATAATCAAGTTCAACTAAGAGAATGGATTGATTTAGTTATTCAAAACTAATATTTTATAAATATACAAAATTTAATTTGAAATTATACATATAGATGTATATTTAAAACTCCTTGTTTTGAAACTCTTTTTAGAACTATTTATATATATATATATATATATATATATATATATATATATATATAAAGCCTACATATTGTAGTATATACAAGTTCAAACATATTATATGCAAAAGCTCCAAAATCTTTAATTCGATACTATATATAAATATGCATTTATTATAGGAAAAAGATCTAATTTAAACTATTTAGTATTATAGCCCAAATACCTATTTTTCTAAAACCCATATAATTTAATTCAAACTATTACACACCTAATTGTTTTAAGATCCTAACAATAATACTATTTTTTTTACACCACAAAACCTAATGATATATAACCAAAACTAATATACTAAAACTTAATATAATGTATATAACTAAAACTTACACTTATGATATAACTAATTGATAAGTATAACAAAACAAAACTAAACTAATAAATATACTTAAAACTAACATTAACTATAGAATGTGTTCTCCAATCAACAAATATGAAAGAATAAAAGAAGGAAAGAATGAGTGAATGAAGGAAAGGAAAGGAAAGGAAACGAAAGAGGGAAAGAAGAAGGGGCTCACCCACGTTCGGAGCAGTTGGCTCCGGGAAGGAGGCGACGCAGTCAGGAAAGATGACTAGATCTGCGACTCCGGCTCAAGGTGTCGGCTCCCGGCGATCTGGTAGCTTCGGTTGAACCGGCGGAGCAGCGGCTGTCAGAGTGGAATACGACGTTGAGCAAGGGCAGGAGCGGCGGCTCCGGAAGCGGTGAGGCGTCCGACTCTGGCCGGTGGCGGCTCGAGGCGAGATCGTGGATCGACTGGAGGAGCGTCAGATCTTGCATCGAGCGGTTGATCCAGTCGGGTGGCGACACGGATGGCGGTTGAGGGGTCAGATTCGGGGCATCGGGACTGGTTGGCTCAAAGCAGACGTAGCTCCAACAGCTTGAGGCTGCTGCAACAGTTGATCTAGGTGGCCGGTGTCAAGGCTCGGACACGAGAGGTTAAGGTTAGATCTAGGGTTTGGATTTGGTTGATGGCTGTGTCAGGGTTGTGTCCGATATGGCGGGTTGTGCTGTGGCTAAAAAGGAATGTGTCCAGTGGTGTCGGACACAAAAATATGTACTGTGGTGTAAAGAACTGGATACAGAAATAGTGAAAAGACACATGGGGTCGGACCCGAGGCCGGACACGACTGACACAAGAATGGTGGACACGGACATGCCGACACGGCTGACATAGAGGTGATGGCTGATGTGTGGTGGTGGTTGAATGTTCTTGGGAATTGGGAAAGGCTCTTGGAATGAAACCCTAGAAATATTAGTTTATATAGGCTAGTCATGACTTACTCCCCAAGAGATGGTAAACTTGTAAATTTCTAAAGAAAAAGATTAAAATTGAAGAAAATATTCTAAGAAGCTTCCAAAGGCTAACTAATTCGTAATTAGCTACTAATTAAATCCATAGACCAAAACCATAGAAAATTCCTAATCTCTCAATGGAGACAAAATTATTATGAACCTTAATCAAAATAAGATCTTCATTAAATACCGGATGCTATGCACCTTTGTTATATAAATATCTTAGGAATTCCTCATATCCAAGTTCATAACTAGTTCTTTAAATACTTTACATTAAACCCAAAATAATTTTATGATTTCAAAAAAATAATTTTTGAAGCTAGAATATTTTATAATATTTTTATAGAATTTCTAATAATGTATTTTAAAAGGTAAAACAACGTTTAGGAAAAATGATTTTATAAATAATAATTTTTAAACTATTTTCTAAAACCAATTTTTTTGAAATTTTAAAAGAAAACAATTATCTTTCCTAATTCTAGTACTAAAAATTCAAGGAGAAATGATTTTCTAAACATGATATTTGAAATTAAATAAAAGTTCTCAAAGTTTTGAAAATCTTGGAAACCGGAGGCTACAAGTCTATCCACCTTAGAAAATTTTCGTCCTCGAAATTTAAGAGATGACTAGGATAGTGAAGAATTCGTTGGTCAGAATGATAAATCATTGAAGAAAATAATTCTATAAGAAGGATATTTACCAAACGGAAGGAAACATGAAGAAAAGAAAATATGGTTCAAGATAGGAATAATTTGCAGGAATCATGGCTTGGCCTTGAATCCTCTAGAAAGTTTCTAGTTTTGGGGAGTAGGCACGATTAATGGAAAAGACAGATAATTGGAATAATGTACGTTACCTTTTCAAGGAAAACCTAATATAACGAATGATATTATGCGGCCTGCCTGATTTTCATGCTTCTACAACGGGGATGATCGAACTCGCGGGAACATGTCCGATGATTATTCAGACAAACTCGATGAAATAGAACATATCGAAAGTGAATAGACCTTGGTTAGAGGATTTGAAATTAGTTGATTGTTTAAGGAATGCTAGAAGTAGACTACGGATTGATCGAACGGTAACATTAAAGTTGGACAATTTGACTAGACGAATTATGATCACATCATGAACGGTTATTAGATGAACAAGACTTGATGGATTAATATATATATAACTTGGATGAAACAAAGTGTAACGATAAGGTGTCTTGATCATTTCGATGATAAATATAATGTTGACATTCTTGTCTTGTGCGAGCGCCACTCCTTGATCGCACATGCGTCACGCCCAGATTTTGATGATTATCCCGCGGGAGCGTTGGCGTGGTGATCTCACATCCAGCAGGGATGATCGAACTTGCGGGAGATCGAAGCATGATAATTGAAGGATCGTCTTGACTTATGGTTCGACACGATAAGACGAGTTTGAGGATACAAATAAATCGAAAGTGTTTCGAGGAGGAGTTAGTCTAGAACGTGAAGTAAGTTATGCTTGATGGTTTCGTGAACGGGTACGTGAATCATGTTGGACGGCTTAGAATTTATGATTGAGATCGATAATTAGAAATTTAATCATGACTGGTGGTCTAGACTTATAAAATATTGGATATGTAGATCTATCGAAATATATTCGAGGAGATAGACTATGCGAGTCGTTAGGCTGGACATGCGACGTAGATATATCGTGGATTTGGTTGAACGAACGTGTCTTAGGAACGGCTTTGCTAAACGGACTCGAACTCTGTACAAACGAACGTGTTGATGTGAGTAGGATGATCGGTGCTCGATATTTAGAAATATGAGTGAAACGATATTGGGTAGAATACCCCATAAGAAAGAAGAATGGTTTAACCTTAGGTATTGGGACGAGTATCGTGCAACGAATTTGCACGATGAGAATCGTGAAGTTGTAATATACCTATGACCTTGTGAGTTGACCTAGCGGTTAGGCAGATGACCCTATGCCAAGTGAAAGAACTTGTGTGATCGACTTTACAGTATTGCTTGAGCAAGCCATAGAACCGGGGCAGCAAGACTTAGAGTTAGGCTTGGAACGATAAGTGTGTACTAGAAGTTGATGTTTAACATGAACAGACTGGATGATAGGACTTAGATGCTAGTCAATCGGTCGGATAGATCGTGCTTCACGGTTGTACAATGCTTAATATTTGGGTTAGATTAGAAATGACTTAGATTTTGATTGACCCCGTTTGAGGTATCATTGTGATTCATAAGACGAGAACCCTTGAGATTTTCTCGAGTAGCTTGTCCGATTTTGCTGAAATGCATATGTTTGGGGAACGCCTTGAACGTGTGCATGATCCAAGACTCAGTCATATGTTGAACTTGAGTGCAAAGACTTCACTATCGCTAATTTGGTTGACATGGATATATTTGAGGGATGCCTTGAATATGTGCACGATCCAGACTCCGCGATATGCTGAACTTGAACGCTAGTGCAAGTGAATGTGTAAATTACATTTGGACGAGTATAACAATTTGGGTAAGATTGCCTCAGCCCAAGATCATCGTATACACGTAGATTGCAATGCACCCTGCATTAAGCGATATATATTCTGCGCTAAGGCGCAGTAGAGATTGAGTCATAGAACACGACGATCAAATGAATATAACTAGCTTGGATTGAGTGATAGAGTCATTCAATAGAACGGACTAAGAACGCATGCGATACGAAATGAGGAAAAACGAGTAGGAAGTTATGTTTAACGGGTCTTAGTGATACAGAGTAATATGCTTGAGTTAGATTTGATAGTGTGTAATAGAACGGTTTACGCTCAGGAAGTCTCGAGGACGAGACTTATTCTGAGTGGTGTATAATATAATGACCCACTCCGCATCAATGCGGATAGCCGATTCAAATGACATAAATGCGATGACCCGTCCCGCTTTGCTCAGTGAGAAGACTCGCTTGATGCAAAGAAATTCAGACTTGGCCCTTCAAGAGTCAGACTTAGACTTTCAAAGGCACGCTCAGAGTATCACTCGACTGATGTGAATTATCATTAAGGTGGATGGCAATGATGAACCTGTCTTTGCTTAGCCTACACACTTAAAAATATAGACGGTACATGCTAGTCGCTAGACGAATCACCCATTGCATGCTAATAAGAATACAACGCACCTAGCTAAGAGAATAATACCAACTTGTATTGCTTGTGTTAGAACATAGAAATAAAACTTGGCTTATAGTTGGACCCTCGCATGCTACCTTAGCTTTATGCAAGTAGACTCCGCTAATGCTTCGAGTAGATCATTATATACTCTTCATGGTACACTTTTTCACATGTTTACACTGCTCGTCTTATAGACTATGTCGTGATTCAACGATACCTTCATGCTCATGCTAGTCGTACTACTTATGTTTCGAGTAGACTTTTACATGATCAAGTATAGTATTTTACCTTTATATGTGCCATGCGTATCTCATAGATTCGTGTCATGACCTAGAACACGACTCAAAACATGATTCACTTCGTTTGCCGGAAGACTATCAAAAGTCGTTTCGTGCAAGTTTGAACATGAAAGTATTCAGGACCGTTAGGTCACCAAGGCAGTTCCTAAACTAGGGGACTGCAGCATGACAAGTTGAGTAAGTGTTATGATCAGACAACTCGGGGAGTAACATTCGTTCAGGACTAGATCAGACGGCTCTGGGAACCAATTCGTTTGTGAACATGGACAAGATTTGAGCAAGTTTGTGATATGTGATTTATGATTTGGAGCAAGTTCATGATATATGATTTGGAAGATTTGTGTTCGCGCAGTCACGGACAACCTGTGCACAGGATATTTTGTGTTCCTGCGGACGGTACGCCGGGGCACTGGGGCTGATCCGATCCTGACAGAATAATTTTGATAGTCGTTCGTTTCGGGCATGATGGTACAGACAGCTCCACGGTACCAACTTTGCAACCATCCGTCCAGAGGCTATAACTCGTCCTTTATGGCTATGCTAGTGACCTTTTGTTCATATAGACTAAGTTTGGCTCGATTGCGGCAATCCGCGTGCGAGTTTATTTGCATTGAAATGAGTAACATGTGCAATTAAACACATCTGAGTAAATCAAAGTAGAATATTTAATACTTATGATAAGAGAATTTGTTGCACGCCACTTTGTACTTAGAAATATGGATGCACAATACGTTATTTAGTGCAAGCATAACACATTTGAGGCAAGGACTCGTTTGTGACACTAAGTTTTGTTTATGCACTATTTTGTTTCATATATTATATGCTGGTTAACTTGGTTTTATGGTTTGGACAAGGAAGGACGAATGGTAAGTTGGTAGGTTTTGCTGTGTTACTCTTATATCATACGGCGCACTACCACACGAGTTAGGCTTTGTATCTTATGCTATAAAACTAAAACTAAGGCAAGACTAGAAAGATAACATAATAGTTGGTGCACGAAACTAATATAACGTGTTTGGATTCGTTGAGCGGGCGAGAAGCCTCCCCACTAGTGCATTCATGTACTAATAACCCACCAGATTGCTTGTAGGGTACGGGAGAACCTCGTTCAGTACAGAGTATTCCCTCGTGCGTGCTAAGGCATAAAGTTCTCTCTAGAGCCTTGGAGTGTTGCGTCCAGAGCTAAAGCATATATATAGGACATAATATAGGAACATCGCCTATGTATCACTCCATGTTGTAAGCCGCTTGGCACACTTTTATTGTTTTGAGAGAGAGAGAGAGCTTGAGAAACTTGTAATCTCAGCCTAGCACCGCTTATAATATTTTTTGATTATCAATAAAGAGCTTATTTTTGTTTCATACTTGTGTTCATTCAATGCTTCCGCTATGATGACTCTGTGAACTTGTTATCTATCACCTGTTCGGTTTCTTATTCTGCTGCATTTGGACTATCTGTGCGACTCTATGGCTTAGCTATTCTCCGCATATTCGGATCATGGCCTTGCGCGAGCGCAGCTTCGGATCATGCGGCATCACGTCCTGATGGGAACGATCGTCCTGCGGGAGCGCTGGTGTGGTGATTCGTGCCTACCGGGGACGGCCGATCCTGTTGGAGATCGGGGCGTGACAGGTTATATATTATTGTGTAAGGTGTTTAGATAGTATTGTTGACCTAGACAGCGTTCTACCATCAATGCTGTAGCGTAGGCTGGACGTACCCACGTACTTGTGCCCGATCATTCGGGTGTGGGTCCTGATAGTGCCCACAGGAGGGACGACAGCACGGAGGGACGTGACGAAGGGACGACAGCACGGAGGGACGTGACGAAGGGACGACAGCACGGAGGGACGATACGGTGCTTTGGGGTGAGGGACTGAACATCGTCGATGAGGAGTCATCGGCAGGGAGTCATCAACGGGGAGTCATCATCGTCGAGGACTGTCAAATTTTATTAGAAGGACTGTCAAATTTTTTGACAGTCCTAAAGAAACCGGACTGTCAAAAGTTTTGGTAGTCCTTCCTCCGGTTTCTTTAGGATTGTCAAAAATTTGACAGTCCTAAAAAAAAATTCGGACAGTCAAGAGTAAAAAAAAATTGATGGTAAACTTATAAATAAAAACAAAAAAATTAGGCTATCCTGAGCAACTTTTGATGTGTCTTTAGAATTAACTTAAATAATCTATGCTACTATATAATAAGTAGAGTTGAGACTTAATAAAAGATTTTGTTCCAAAAAAAATTTTACTTATATTTACTAAGCTTAATTGCAACTTGATACCCTCAACTATCACTATTGTTCAACTTAATACCCTCAACTTTTATAGGTACCAATTTGATACCCTAAAAAAAAAATTGGACCATATTGCCCCTCCCCTTCTCCCCCTCCTCTCTCTACGGCTGCGGGTAGGACGAACGCGGGCGCGCGAGAGGGCATATGGCGGGCTGGCGTGTAGGCGCACGGCGGGCTGCCGCGCGGGGTTGTCACTACCACATTTCTAGAATAGGAATATTTTTATCATTTTATATTATTTATTATTGATATATCTTTATTTCATAATAATTGGTATATATATATATATATATATATATATATATATATATATATATATATATATAGAGAGAGAGAGAGAGAGATGATGGTTGTATGTTAGCCCCTTAGCTAGACTAATTATTATTGAATATAAGTGAATCCAACTAGACTTGTCATGACCATTAGTGCAACCCATTTGGTTTAGTCATGGTTGACTAGTTATAGAAGAGGGAATGAGTCAATAACCTCCTGTAATTAAATTAGAAATCCTCTTAGTTAAACCCCCTTTATTAAATAACTCTTCATGACAACTTGGAGGAGATTTTAGACTTTGTGAACAACAAACCATAACCCTAGATGTGGCCGACCCTATTGTAAAACCCCTAATTCTAAAAACCGTATTAACTATTTTAATTAATTATTAATTGATTTATAGTATTTGTTAGCTGATTAAAAGAAATAGAATTTATGGGATTTTTATTTTTAGGTGTTTGTGCAATAGAGGATTTACCGAGCAATTATAATTTTTTCTTAATTTATCCCATGTAGGAGACCCTGTGGACAGTTGATAGATTAATTTTATGCTCGAAAATAAATTTCGAGAATTTTATATATATATATATATATATATATATATATATATATATATATATATATATATATATATATATATATATATATATAAAGTTTATAGTAATGAATTGATTAATAAAAGAAAAAGAAAAAGGAAAGAAAAAGAAAATAGAAAGAAAGAAAGAAAAAGAAAATGGATAAACCCAAGCCCTAACATAATATCTCCTAAACCCTACCCGCTTAGCAACCCGCTACCCCCATTACCCAGCCCGTGCGAAACAAGCAGCAGCAGCAGCTTAGTATTCCCCCGCGTGAACGAGAATTCCCTCACCCGCACTCTATATATATATATATACACTTTCTATAGAAATTAAACTGTAAGACCCCTAATTCTGAAAATCATATTAAATTTTTATTAATTATTTAATTTATTTATAGTAATTATGAGCTAAATAGAGAAAATAGATATTATTTAATTTTTATTTTAGGTGTTTGTGCATTTAGGGGATTTATGGAGCCATTATAATTTTTTTCTAATTTATTCCATGTAGAAGACCCTTTGGACAGTTGCTAGCTTAATGGTATGCCCAAATATAAATTCTAGAATTTACTAGGTATATATATATATATATATATATATATATAATTAATTAGAAAAAAAAAAGAAAAAAAAATAGAAAAAGAAAGAAAAAGAAAAGAAAAGAAAATGGGTTTGAATAATTCCTATTGGATACTCTACCCAAAACCCAAACCCGCCTAAGACACTACCCACAACCCATTAAGAAAGAAAGAAACAGCAGCAGCAAAACAACATAATTCTCCCCCCGCGCGCGCGTATGACACGTCTCCACCGCCTCTCTTCTTAATATATAACATTCTTCCCAAACTCAAACCCTACTCCATCTCCTTCCACACCAGAGCCCGCGCCGCACCTGACCGCGCCGCCCAGCCGCCCGCCGGAGCCGCCCCGGTCGCCCGCGCGACGTCCACGATTTTAGCTCACCGAGACAGGAAATACACAGCGACGTACCTGTGTTCTCGTCTCGATTCCAGCGCCCCCGCTCGACCAAACTCGATCCCGTCTTCGCCGGTACATTCACCACCTATCCCTCTCTAAATCCTGTGTATTAGTTTACCTCGTTCAGTGCGTAAACCTAGGCGAAAACAATGTCCAAGTTGACGGAAAATGACAACTTTCGGGTATCACAGAAAACTGCGGTAACTACCCATGTTCACGGACTCGCATCTCCCACCACAGAGATCCGAATTCGGTTTTTCTTTTTGATATGCGAAGATCACCTAACCTAGTTTAATTTCTGTTATTTACAATAATTTATTAACTGCCTTGTGTAGAATTAAACCAGTCGGAAAATCCCAAAAAATATACTTTTTTTAAATTCCAGAAATTGTGATACGGAGCGGGCCCTACCAAACGGGACTGCCCCGTCGTGTACCAAGTATACCAAAAAGTGCGCGCAGTATACCCAGACATGTAAGATTTTGCGGAAACTGATTTGGACGCGTGTGCGTGTCGGAATCAGCCGTATCCGCAGAAAATTCTTCGTGTCGCGACTTTTGTAAAAGTCATACGCATTTAGTGCATGCTCTTCAGAATGCGACAAAACTTACACCACTTGACTCGTGGTATCGCGCTGGTCCTATGACCCAATTTTAACGCAATTCTGAGACAGTTGACCAAGTCGCCAATTGGCGGGCCCTACGGTTGACTTTTTGGGCGAAATTGTGTTCGGCTCATCGGAATCCACATCTGGACATACCGTTGAGTCCGTACTGACATTTAGAGTTTGTTTGACCTAAAATTTGTCCCATTTAGAGACCTTTATCTCTGGCACACTTTTCGGTGCAAGGTGGTCCACATGTGGACCCCACTTTGACCCAAAATTACCGTTTTGCCCCTGTGTCCAAATTGGACGAAAGGGTAGTGATTTCTAGCTATCTCGCTGATTCCGAAAACATTGGTGATGTCTATTTCAGCATCCGGAGACATTTATTCTGAGGCCATAGCTTCTGATCCTGTGTGTTTGACATCTGGACGTTATATTTTGCAGCTTCTTGCCAGGAAAGTATACATTGACATTGTACTATTATTCATATTCCATATGTGGCATGCATCTTTATTTTCTTTCTTTAGTTCATATATTTTAACTGATATATAAAATGCGTGTGACGGTGTCGTCGCGATTTGTTTTTATTTATGTATATGCATTGACCTTGTGTATGAGACTACCCCATTATCATGTAGCATCATTAGGTTCATTGGTCGTGACACGGTTGTTACACGAGTGTGAGTCTCATATAGATCACGGACTGCGTGACAGGTCTGGCCTCCTGTACGTATGGGTCGTGCGTTAGGGATGACTGCTGATAGAAACTTTGTTTGCTAGAAGACTTAGCAGTTATTAGAGGTCCATAGACATAGTCTATTGTAGTACGGTGGTCCAATCCTTGTCCTTGTTTGGTTGTAGGATTGGGCTAGGGTACTAAAAATAGGCTATGAACCAGATCGTGTCATGAATGTGACATGCTTAGAGCATGGGGTGGGTAGAACAACAAGTAAGGCATTTGGGCTCCTTTGCACTTTTTCCTTTTGTAACCCGGAAGCTCCGCTGGAGATACGGGCGGTGATGACCCCTATACAATTGGCGGCCTCTGCCGTTTAAAAGACGACATGCTTTGAGGCTCCTGATTCTCCGAGAGAGTCACACCAATCCTATTTTTAGCCAGATAGCCCACTTGGTGGAAAGTTGTTCTCAAACTGCATTCACTTAGATGGTTAGGCGACCCCATTGGATATTTATTTCAGTACTTTATTGGCATGCTTCTATGTATCTTGTTATGTCCCTCTGAGGACCTGGTCCTTTTCCAGGTGTAGATATTCATGAGTATTCGCAGGAGCGCAGATCCAGACTGGTTACTTATATATTTCGAGGAGGTCTTCTCTTCGAGCCCGTGATTGTGAGCTGGTATTCTTATATTGTGTTTATCGTGTTGTACTTAGATATTCGAGTTGGTAGTGGATTTGTTTCCATCCAGCTATCATCTTTAGATACTTTGTATTGTGAATTAGTTATATAGTTATTGGTTATTTATTTATATTTAATTTTCTGTGGATGAGATTTAGATTATACCCTGTGACTTGTGATAGATTTATACCACTTGTGGATTTGATATTCATAATACAACGTACGTATGCGTTATGGTTTCCATATATTGGAGTGCCATAACCATGCGGCTGGCATGCTTACGTGTCCTAGTCCTATGTATTTTGGGACTGGGGCATGACATATTTTTTAGTGGTGGCCCATGCAGGTCGAGAGCATATTGTCTCGGTTACGTTACTGTGCCAAGCAAGCCTGCAAATAGGATTAGAGTATAGAATCTCATCCATATTTGACTATGATTCACCTTCCTTTCAATCTATTCTATTTGAATAATCGCATCCTGCTTGATTCATGTGCTTCCCTAATAGTTCTTTGAGTATAGCCTTCTCCTAGAATATAGAAGTCCCTGTTGTTAGATGATAAGTAGGGTAACCTTCCTATTAAGAGTACAACTAGAGTGTTGACACATCACTGAGTTAGAATACTTCATGAACCATAGCACCCTTACCTATAGATGGATTGACCATTATCCCTTGATAATTAGGGATGACTTGAGATAGTACGAACACTACTAGAGTCGGTTAAAAATTTGATCATAGTGTTTGACCCTAGTATTGAGGAACCAATAGAAATCCAAGGTTAAACCTTAGGACTAAAACCTAACCTTTATAGTAAGATAGTATTATAGAACTATAAATCTAGCTCCTTGTCTTATTATTAAGCAGACAGTACCTTAGGAAGCCAAGAGGAATAAATATAATATTTTTCTTTATCATACCTCGAACACAGAGATTAGCATACCACCATTCCTTAAGAAACCATGACATTATCAATAGCCTCTCTATTTTAATTTTATGACTTGTTACTCTGAACCCTTAGCGCTCGCTATTGTGCGACGACTAGTTACGTTCTTCTTTTCTTCATCTTTCAACTCGTGCCACTTGACACCTCTGATTATAGACCAAGTAATTTTATTCTATGTTAGGATATATAGTTCACTAAGGTTATAGTTGTAGTTTTGAATTTTAAATTTATGTGCTTGGTAATTAGAACTCGATAGTTTTGAGTTATTCCTGTAGATTGTGACCAATGATTATCCCTTAGTTTTAAATTGCGTAAATTGTACCCCCACCTCGATACGAGTCATATTCCCTTTCCCTTGAGGCTAGTAACCCTTCCATTCTTGCTATTGACACTTGTTCTATAAGCACTAGGATTAAGAATTAAGATGGCCATTTCCTATATAATGCAATAGGAGACCCTAAGAGATATCAAAATCTTTTCTTCATATACCCCAATAAGAGTTTATACTTTATTTACAAGGACCGGGTTATTCTGAAGAACCCCCTCAAGGCAATTACGGTATTAGTTTATTGTTATAAGTTGGGTAGTATACCTCACAACCTAGTATCACATAGTCCTTGTGATCCATTGATGAAGTGTAACTGAATGACATTAACTATATGCTAGCATAAGATAATAGTGTTTATCCAAACTGTAGAACTTGGAGGCCCATACTTTATCTGGTCGACTAGAGACTTAGACAAGGAGTTGTATGACAACTGTAGAGATTGTAGAGTCTTATCTCTTTGTGAATTGAATTATTTGTACTTTCTCTCATTATAATCCAGCGTATTTATAATTGTTGTACTACCTTGACGTATGCTGCTATTATAGCCTAATTTTGCAAGCTATTCTTTATCGATCTTGTTCATGACATGTATTATTGGAGTACTACACTAATACATTTCAGAATCAGTGTATTACGGTCTGATCAACCATAGTGTGCTTGATTCGCCCTTCGCAATAATACTTTACGTGGATTGAGATATATAGTTGACTAGTAGATGAATATACTTGCCCCTAGACATGTCTGAGCATATCATATCAGTTACATAACTGTACTGATACGAGCATGTGAATAGGAATTACCAAATAGGATTTTAATCCACAACTGCCTTGACAATTTTCTTTTGGATTCTCTAATCGCCTTGATTGTAGAAGCATGAAAAATACGCTAAGAGGATCTACGCAGCATCCTGATGCAGAGCAGCGTAAGCAGAGGCCTCCAGAGCCATCGAACGTGCAACAGAGCTTTTCCGCCGAACACAGCGTGAAGTATGAGCTCAAAGGACCATCCGCGTAAGTGCAGTACGTCCAGGCCGTTCCAGCGTAAACAGAGTTCTTCATCGCCTCCATGGCGTAAAACTCAGCCGCTCTCAAGGTAGCATTAAAGCGTACGAGGAACGCTTCGTCTTCCCCGAAATGGACCTGTCAAAGTCACGCAGTGAACCTGACCTCTGACTCCTGACAAAAAGTGCTGCACGGCTACCCAGACGACGGCTGGAAACGATGACAGACCCCTCGGGACGCGCCCCACAGTATGATGGCGGATCTTCGCATTTAATGCAGAGGATTTGGTTAAGATATCACCGAACCGTCGTTTACTGAAGTCCCCTCAGCGTAAACCGCTCTTTCGCGTACAAGGGAATACGCTGTCCTGTTTTACACAGGCAAACGTGAGCGATTTTTCGTCCCGCAGTAGACAAACCGCCTGCCACGTCAAAAGCTGCACTTCGTACGGGGCTCGAGGCACGTCTCTACGTCTAATTGTACAGAGCGATGATAGTTTCCATCAAGGCACGTCTCTGCGACGGATGCACAGAAGGGCTGCAGACCTTCAAAACACGTCTTCGCATTTAATGCACAGGATGATGGCAAATCTCTGTAGAAGATTTGATTACATCTTTGAAAGCCGTAATTCCGGCTAAGACGTCCACATCAGCACTTTGGCACGGTGCGCAGCGGCTTCTACGCCCATTCAGGATCAGTGCTCACACGGCTTCCAACGCCCTCTCAGTCTCTACGATCCTTCGGCTTCTATGCCTGCTCGGCTTCCATGCCCCTTCGGCTTCTATGCCTGCTCGGCTTCCATGCCCCTTCGGCTTCTATGCCTGCTCGGCTTCCATGCCCCTTCGGCTTCTATGCCTGTTCGACTTCCATGCCCCTTCGGCTTCTATGCCTATTTCGGCTTCTACGCCAGGGTGACAGTCATTTGGCTTTTACGCCCACCTTTTCTACACGAGGGGTACCTACCTGCGTGGCTTTTATGTCGTGATCTTCGTAGCAATAGTACGCATTGTGTCCCCTTAGTTGGACCCGCGTCATACGCTCATTCAAAAGATCATCCATACACAGGCATTGGTTACTTTAACCGTTGTGTAAAAGGGTGTTGTACTGTCCACTCCTCGGTTTTCACACCAACAGAGTGGTCACTGTCACCAAAACTCTATAAATAGAGACCCCTATCAATGGGGAACAAGGTCGAAAAACTTCCAACTAGAAGATCAAGCAAGGTCAGAACCTTGAAGGAAGGATCGAACACCGGAGAGAGAGAGGTCGAGAGAGAGAGAGGGAGAGAAGGACCCGGAGCTCAGGCAGGGAGCAGGGATCGACGACTTTGGCATCGTGCACCCACCCTCCTTTGCAACCTTCGAAGCTGCCACCTGTCTTCCATGGCACTTCTTCAACATCGTGTGGTCCAAGGGCTAAAGTGATCGACCGCAGATCAGACACCTATAGCAATTTATACCCAGATTAAATAAATTGTACTCCCACATCCTCGTACAGGATTACATTATACAAGTTTGTTTGTAAACAGAAGGGCGCGGGTTTCGTACAAGCCCCGTTATTGAAATACACTTTCATTCTTTCGTTTAAAACCATAAACAAGATGGCGACTCTGCTGGGGACGTCTTTCTCTTCTGACGAGGAAGTAATTGCTCAACACGATACGGTATCCGTGGGAACCGTGAAGAAGACTCCGGTCGTCCACTTCGACCAGTCAGCCTACGAAGACATGCTTCGAACCGGGGGTAGCTCTCACCCTCTCTCCGTCCAAGACAACAGGAAGCTGCGCAATGTGTGGATGCCCAAGACATCCTCTACTATTCCTGTGGACTCTCCGATCTCTCCGATCTCTTCGACCAACGAGGTTGTAGCATCGCTCCCTCCGTGCCCCGCACGTAAAATTCAGTCTCCCGCTACGTGCGGTACAGACAAAACTTCGGGCAAAGCCTCAGCGCTAACCCAGGAGTATCCACTGTGCTTTACGCACAGAAATCAGTCTCCCGCTACGCGCGGTGCAGGCAAAACTTCCGGCAAAGCCTCAGCGCTAGCCCAGAAGAATTCTCTGCGCTCTACGCGTAGAAACCAGTCTCCCGCTACGCGCGGTACAGACAAAACTTTCGATGGTGCCTCAACGCCAAATCGGAAGTACAGATCACGCTCCACAACGTCTGACCTCTACGGCGGACCAGATGAGCGCGGTGATCTCCGCAGGGGAAGGCAAGCGGACAAATACTCAATCTCTCGGCCTTTACGCCGGCAAGGGAACGATCTGCATACCCTCCGGATTACGCGAGAAGACGGTGGCCGACTGAAGGTCTCTCCAGCTTTACGCCAGTCTGGGCGAATCTTCGAATTACGCCAGGCAAAGTCCCTCGGCGTAAAACGAACCCAGGCTGCGGGGAAACGTCCTCCCAGAGGACTATCCGCCGCCCAGATGGCCAGCCTATGGGTGCCTAGCGTCCTCACACCCACTAATGGGAACGGAAGAAACAAGCCTTCGTCTACTCCCCCTGACCTGCGCAAATATCTAATCCAGAAGCGTAAAGGGAGGGGACCTGCCGATATGTCTACTACGCCTCCTAGCGAGCACTGTTGTAATAGTCATAAGGTCGTGATTAACTGCTGTTGTTCTAAAGCAAAACGATCGGCTTTCGACCGGTTGAGCTACTCTCTGTCTTTCCAGGAAGAGGAACCTGCGCATGCATCTGTGAACATGGCTTCACACATACCCAGAGGAGGGTCGAGCTCAAGACGTCATCCCTCCAGGCCCCCGAGCCAAAGGAGGTTCGATGAGCTCCTCAGCAACACTGAAGCCGGGGTGTTCCAAAACACTCGCGCAAGATCACGACAACCAGCTTCGTCCTCTTCTGATTCCGACCATGGGGGTCGCCAACCCCCCGAGTCAGAGGTAGAAAGTGTAGAGTCGACTTCTGCAGCGACCTATACTAATCCTTCAATGACGCCCAGGGAGATGGGAGTTTATGCCGTTGAAGATGAACGCGAGAAAGCTTCACCGTCAGGGAACGCGGAGCAACGCATCACCACACTGGAAACTTCTCTAAAACAAATATAATCCATGATGGAGAACATGCACCAGATGATGCTAACTCAGCACGCAACCGCCATGGCTCAAGCCTCGGCCCCGCCAACACAGATACGAGTGGGGTGGACTTACCGCCATCCAATCAGAGCCAAGAGCCTGCTCTAGATCAGGAGTCGGCAGTTCCTCCGCTCCCTCACTCGGAGAATGTGTTACCTCCCGCTGGAGTTTTAATACAACTAACTCTGCACCACTCCGTGGTCCCACTTTCGACTGAAGATCCGATACGGGCAGTACGGGAGTTGAAAGCCCAGTTCGACGCCTTGAAGCACAAAGATCAGCTCAAGAAACTGGAAATCAATCAGCCCTACCCAGCTATCTGGGAAGAAGTCCCTTTTCCTCCGAAGTACAAACCTCAGACTATGGCTCTGTTCGAGGAAAAAACATCACCAAGCCAGTACATGAACTATTTCAGTATGATGACGGTGTTGATACAAGGAAACAACGCCCTCCTCACTCGGGTGTTCAAAGGCTGTCTCTCAGGAGTAGCCTATCAGTGGTACCGTAGCTTGGCGGATAGCTGCATTACTTCCTTCGAGGACTTCAAAGCTTTATTCTTCACGCGATTCTACGAGGGAGGAATAGACATGTCTATGTCCTCTCTCATCGAAGTCAAGCAGAAGGAAAAGGAGGACGTTCGCATCTTCATCGAACGTTTTCGTCAGGCCACCTTACAGATGCCTCCAGGAGTTCCAGACTCTGCATTGGTAGACATTTGCAGGAAGAACCTCCTTCCCGTGGTCTCGGTGTTCACAGGACCATATCAGTTCCATGATTGGCCCTCGTTCATCATTTCGGCCGTAGCCGCCGAAAACAACAGTCGTAAAGCGCGCGACAATGGCATCATGATCTCCGCCTCTGAGAGAGGCAAGAGGTCATCTCCTAGCAGCGACCACCCTCGTGGTCCCAAAGGGAAAGAAGCTCTGGCAATCAATACGTCCAGACCAAAGATTGCGGCAACCGCGCAAGCAAGACCCGGGACTGCCAGGTCCGTCGAAGTCTACTCTTTCGACGATGACGATATCCCGAGTATATTCGAATGTCTCGTCAAAAGCGGCAAAATCACCCTTCCAGAGCTGAGGCGGCCCGAAGAAGTCAGCAATACTAGTGACCCCAAATACTGCATCTTCCATAGATATGTGCACCATCCGACAAAGGCGTGTTACGAACTAAAGAGGAAGATCCAGGGGTTGATCGACGCTAAAGCCATCACTCTGCACAACAGTGAGAAGACGGTCACGGCCAACATGATCTCTCTACAGTTTGGCAATCTGCCCCCCCAGGAGATCCCGAACGGTATTGCACCTATCTCCCGGACGACGATGGACATCATCAATCTCCCTCCAGCTAGAGGTCAGAATCGCAACCTGGTACCCCTAACCACTCGGCGGGGCGAGATCATGTGGGTTCACCCAGATTTGGTGTCAGAGCTCAAGGAGGACACTAACGCTACTAAGGCTGCATCCAAAAAGAGTTCCAAATGCAAGCCGTGCCATATGGTTGCAACTTCTTCGCCATCAGACGAAGACGAAGTACTAGCTGCGACTCGTTCGGGGAGAGCTTACCTCAATGACCATGGAGCAAGTCAGGAGAGTGCACCGGCAGACGCTGCAGCGACCAAGCCATCAGAGCAAGGTCCCGTCACACCAGATGCCAGTCCTTCGAAGTCAACGCCGGCGGAGAAGGGGAAGCAAAAAGAAGTGCGCTTTGATAAACCTGTGAAAAATATTCCAAGCAAGGGTTTAGAGAAGCCATACAACTTCGACATCCTGGCCCAGCTAGCTAATACGCCAGCCAGGTTGTCCATCTTCGAGCTACTCAGGCTCTCCCCAGACACTCGTCTAGCCCTGAGTGAAGCACTGATGCAGGCAGAGGCGTACTTGACCCAGCTCAAGTCCCCCGACGAAGAACCAGCGGCGTGTCCTCAATGCCACAGTGTGATGGAGGTGGTCCCAAATATCACTTTCACTCAAGGCGACATGCTGTTGAAACATAACAGACATGATAGGCCCCTCTATTACACCGGGTATGTCGGTTCCATGGAAGTCGACCGGATTCACATAGATCTGGGATCATCGATCAGCATCATCCCTCACAGTCTGCTCAGGCCACTGAGAATTCCTACCAGCGAACTGGCTTACACCACTACTACAATCGTGGGTTTCAACGCTGGAAGGAGTAAGCCGTTGGGAAAGATTCGCTTGAGAACCAGATCGGCAACCTTAGATTAGTGGCCACATGTTACGTTATCGATTCAGAGGTATCCTACAACATTTTGCTAGGAAGACCGTGGATCCACGACCACAACATCGTTCCTTGAACCCTACATCAATGCCTTAAATATGTAGACGCACAAGGAACAGTACAAACGGAGGTTGCTGACCTAAACCCGTTCAAAGGAGTAGAATCCTACTATTCCGATGCCGTGTTGTACTCTCAAGGCCGCACGGAGGAAGTGTCAGGCGAGGCTGAGAAAGAATCCCACCGGGGGCCAGAAGAACCCTCTGCCCCACTGCCGCTGTCAATCAAGGTAAAGGGACGAACCACTCGTCCAAAAGCCAGGGAGCCTATGGCTATCCCCCCGAACAAATCTAGGTCAGGGGGTGATCCTCTCGTGATCACTTTGAACCATAAGCCTCCACCCTTGGTCATCAACCTGCGGCGCGACAAGCAGCCGACTGATGTAACCTCAACCAGGAACAGAGTCCCAGATGATAATAAACATCCTCTTTTCCCGTATGTCAACACTCCGATTCCAAATCAGGAATCCACCCCCCGTGACGAAGTAGAACCCATAGCACAAAACTTCTTGGCAGCTATAGATTCCTATCACCCGTACATCTGGGAGGTAACATCACCATCCAATGTCGTCACAACATATGGACTGCACGAGGACTCCATCTTCCTTGTCCCACCTACCTGCAGCACTCAGAGTACAATAGTCTTCGGCCGCATGCGCAATCAACCGACCATCCAGGAAGACTCTTTCGATGACGATGCCGGAGAAATGCAAGTTCACCAATATAGCCCGCAAGCATTAAAAATCATGCAAAATATGGGCTACGACTTGAAGCGGAAGCCAGGTCTCAACTGCGGGAAGGGTAGACGAACGTCGCTACTCGGCAACCCCTGCTATCAACAAACTCGCTTTGGGTTAGGGTATGCGACATCTCTCACAACTTCTGAAAATGCCGTCGCTTCTCCTCGACGTGGCTCGATGTCCTCCGACTCGTCCGACGATCTCGGGCAAGCTGTCTCGGTGAATATGGTGTCAGCAGGTTCCCCAGAAGCAGACGAACAAGAATCTGAATTGTTCGAAGACGACGCTTGGGCTCAGCAAATGGATACACAATGGGAGTTCCGCTTCGAGCATAGAGAACCTTCCACTGAGGATGAAGTTATCCAGATCGACGTCGGGGATGAGCTCTCACCAAGACCGATATTTATCAGCAAAAATCTTGCCCCAGCTGAAAGGGAAGAAGTTATTCAACTGATAAAAGAATACATCGACGGCTTCGCGTGGAATTACGAAGATATGCCGGGACTTGATCCAAAGGTGGCTACCCACAGGCTTAACATACGATCCGATTCGAAGCCTATAAAACAGCACCAACGCCGGTTCCGCCCGGATATGATCGACGCCACTGAAGCTGAAGTCAAGAAGTTGATAGCCTGCGATTTTATCCGGGAAGAACAATATCCCGACTGGGTCGCCAACGTTGTCCCGGTCATGAAGAAGAATGGAAAAATACGCATCTGCATCGACTACCGAGATCTGAATGCAGCCTGCCCCAAGGATGAATTCCCTCTTCCCATCACAGACATCATGATCGACAACACCTGCAGCTTTAAGCGCATGTCTTTCATGGACGGGTTCTCAGGATACAATCAGATTAAGATGCATCCTGAAGACGAGAAGCACACTGCCTTTCGGACACCATTGGGGGTATACTGCTATACGGTCATGCCCTTCGGATTAAAGAACGCCGGGGCTACATACCAACGGGCTATGAGTAACATATTCCATGAGCATTTACGCAAAACAGTGGAATGTTACGTAGACGACATAGCCGTCAAGAGCCGCCTCGGAGTCACATTCGAGATCTAAGGACGGTATTCGAGTTAATGCGCCAACATCAACTCAAGATGAACCCTACGAAGTCCTTTCTGGGTGTATCTAGCGGCAAATTCCTGAGATTTGTCATTACCGCCAAAGGCATCCAAGTGGACCCTGACAAAGTCCAGGCGATTGTAGAAATGCGGCCGCCCCATAATCTGAGGGAGCTCAGGGGATTTCAAGGACGTTTGGCTTATATCCGGCGATTCATATCCAACCTCTCGGGGTGATGTCAGCCCTTTTCTCATCTCATGAAGAAAGGTGTATCCTTCGTATAGGACGAAACCTGTCAGCAAGCGTTCGGAGATATCAAGCGCTACCTCACCAGTCCGCCAGTTCTGGTGCCTCCCATCATTGGGAGACCATTCTTGCTGTACGTTCGAGCAATGGATCATTCGCTAGGAGCCCTCCTCGCACAGAAGAATGACACAGGCCATGAGCAGGCTATCTACTACCTCAGCAGGATGATGGTCGGGGCCGAACACCGATACAACCCAGTGGAGAAAGAATGCTTGGCCCTGATGTTCGCTATCCAGAAAATACGGCACTATGTCACCGGCCAAACTATTCATATCATCTCCAGGATTAATCCTCTCCGGGTACTGATGAGCAAGCCGAGTGTTCTTAATTCCCGACTCGCGACTTGGGCGATGCTGTTAACACCATATGACATGGTATACATCCCGCAGAAGTCCATCAAAGGCCAGGCATTGGCCGACTTCCTAGCTTCTCATCCGATCCCGGAGACTTCTAAATTATACGAAGACATCCCTGATGAAGTCGCAGAATGTAACTCTGCAAAGGAAGATGAAGCATGGCAACTATTCTTCGATGGTGCCTCCAGAACCGGTCCCAAGGGGAACATAGTTTCAGGAGTAGGAATCGTCCTGGTCACCCCGGATCAGCTCGTCATCTACCGAGCGTATTCTCTTAGCGAGCCCTGCTCCAACAATGTGGTAGAATACAATGCCCTACTAATTGGGCTCCAAGTCGCTAAAGAGCTGGGGGTCGAGTCCCTGGAAGCTTTCGGTGATTCTCTGCTTATCGTCAATCAAGTCAGGGGGATATATGAAGTCCGGAATCCCGACCTCATCCCCTATCACCAGGCAGCGGTCGAGATAGTCATGATATTCAAAGGCTTCTTCCTAGAGCATGTACCTCGATCTCAGAATCTGGAAGCTGACGCCCTAGCCAGTCTAGCCGCAGATCTAGCCACTCCTATAAGAAGGCAGAATTCGGTAATCCTTCTTAGCAGAGAATTGTTCTGTATGAAGAACGGCTTTCACATAGAACGCAGCCACGCTGTAAACACCAATCCTCCCACGAGAGATTGGAAAAGTCCTTTCATAGACTTCGTAGCATACGGAATCTTGCCGGAGGACCCTAAAGAAGCAGTATCTGTCAAGAGACGATCACTACGCTTCTACTTCGATGCATCTTCACAATGCTTATATCGCCGGACCTACGACGGACTGCTATTGACGTGTCTCTCTAACGACGAAGCACAACAGGTCATCCGTGAAGCTCACGATGGCGTATGCGGAGCGCATCAACCCGGTCCTAAGCTACAGGATCGCATTAGGAGAATGGGCTATTACTGGCCTACTATGATCGCAGATGCCATACGATATGCAAGACAATGCAAAGCCTGTCAGGTTCATGCAGACTTCATACATCAGCTATCTGAACATCTACATCCTACGGTCGTATCCTGGACTTTCGAAGCATGGGGTATGGATATCATCGGTCCTATTCACCCGTCTTCTTCCAGAGGTCACCAGTTCATACTGGCCATCACGGATTACTTCTCCAAATGGGCAGAGGCAATCCCTCTTGCTGAGGTGAAGGCGTCCAATGTGATCAGCTTCATCAAGCATCACGTCATTTATTGCTTCGGGGTACCCCGAAGGATAATTCACGACAATGGGCCTCAGTTCATCAGCCAAGCATTTCATCGATTTTGCGACAAAAATCGGATACACAATATCGCCTCTACGGTATACTACCCGGCTGCTAATGGTTTGGCGAAAGCTTTCAACCAAACCATTATCAAACTCTTGAAGAAGTTCGTCTCTTCAAACAAGAGAGATTGGAATGAGAAGCTGGGCGAATGCCTCTGGGCATACCGCACGACGGTACGAACACCGACAGGTTGTACTCCATTCGCACTGGTCTACGGGAGCGAAGCAGTTCTCCCCATTGAGATCCAGATCCCGTCACTCAGGATAGTCGTGGCTAATGAGCTAACTCAAGAAAAGAATGACCTTTTAAGGCTCCAAGAGTTAGAAGGATTAGACGAGAAACGCCTTCAAGCTCAACAGCGCATCGCGCTCTACCAAGCACGCATTTCCAGAGCTTTCAATCTTAAAGTGAAGGAAAGAGTGTTCAAAGTCGGCGAGCTAGTTCTAGCCGTAAGAAGGCCGATGATTCTTACTCACAGAAGTAAAGGCAAATTCTAGTGCAAATGGGAGGGCCCTTATGTGATCGAGACCACGTTCTCAAACGGCACTTACAGGTTGGCCCAGCCTAATGGAGACCTGTTGATGGCTCCCATCAATGGCAAATTCCTGAAAAGGTACTATGCTTAAACTCCTCTGCTCAAGTGGAATATAGCGAAGACCTCAATGCTGACAAAACTACTTCCAAAGCAAAACTAGTCGAGTCATATTCTTTCATGTCCATATAACCTCTGAATAGATGCGGTCGACTAATTTGGAAACCAACAGCCTATCACGTCCATATTACCTCTGATAGTGTCTTACCTACAAACCTTGGCCAAAGCACATTCTATCATGTCCGTATGACCTATGAATAGACCTGTCCTGCTGAAGTTTACCAAGAGCCTATCACGTCCATATTACCTCTGATAGTGTCTTACCTACAAACCTTGGCCAAAGCACATTCTATCATGTCCGTATGACCTATGAATAGATGTGCCCTGCTGAAGTTTACCGAGAGTTTATCACGTCCATACTACCTCTGATACCACTCTCGCCCTAACCTGTCATTTATATTCCGAAATGATGGGTCCACAAAGTCAGGAAAGAGTCGCTTTATTCATTCCCAAAGGAGAGCAAAATTATATCTGGGGAAACAAAAAAGGGAAAGGATACTACATCATGATGGAGGAGTAGTAAGATCGCAAATCAGCCGCTCCAGTACAGCTATCCTCTCATTCCTAAGGAATAAGGCATCGGCGCGAGCCTGCTCCAGCCGTGCCTCAGGGGTGTTCGTAAGGGTCAGATTAGCCCTTGCCCGAAGACAGCCCGCACGGGCAGCTTCTGCATGATCCAGATCCCGTCGCGCCGCGCTCAGTCGACCAATCGCTGTGCCCAGACCTGCCAACGACTGAGAAGCCCACTCTTCTGCCAAAGCAAGTTTTTCCCTCAACTTGCGGGCCCTCGCTTCATTCCCTTCGTGCTCGGAGCGGCATTTCGTCTCAACGGCAAGAGCCTCTTCCACGACGGCTTTTCTTGCATCCATCTCCAGCTTGTGCGCCTGGATGGAGTTGTCTAGGCTCTCCAGCTTTGTAGCGAGCCGCGCAGTCATGAGATCGTATCGGGCCTGGACATCAGAATCAAGGCTGTCCCCAATCAGTTGCAAGTAGTCGTTAATAGGCTGCTCCAAGCCATTGACTACCGCCTCCAGGGCGTCTGCAACCCCGGCATCACCAAGCTCCCTGACGACCCCGATCGACAACCGGAAAGTCTTCTTCAAGCGCTCGAAGTCTAGACTCTTCGCCAGCACCATTGATATCATCATTTTTAAACCGGTGTAGAAGAGGCTGGTATGTTGCTCGGTCAGCGCAACAAGATTCGGCTGAACGCCAGGAGTGGTCGTGACACTAGCAAGTTCCCTTCCGGGAATGGTTGCAGACGAAGTAGCCACACCCGCCACCTCAACAGACAATGCGGCCGAATGAGGTGCGACGACGACGGTCGAAGTCATCGGCATACTCACAGAAGAAGAGGTCACGATGACGGGTTCGTCCTCCTCTTGAGATGACGAAACCACTCCGGGAGAGCTATCCCCCGAAGGTATTTCCTCCTCAAGATCAGGTGCCTCCGTATCACCACCAGGACCCGGAGCAGACCCAGAAGGCGCTTCAACGCTGTACTCCCCGTGGACGCCGCCCCCTGAAAAGAGGACAAGAAAGTCGGTATCAATATGGTGATAACCCTTCTAAGGGAAGACATAAAGACGACATTTACCCGGAGCCAACGGCATATACGATGCGTCTGCAGCCGAGATAGCCAAACCATGCCTCAGGGATGCAATGCGAACTGTCATACCTGGAGAAGGAGGCGGGCCGACCGACATCGCCAAAAGTTCGGACAAGCCCTCACCAAAATGCGGTCGAGGTTCGTCAGCTGGAATCTCGCTAGGCATGCTCGCTGACACAGCAGAAGCCTCACCCACTACTGGCCCAGGGAAAGATTCTCCCATTTGCCGCGGCCACGTAGGCAAACTCGTTCCGCTACCTGAAGCAGTAGCGACGATAGCGACCTCAAGCGAAGATTCTCCGGCCTCGCTAGCCAGAACTGCAGGGGGTCCCCCTCTAAAAGGCGGGGAACCTCCAGCCAAAGAATCATCCCTGAGATGGGGAGATGCAGGCTCACTCCCGGGAGCCTCTACATCAAGAATGCGGAGAGGACGAACAACCGTCTCCTTCCTTCTCTTACGAAGAGAAGCTTCCTTCGGGACGGAGGCCCATCACTTCCCAGAGGAGACTACCAGAGCCCCCGCAGGCAGAGGCACGTCATACCTCGGCACCGGCACCAGTGGCTCGTCCGGAGTACCAGACTCCTCGCCCTCGTCGGAAGAAACCGAAGGGACGTCAACTCTTCCCCCAGGCCTGGGAGAAGGCACCCTGAAGCTTCCTCGCATGTCAAAATCGCGATGGAAAGTATTCATCGCCACGTAAAATTGGGCATAAGAATGGAGGACGCGCGGCTCCGTGGAGGTTGTAACCTCCGGCACAATGAAGGTTGCTCTCGTGCAACCCATGATAAAATATCGCCACCCTCTAGCTCCATCAATGAGAATGCCCTTGGACCTGAAGCTGGTGACGGCATTGCCCACGTGCAACTGATCATACCCAAACTGCCTGGCGAACCGACTAGGCAAGTAGGGCTCAAAGAAGCAGTGATCTTCGCTCCTGTACAGCAGATGGGAGGGTCTAATACAGACCAGCCAATTGAAGGCTTTCGGAGAAAGATTGGTCTTCTCTCTACCTGAATCCTCAAGCCATATCCCCGATTGATTGTGATGCACAGAGGGGACTATGCAGAGAAGCTTCCAGCTATGACAGAGGTTCAGCACCAGCCGACAATCTAGGACCGTGTTCACATTCCAGGGAGAGTCCTTGTAGTTCAGCAAGAAACTACCCCCGGAACTGCTACCGGTGCCGGGAGACATCACACAAGGATTGTGGAGAATTAACCAGCCCATCAAGTACAGGTATGGTAATTCCACCCTCGGGAAACTCTCACACCGAGCTTCATCGACGAGCAGCCCATCAGTCATGGCTCTCAGGCCAGCTTGTATGCGGCACACCATGGCGGGAAGCAAGCCCAGTCTTGCCCCAAATACCAGATGTACTGCGGGCCACAGGATGTTTCGATGGATGCGATCCGCGGATGCAGTGCCAGGCACTACTACTCGACGCAGCCATATGGAGAGGAAACCGGCCAGCTGAGCTTCCTTAGACAGAGGCCTGCGACAGCGCCTCAAGTAACTACAGGCCTTGGTGCCTTCGGGGTACTTTCCTACCCCCTCAACAAGATTCTGATCCGGAGCCTTGGCATCTTCCATGAGAGCCTCGATGACCTGGGCACTGAGAACGCCCAAACAGTTCACGGGCTCGTTCTTGCCCCCTGAGACTTTTTCCGACTTGGCAGCCCTAGCTCGGTGGAAGAATAGGTAGGACATCCACTTGGTGGTATGAGCCAAATCAGAAGGCTCGCTATAAAAACCAGTGCACGCGAAGTATTGACACATCAGCTCCTGATATACTTCCGCCACCCGAGAGTCCGAATCCCCCAACTCCCGATTGGTGGGAACATACTCTTCGTATGGGGTATCCCCCATCGGCAGTCTCGAGACAACTGCCATCTCATGGAGGGCCAGTCCCAGCTCCCCCAACGGAGTAGCGAAAGTCCCGGTGAGCGAAATATATCGCTCCATCAGTGCCAGGAACAAGTTAGGATTTGGAGGCAACCCAACCCTCGTCGCACTCACAGCGGCATACAGTCCGATGACCTCCAGCTCACTTCGAAAGTGCTTCAAGACCCAGTCGACTAGGCAAGTCCATCGGGAGTTGGTCGGAGTGATCCACCCATTGCACCGAGGATTCTCCTTGGGGTATACCCCACCTCGTCCCATGAAGTCATTGCAAAAAGTCGGCAATTGGACCGGCTGAATCACTGAGCTGTCTTCACTCGGAACACTGCCCGGGCGCAGCCCCCTGAACAACGTCACAACACCGGAAGGGCGACTGACAAACGACCCCTGGTCAGCTCCTCTCAGATGAAAAATCTTCCCCGGCTTGCCGTGAAGATCAGGAGTCAAAGTCCACGACATCCTCCTGGGATGCGTCGCGTGGAAGAAAGCCGAGATGGGATAATCCCTCGGCATCGTCGGTAAATACAAAACCGAATTCCCGGCAAGGAAAACCCAGGGTTCCCTCTTGGGCTTTGTTTGGGACCGTTTGTCAATCATGTCCCCAAAAAGGAAAGCCGGCTTTATGTACTGCTCCCCGTCTAGGGATGTCAGGGACTCTCCGTTGATCATATTCAACAGCGTCCGCTCACCCTGGGCCGACTGCAAAAACTCCCTTCCCTCAGGATACTGGGGTCCGGAGATGGGAAATGCCACGTGGGACAGATCCTCCAGATAGTTCGAGTGCAGCATCCCGGCAGCGGAGCCCATCACCTCGGCCAGTGGAGACTCACCCACATCAACTGCAAAATTGCAAGGAAAGCCATGTCATTACGAATCCTGCACAAACATACAGACCAAAGAAACAACAGTCTGTGCTTTATGCCAAGACTGTACAAATTTGGTCATTTTACGCCGGAAGTCTCATCCGAAGGCATATTTGGCGGTATGCAGTCCGTGCTCTACGCCAGACTGCCAAAATTCTAGTGGTTACGCCGAAGGTTCCGTCCCCAGGCGTAAAACTAAAATTTTGTAGTATACCCCAAGTTTTCGGCAGTCAGAGCTGTTACGCCCAGAACTGCGAAAACGATAGAGTTTTTATGCTGGCACATTAGAAATGTGGGCGTAAAAAGATAAAAATGCCTCCGTGCATCATCTTCCTCAAAAGAGGCTATCAGCACAGAAGACGACCTAGCGCGGTCACGTTCAACGTGTGCGAAGGATTTTTTGTCGTTTTTGTCATCCCAGAAAGCTCTACATCTCAAACCGGGTGCACTACTCGTCGGCGGGATACTTCGCTCAGAAGGAAGTTCGCCTTGCCCGACCGGAGACTCTCTCGTCGGGACAGAAGAAGAAGAGCCTATGCTCTTTCCCTTAGCGGAAGGGGTTTGTTTCGACGCCATTTCTGGAAACTCGAAGTGCTCGGAGAAGGGACGAAGAAAAACTCAAACAGTCAAGAACTCTCATTCGCAGAAGACGGATGAAAAGTTTCTCTCTCCAAAGCTCGGGGTATATATAGAGTTCGGATCGACTCTTCGAATCCTCGGACGGACTCCTCGAGACCCCAACCGGACCTCACAATTAATGGTTGGTTATGATTGGATGCTACGTCAGCCCACTACCCTCGAAAGACGGACAGTCAGCAAATTCGAAAAGATCTTCGTGCAAAGCAGGTTCATGGTTCTACGCTAAGGAGCTTTCTACGCTCGACAGCAACAGATCTACGGTTTTACGCTCGCAAGCTATAAGTCTATGGTTTTACGCCCGGATGCCTTTAGTGCTCAGTAGCTTTCACGCTCGAGAGGCTACAAACCTACGACTTCACGCTCAGCAGTTACCAAACCTACGATCTGACGCTCGGTGGCGTTTAGTTTACGCTCTGAGGCAACAGATCCACAGACCCTACGCTCTGAAGATTTCTTTCTCTAAACAGGCTACGAATCTACAGTTCTACGCTAAGGAGCTTTCTACGCTCGACAGCAGCAGACCCACGGTTTTACGCTCGCAAGCTACAAGTCTATGGTTTTATGCCCGGATGCCTTTAGTGCTCAGTAGCTTTCACGCTCGAGAGGCTACAAACCTACGACTTCACGCTCAGCAGATACCAAACCCGCGATCTCGCGCTCGGTGGCTTTCTACGCTCAATAAGCTATGAACTCAAGATTTCCAGCTCATCTACACTACGGATCTCTGACTTTCCGCATATCCGAACAGGTTCTCCAAGTGGTCAATTACAAAGAGTTCGCACAGAAGATACTCGTTATTGACCCAGAGCATCCCAAGTACCCGAAGCATACAGAGTTCAAACATTGAGAAATTACTCTTCTCGGGTCCAAATTTGGAGGTTCATCCAGACTCCAGTCTGAACATCTCGTCTATCAAGATGGAAATTCAGTGTTGATAGCCAAAGCCTCGACCCTGTTCCAAGGGAGTTTCGAGAGATCATTCTTGAAGACGAAGTCTGAACAAGAGTTCTGTTCATCAGAAAAACTCTACGCGATCCCTCAGTCCTAGCAACAGGACAGTTCTAAGTGTTCGAAATGCGCAACAGCGTTCTATGAACAGGGCCTAGTACTCTTTCTATCAGAGTCAGCGTAAAGAATCAGACGTGTCGAAGCTACACATATTCAGACTTCACAGCAACGTATGGCAAGACGATCATATGAAGAAGAAAGACGATTTTATTAAAATCAAAATCATGATTACATATGAGGGAAATCCTATCTACAGGGGTTTTTCTCTATTTTTCATGATTACATCTGAGGGAAACTCCCTCTACAAAGGAGTCCCCCATCATCGTCTGAAGGCCGCCCTCGGAATCTGTTCTGACAGGTTCTCGCATTGGTGATCTTCCTCTTCTTCCAAGAAGATGGTCAGTGGCGGAAGGATACAGAACTGGGCCTGTATCAAAGTGCCCATCCTCCATACGCCCCAACAGATCCAGTTGAAGCTTCTTTAAGCCCGGACTGGATCCAGGACGGCAGTTACAGTTTGTCTGCTATCGTCCGCGGAGGGCTCAGGGAAAAATATACAGCCTGCAAGCTGTGTGGGCCAATGCGCCCCCCCTCCTTTCGCCAGAAGCAACGCCATACAAAGTTGCTGATTATCCCGAGCAAGGGAGGCTAAGATATCCTTCCATGATCCATCATTGCAGTGGACACTTGCTCGAAGACGCCGTCTTTTTTGGCTCCCTACATGCTGGAAGAACATGATCTCCTTCTTCCTCAGATCGACCCGACGAACTTCGGCGATCATCTCTGCATGGTGATGGGAATGTGGGGAAAACAGGTTAACCCTCCCAGCCTTTTTATAGGCGAAAGAGATCACAGCGGTCCCCAATAAATCTGCCATAAAGTCAGCATCGACCGTTTCAATGCTCCATTCAGAAATGTTTCGAGTTACGAGGGGCCGTTCATGCTTCATTCAAAGCGTTTCAAATTCCGAGGAATTTAAAAGCTTTGAAGGGGGCCTTGTAGAAGCATAAAAAATACGCTGAGAGGGTCTACGCAGCATCCTGATGCAGAGCAGCGTAAGTAGAGGCCTCCAGAGCCATCGAACGTGCAACAGAGCTTTTCCGCCGAACACAGCATGAAGTATGAGCTCAAAGGACCATCCGCGTAAGTGTAGTACGTCCAGGCCATTCCAGCGTAAACAGAGTTCTTCATCGCCTCCATGGCGTAAAACTCAGCCGCTCTCAAGGCAGCATTAAAGCGTACGAGGAACGCTTCGTCTTCCCCGAAATGGACCTGTCAAAGTCACACAGTGAACCTGACCTCTGACTCCTGATAAAAAGTGCTGCACGGCTACCCAAACGACGGCTGGAAACGATGGCAGACCCCTCGGGACGCGCCCCACAGTATGATGGCGGATCTTCGCATTTAATGCAGAGGATTTGGTTAAGATATCACTGAACCATCGTTTACTGAAGTCCCCTCAGCGTAAACCGCTCTTTCGCGTACAAGGGAATACGCTGTCCTGTTTTACACAGGCAAACGTGAGCGGTTTTTCGTCCCGCAGTAGACAAACCGCCTGCCACGTCAAAAGCTGCACTTCGTACGGGGCTTGTAAACCCCCTGAATTTTCAAATTATTAAATCTTGGATTTTTCCCGATTTTCTGGAATTTTCTGTGAATTTTCTGTAATTAAAATCAAGGCTTTTAATTAATAAATAATTTTTAGTTGGCAATAAATAATATTAAAATATCATGAAAATAATATTTTTGGGTGTAAAATAGAAAACTGGACTTAGGATAATTTTTCTGGATTTTTCTGGGCCTCAGAACTATTTTAAAATGCCTAAAAATAATTTTCTAATTAATTAATTAATTAACTATTTATTATTATTATTATTTATTATTATTTTTTTTATTATTATTATTTTATTTTTTTCTTCTTTTCCGGCCCACGGCCCGTTGGGCCGCGGTCCGGCCCGTAGCCCCAACCCAGCCCGTCTCCTTCGCGGGTCGGGCGGGTCTGCCCAGACCCGTTAGCCCGACCCGACCCGCACGTTCTCTCCCCCAGCCACGACGCCCGATTCCCCCGCCGGCCGCCGCGCGCAGCGCCGCGCGCCCCGCGCCCCGCTCGCCGCGCTCCGCGCCACGTCGCCTCGCCCTCCGCCTTGGCCGGCCCCCTGCAACCGCCTCGCCCCCTTATAAAACCCCCCCGACCCCGGCCGTCTTCCCCACTCCCTCGCCGTAACCCTAGACGCCGCCGCCGCCTCCCAAAGCTCCGCCGACCGGCTCCGCCTTAGCTCGCCGCGCCTCCTCCTCCCGTCTTCTCCCCTCCGGCGCTCCGCTCCGCCGTCCCCGACGCCGACAGCAACCCAGCAGCAGCCGCAGCCGCCGCTGCCGGCCGCCTAGCGCCACCGCCGCCCCGTGGACGACGCGCCTCGCTCCGGCGAACAGCCCCCCGCCCTCGCCGACGTCCCTCCGGCCGCCCTCCGCCGTGTGCCGCCGAAAAACCATCGAAACCCTAACCCTAAATCTCTGTTCCTGTGTCGGACACAGGACACAGTGTCCGACACGACGCGACCCTGATTTTCAGGTCCCCTTCAGGTATGTGTAACTTTCGCCTCGTAGCTCCTTTTTCGATTCCGTAAATTGCGTTGTGAAGCCTGTATGACCCTCTCGGTGTCCGGACAAACTGTTCGGGGCGCCGCGTCCTGTGGTGATCGCACACAGCGATCCAAAAACAGGAAAAACCAGACCATGTTTCACCCCGGAACTGAGTACGCCCCGTCAAACGGGACGACTTGGTCGCGCACGGTCTTCACAGATACGTGCGCAGCGTCGATACGGACGTGTGAGTTTTCGCGAAAGCTGATTCGGGTGTGCGTGCACACCGGAATCAACGCGTATCCGCGGACATCGCCCCGTATCCGCAATTTCTGTAATTCACCCTAACTTCTTGTACGCTCGTCGGATCGAGACGAAACTTGCGCCAACGCACTCGTAGCGATACGCCGGTCCTGTGGGTCAAGTTTGGTTCGATTCTGAGAACGTTGACGAAATCGAGTGTCGTGGGCCCCACAGGCCTCGCTCGACGGGCGATTTCGTGATCGGCTCATCGGAATTCAAATCTGAAAGTTCCGTTGGGTTCGTTTCAGCGTTCCTGACCTGTTGACACTAAGTTTGGTGAATTTGGAGACCATTGACCCGGACACGTTTTTCGGTGCAAAGCGGGCCCACCGGCGGACCCCGTTTTGACCCGAAATTACCGTTTTTGCCCTTGTCTCCAAATTGGACCCAAGGACAGGCGTTTCCATCTATTTGACATCTTCTGAGCATGATGGTAATGTCTATTTCAGCTTTTGGACTCATCTGTGGAAATTTCTCCCAAGAACCAAATTAAACAGATCCAAACAACAGGCAAGTACCTGCACTTCAAGTTAATCTTTATATTATGATAATTAAATTCCCTGCTCTACTAGTACTCTTGCTGATTACACGTAGTGTTAGAATACTATATTTCATGTCTTGAATATTGGAATTCATGTCTTGTTTTTCATGTCGGGTGGGAGAATACTGAAAGGCATGTAGTTACCCTTCCCCTTGCCGTGAATAATAGCTGTTGGTACACGACTGTCCATCAGCCGGATCCAGATTATTCATGACTAATAGCCGTTCATGATGGCCGGATTAGCCTTATAAACCCCTACATGCCAACTAAGTATTCTAAAAACAAACACAAGTTTCATACAGATAACTTCAGGTCATGTTATATTCTTGCTGACTGTGTAGTTTCTTTTCCTGCTCGTTTACTTCTGTTTTCTCATATTCCTGTTTATAGTTTTGACTCTGAAATATTAACATTCTTTTATGCAATTTCCTTAACATGATATTCAATGTTTAATTATCATAAATATTTAGTTTAACGTTGTTGTGCACTGTGTACTTTGCTCCTTTCCTGACTGGATCTGTTGATTTAGGCGATGATGAGGATCTTGCCCCTACTTATTATGGTCCTTATGAGGGTACAGATGATACCTATGAGGAGCCAGAACCCACTCAGGAGACCCCTGCTGCAGAGTAGCTAGTAGTAGCTATCTTTTATTCTGTTTCTTATCTTATTTAATCGGGTTTGTCCCCGATTTTATTTTGGAATTCCTGTATTAAACATTTGAATCTATTGTCACATTTATTTTCAGTTGCAATCTTAAGTTTCATTTCTCATTATTATCTTGCCTATGTTAATTGTGAATGAGTTACACTAGTTTAGATGGATTGACCTAGATAGCGTACTACCGCCGACTCTGCGGCGTAGGCTGGACGTACCCACGTACTCGTGCCCGAACTTCCGGGTGCGGGTCGTGACAGGGCTCGAGGCACGTCTCTACGTCTAATTGCACAGAGCGGTGACAGTTTCCATCGAGGTACGTCTCTGCGACGGATGCACAGAAGGGCTGCAGACCTTCAAAATACGTCTTCGCATTTAATGCACAGGATGATGGCAAATCTCTGTAGAAGATTTGATTACATCTTCGAAAGCCGTAATTCCGGCTAAGACATCCACATCAACACTTCGGCACGGTGCGTAGCAGCTTCTACGCCCATTCAGGATCAGTGCTCATACGGCTTCCAACGCCCTCTCAGTCTCTACGACCCTTCGGCTTCTATGCCTGCTCGGCTTCCATGCCCCTTCGGCTTCTATGCCTGCTCGGCTTCCATGCCCCTTCGGCTTCTATGCCTGCTCGGCTTCCATGCCCCTTCGGCTTCTATACCTGTTCGGCTTCCATGCCCCTTCGGCTTCTATGCCTGTTCGGCTTCTATGCCTATTTCGGCTCCTACGCCAGGGTGACAGTCATTTGGCTTTTACGCCCACCTTTTCTACACGAGGGGTACCTACCTGCGTGGCTTTTATGCCGTGATCTTCGTAGCAATAGTACGCGTTGTGTCCCCTTAGTTGGACCCGCGTCATACGCTCATTCAAAAGATCATCCATACGCAGGCATTGGTTACTTTAACCGTTGTGTAAAAGGGTGTTGTACTGTCCACTCCTCGGTTTTCACACCAACAGAGTGGTCACTGTCACCAAAACTCTATAAATAGAGACCCCTATCAATGGGGAACAAGGTCGAAAAACTTCCAACTAGAAGATCAAGCAAGGTCGGAAACTTGAAGGAAGGATCGAACACCGGAGAGAGAGAGGTCGAGAGAGAGAGAGGGAGAGAAGGACCCGGAGCTCAGGCAGGGAGCAGGGATCGACGACTTTGGCATCGTGCACCCACCCTCCTTTGCAACCTTCGAAGCTGCCACCTGTCTTCCACGGCACTTCTTCAACATCGTGTGGTCCAAGGGCTAAAGTGATCGACCGCAGATCAGACACCTATAGCAATTTATACCCAGATTAAATAAATTGTACTCCCACATCCTCGTATAGGATTACATTGTACAAGTTTGTTTGTAAACAGAAGGGCGCGGGTTTCGTACAAGCCCCGTTATTGAAATACACTTTCATTCTTTCGTTTAAAACCACAAACATTGATCTCCATACTTCTATTCTAGTACCTTTCCCTTGAACTCTTTATCATTGTTTTCCGTCTTCCCTTATTCCGGAAAGACGAAATCTCGTGCTTGGTATAAGTTTGATATACAGATAGTACTAGATATACCCATAGGCCAATCGCATTATTTGGTGACTATCTTTTATAATTGATTAAGGGCCTACCATCTATGATATAATTGGTGTTAAAGTTTTGAGGGTTGAAGGACATGAGTAAATAAATTAAGGAATATTTTTCTTAAGTGTATAGCCTTATATGATAGATGGATAAATTCTAAGTTGGGTAGAAGTCGCATTGTTAATTCGAGGTTAAATTCTTTTAGATTATGATCAAGTAGGATTAGATTAAGAGATTAAGTCATTTTAAATGTGGAGAATTTTAGAAGGAGTTAGATGATGAGTATCTAATGAATTTTGAAATCTTGATATGTCGAACCAAATATTTATACTTTAAGTACATGATTTAAATTTTGAATATTGAAGGTTGAATCATCGATTTAAATCTTGAGGAAAATGAATAGAACTCTAAAACATGAACATTGACGGATTAAATTCCAAATTTGATGATTTGAATTGAAGGTTAAATTTTGATTGTTGGATTACCAATTTGGAATATTGAGGATGCGAATTGTATTTAAAGTTTGAAGGGTACAAAAATTCATAAGTTGAAGATAGGAATAATATTTGATTAGAAAGGTTTCCTAAAGGAGATTATGATAGCTGGAGCTCGTGATATAAAATTTATATGCGTATTTAATTCTTGAAGATGTTATATGGATTTAATTTAAATATGGATACTGATAATTTGAAAAAGTGAGAAGAGATTACAATAGGTTGAATTTTGATTAAACAGAGGTTACCTTAAACTTTAAAAATGATTGCGATGGATTTGAATAGATTTTTAAATTTTGGAAGAGATTGCGATTGACTTGCCTTATATGCGAATGTGAAGGAGTTAACAAATTATTCCTTATTTTAATTTCGAGGATGACATATTTTTAAGTTGGATAGATTATAAACCCCTCACCCAGGATTAGGCCTACTTGGCTTAGAAGGAGAAACTAGGGCTAGTTTGTATCCAATTGGATACAGGACACGACATTTTATTTAATTTTGCAATAATTATATCACTTAGCGCACCTTACCGTTGTCCCGATAACTAGAGCCCTACACTAGCCACTGTCTTCCTACAAACCTCACACCCTTGTCCTAGACATGCCCATCTTCTATTCTGACCTTTGTGTAACTTATAATTATGCTCTCTTGTGCTACGTCTTAGTCACACAATATTCGTCGCTAACGTTATTAATTAATTCTAAATAATTTCAATTTGTATCCTTGTGCGTTCCAATCGAAATTGGAGGCACAATCTTGACCCGTTTCGTACTGTCACGCCCCAGTCCCAAAATATCGAGGGACTAGACACGTGGCAATGGCCAACAGCACCCACTGATGGACAATCCAATTTAATGGATCCACCAGGGCGTACTTAAGCTGTAGTACAACAATAAATAGGTCCAATGATACAAGTCACAGTCTATTATAATCTTATCCACAACAGGTAATCACAGATCAAATGTCAGAATAAATGCAAATAAATATAAACTAACATATCTCAATAAAAGTGTCTCGGGGAACAACCCGAGAATAAGTCTGATACATCAATGCAATAGGCAGGAAATAAATGTCTGAATAAAGTAGATACTGAGTATGAAACACAGATACTCAGGAAAAGTCTTCAGCCAACACCTCATCCTCAAAAATCGGTACAGCTCCTGTATCAACTCCTGCTCCTGCTGCTGTCCCGTATACCTCGGGATAGATCTCGTCTGCAAATCCTGGGGACATAATCCGGATCCAGGTCCTCAGGGGACATAGCAAGGTACAAAATAACTCATGCCAAAATAAATGTAGTACAGCAATAAATGAAATAAATAGGGTAAGTAGGTAACCATCTATGTGAAATGCAAGTGAGAGCATCACTAGTACTCAGGCTGAGACCACTACAAGCTCTGTGTCTGGGAGCCTGTAGCAGAGTTTACTATGTATTTTACTATGTAATTTACTATGTAGTATATATATATGAAATCAGCCTATAGCCTGTGTGTCTCTCCCCACCCAATGTAATCACACGTCTCATGTCCACGAGGCCTCATGTCCATGTCACGTAAGATCATATCTCATGCAGCAAGTCATATAATGTCTATGAATATAATGTCTATGTCATAAAACATGTATCCTATACAGAATCACCATGAATATCTCAGAAAGATTTTGTCTCATAAATAGTGTCAAGTGTCCTGGGTTATGATGTACTTGATAAGACAAGTACGAGAATGTATAGGGTCTCGGTATCCATGTCTAGTGACGTTACACAACTCTGCGTACGGTTGTTGGCACCCGACTATTAATCGGACACTAAGTAAATTCATACGGTCCTAGGTCAAGCATGTACAACAATGTAAATACAGTCAAAGAAATAAATAACAAAACTGCAAAGTTGGCAAGGTACACTTGCCTGGGGTTCTGGCTCCAACTGTAGCTCTGGTATCAGCAGAATTTGCAGGTACTCCTTCGATTGCTGAAATAAATATCACCATCAGATTCAAAAAATATCAAATAGCTAGAAACGCCTGTCCTTGAGTCCAATTTGGACACAGGGGCAAAAGTGACAATTCTTGGTCAAAGCGGGGTCCACATGTGGCCCGCTTCGCACCGAAAAATGTGTCAGAGACAATATTCTCCAAATTCGTCAAACTTAGTGTCAACAAGTCCAGAACGATGATACGAACCCAACGGAACTTCCAGAACTGAATTCCGATAAGCCGATCACAAAATCGTCCGTCAAGTGGAACCGCGGGGCCCACGATACGCGATTTTGTCAACGTTCTCAGAATCGAACCAAACTTGGGTCACAGGACTAGCGTATTGCTACGAGTCCGATGGAGCAAGTTTCGTTTTGATCCGACGTGTGTACACGAAGTTACAACGAGTTCCAGAATGGGCCGATACGGGGCGTGGTCGGCGGATACGCGTTGATTCCGGTGTGCACGCACATCCAAATCAACTTCTGTGAAATCTCACACGTTCGTATCAACGGCGCGCACCTTTCGGTGAAGACCGCACATGACCAAGTCGTCCCATTTGGCGGGGCGTGGAGTTCGAGGTGGTTTTATAGCCGCCGGAACAGTGTTCTGGGTAAGATTTGGATTTAGGGTTTCGGCCGGGTTTCGGGTCCGGGTCAGGTTCACTTTGGATCCGACCTGACCCGTTAAGAGCGGGTTTTAGTTCGGTTTGACAATGGTTCGGTTTGGTTTATTTCCAAATAAACCGGGTTCAGTCAGGGTTTAATTTGGTTTAAATATACATTAGTTTTTAGGGCTTTAAAAATGCTTCTGGGGTCCAATAAATTCCCAAAAAATTACCCTATGTCTAATTTTTCATTTCACACCAGAAAATATTATTTTCATAATATTTTAATATTAATTAATATCATTTAAAAAAATCATTTAATCACAAAATACCTTAGTTTTAATTAGTTAAAAATCCCAGAAAATTCTCAAAAATTGTAAAAAAATTAATTTAAAAATTTTGAAAAATCAGGGGGTTTACACGTACAACCCAATCTATGACCATATTCTACTCTGAGTCATCTATGTCCATGACACTCGTGTCCCACCTGATTTTAGCCCATGTACTTCTAATTAATTCAAGAACACCTTGCGTATTAATTTTGATTAATCCAAATTCCATCTTTGTGCAATTTTCCAATTGTTGGGCGCTTTTATGCAAAAGTGCATTAAGGTGTCCACACCATTGGACATGACACTTGAAGAAACCTATTTTTCGTTCATATGAATCTTCTCCATGAATTTTTGGAATGTGCAACGCGCAACATCGCTCATTCATTTAAACCTAGCCTTGCATTTTAAAATAATACAAATTATAGGGGATGACAATTGAAAAATCATGGAGGTTAGGATGGAGAAAGGTACAGAATAAGCTGCAAATCTCTATCTTATACCATCCTTGACTTTCTATCGTGGCTTAGCTTTAATTTCGATGACGAAATTTGTATAAGTTGGGTAGAATATAAGACCCCTAATTCTGAAAACCGTATTAAATTTTTATTAATTATTTAATTTATTTATAGTAATTATGAGCTAAATAGAGAAAATATATTTTATTTAATTTTTATTTTAGGTGTTTGTGCATTTAGGGGATTTATGGAGCCATTATAAATTTTTCCTAATTTATTCCATGTAGGAGACCCTTTGGACAGTTGCTAGCTTAATGGTATGCCCAAATATAAATTCTAGAATTTACTAGGTATATATATATATATATATATATATATATATATATATAATTAATTAATTAATTAATTAATTAGAAAAGAAAAGAAAAAGAAATTAGAAAAAGAAAGAAAAAGAAAAGAAAAGAAAAATGGGTTTGAATAATTCCTATTGGATACTCTACCCAAAACCCAAACCCGCCTAAGACACTACCCACAACCCATTAAGAAAGAAAGAAACAGCAGCAGCAAAACCACGGAATTCTCCCCCCGCGCGCGCGTATGACACGTCTCCACCGCCTCTCTTCTCAATATATAACATTCTTCCCAAACCCAAACCCTACTCCATCTCCTTCCACACCAGAGCCCGCGCCGCACCTGACCGTGCCGCCCAGCCGCCCCGGTCGCCCGCGCGACGTCCACGATTTCAGCTCACCGAGACAGGAAATATATAGCGACGTACTTGTGTTCTCGTCTCGATTCCAGCGCCCCCGCTCGACCAAACTCGATCCCGTCTTCGCCGGTACGTTCACCACCTATCCCTCTCTAAATCCTGGGTATTAGTTTACCTCGTTCAGTGCGTAAACCTAGGCGAAAACAGCGTCCAAGTTGACGGAAAATGACAACTTTCGGGTATCGCAGAAAACTGCGGTAACTACCCATGTTCACGGACTCGTATCTCCCACCACAGAGATCCAAATTCGGTTTTTCTTTTTGATATGCGAAGATCACCTAACCTAGTTTAATTTCTGTTATTTATAATAATTTATTAACTGTCGTGTGTAGAATTAAACCAGTCGGAAAATCCCAAAAATATACTTTTTTAAATTTCAGAAATTGTGATACGGAGAGCGCTCTGCCAAACGGGACCGCCCCGTCGTGTACCAAGTATACCAAAAAGTGCGCACAGTATACCCAGACATGTGGGATTTTGCGGAAACTGATTTGGACGCGTGTGCGCGTCGGAATCAGCCGTATCCACAGGAAATTCTCAGTGTCGTAACTTTTGCAAAAGTCCTGCGCATTTAGTGCACGCTCGTCAGAATGCGACAAAACTTGCACCACTGGACTCGTGGTATCGCGCTGGTCCTGTGACCCAATTTTTACGCAATTCTGAGATAGTTGACCAAGTCGCCAATTGGCGGGCCCTACGGTTGACTTTTTGGGCGAAATTGTGTTCGGCTCATCGGAATCCACATCTGGACATACCGTTGAGTCCGTACTGACATTTAGAGTTTGTTTGACCTATAATTTGTCCCATTTAGAGACCTTTACCCCTGGCACGCTTTTTGGTGCAAAGTGGCCCATATGTGGACCCCACTTTGACCCGAAATTACTGTTTTGCCACTGTGTCCAAATTGGACAAAAGGGTAGTGATTTCTAGCTATCTCGCTGATTCTGGAAATATTGGTGATGTCTATTTCAGCATCCGGAGACATTTGTTCTGAGGCCATAGCTTCTGATCCTGTGTGTTTGACATCTGGACGTTATATTTTGTAGCTTCTTGCCAGGCAAGTATACCTTGCCATTGTACTGTTATTCATATTCCATATGTGGCATGCATCTTTATTTTATGTCTTTAGATCATATTTTTTAACTGATATATAAAATGCGCGTGACGGTGTCGTCGCGATTTATTTTTATTTATGTATATGCATTGACCTTGTGTATAAGACTACCTCATTATCATGTAGCATCATTAGGTTCATTGGCCGTGACACAGTTGTTACACGAGTGTGAGTCTCATATAGATCACGGACTGCGTGACAGGTCTGGTCTCCTGTACGTATGGACCGTGCGTTAGGGATGACTGCTGATAGAAACTTTGTTTGCTAGAAGACTTAGCAGTTATTAGAGGTCCATGGACATAGTCTATTGTAGTACGGTGGTCCAATCCTTGTCCTTGTTTGGTTGTAGGATTGGGCTAGGGTACTAAAATAGGCTATGAACTAGATCGTGTCATGAATGTGACATGCTTAGAGCATGGGGTGGGGAGAACAACAAGTAAGGCATTTGGGCTCCTTTGCACTTTTTCCTTTTGTAACCCGGAAGCTCCGCTGGAGATACGGGCGGTGATGACCCCTATACAATTGGCGGCCTCTGTCGTTCAAAAGATGAAATGCTTTGAGGCCCCTGATTCTCCGAGAGAGTCACACCAATCCCATTTTTAGCCAGATAGCCCACTTGGTGGAAAGTTGTTCTCAAACTGCATTCACTTAGATGGTTAGGCGACCCCATTGGATATTTATTTCAGTACTTTGTTGGCATGCTTCTATGTATCTTGTTATGTCCCTCTGAGGACCTGGTCCCTTTCTAGGTGTAGATATTCATGAGTATTCGCAGGAGCGCAGATCCGGACTGGTTACTTATATGTTTCGAGGAGGTCTTCTCTTCGAGCCCGTGATTGTGAGCTGGTATTCTTATATTGTGTTTATTGTGTTGTACTTAGATATTCGAGTTGGTAGTGGATTTGTTTCCATCCAGCTATCATCTTTAGATACTTTGTATTGTGAATTAGTTACATAGTTATTGGTTATTTATTTATATTTGATTTTCTGTGGATGAGATTTAGATTATACCCTGTGACTTGTGATAGATTTATACCACTTGTGGATTTGATATTCATAATACAGCGTACGTATGCGTTATAGTTTCTATATATTGGAGTGCCATAACCATGCGGCTGGCATACTTACGTGTACGGCTGACATGGTTTCTAGAATTTTATATATATATATATATATATATATATATATATATATATATATATATATATATAAAGTTTATAGTAATGAATTGATTAATAAAAGAAAAAGAAAAAGAAAATAGAAAGAAAGAAAAAGAAAATGGATAAACCCAAGCCCTAACCCAATATCTCCTAAACCCTACCCGCTTAGCAACCCGCTACCCCCATTACCCGGCCCTTGCGAAACAAGCAGCAGCAGCAGCAGCTTAGTATTCCCCCGCGTGAACGAGAATTTCCTCACCCGCACTCTCTATATATACACTTTCTATAGAAACTAAACCCTAACCCTAACTCTCCATCTTCAATCCACCACGCCGCAGCCCAGCCACCGCTCACTGCCAATGCCGTCGCCGGCCATCGTTGGTCGTCGCAGCAGTCGCACGCTCGCGCGTCACACGCGCACGCGGCAACAGTAGATCACAGCGACGAACCTCTGTTCATGTCCCATTTTCTGTTCCATCGCTCAACCAAACTCGACCCCGTCTTCACCGGTATGTTCACAACCTATCCCCCTTCCATATCTGTGCATTAGTTTACCTCGAACAGCGCACAAAACTAGGTAAAAATCGACACCAAGTCGAGGAAAAATGACCACTTTTAAATTCAGAAATTCTGTTGCGATGACCCATGTTCACGGACTCGTATCTCCCACCACAGAGATCCGAATTTAGTTTTTTTTTTTTTGTATGCGAAGACCACCTAACCTAGATTATTTTTTATCATTTACAATATTTTATTTGTTGCTGTATGTAAAATTAAAATAGGCTAAAAATCCCGAAAACCTGATTTTTTTAATTTTTAGCAATTGCGATACAAAGCGCGCTCCGCCAAACGGGACCGTCCCATCGTATACCAAGTGTACCAAAAGGTGCGCACAGTATATCCAGACTTGTGGGCTTTCGCAGAAACTGATTCGGATGCGTGTGCGCGTCGAAATCAGCCCGTATCCACGGATATTCCCCGTATCGCGACTTTTGCAAAATCTGGCGTCATTTAGTGCACGCTTGTCAGAATACGACGAAACTTGTGCCACTGGACTCATGGTATCGCGCTGGTCCTGTGACCCAATTTTTACACAATTCAGAGACAGTTGACCAAGCCACCTATTGGCGGGCCCCACGGTTGACTTTTTGGGCGAATTTATGTTCGGCTCACCGGAATCCAAAATTTGACGTACCATTGAGTTCGTATTGATGTTTAGAATTTGTTTGACCTATAATTTTATCCCATTTAGATACCTTTACCCCTGGCACGCTTTTCGGTACAAAGTGGCCCACATGTGGAGCCCGCTTTGACCCGAAATTACCGATTTGCCCCTGTGTCCAAATTGGACGAAAGGGTAGTGTTTTTTAGCTATCTCGCTTATTCTGGGAACGTTGGTGATGTTTATTTCAGTATCCGGAGACGTTCATTCTGAGACCGTAGTTTTTGACTCTTGGTGTTTGACATCTGGACGTTACATTTTGCAGCTCTCTTGCCAGGCAAGTATACCTTGTCATTGTACTGTTACTCATATTCCATATGTTGCATGCATCTTTATTTTCTGTCTTTAGTTCATATATTTTAACTGCTATATAAACTGCGCGTCCAAGGAAACTTTGGTGCAACGACGGTGTCGTCGTGATATGTTTTTATTATGTATATGCATTGACCTTGTTTATGAGACCACCCCATTATCATGAAGCATCATTAGGTTTCATTGGCCGTGACACAGCTGTTACACGAGTGTGAGTCTTATATAGATCACGGACTGCGTGACAGGTCTGGCCTCCTGTACATATGAGCCGTGCATTAGGGATAACTGCTGTTAGAAACTTTGCATGCTAGAAGACTTAGCAGTTATTAGTAGTCCATGGACATAGCCTATTGCAGTACGGTGGTCCAATCCTTGTCCTTGTCTGTTTGCAGGGTTGGGCTATTGTACTAAAGATAGGCTATGAACCAAATTGTGTCATGGATGTGACATGCTTAGAGCATGGGGTGGGGAGAACAACAAGTACCGCATTTGGGCTCCTTTGCACTTTCCTTTTTATGTAACCCGTACGCTCCGCCGGAGATACGCGATCGTGATGACCCCTATTCTACTTGGCGGCCTCTGCCGTTCAAAAGACGACATGCTTTGTAGGCCCCTGATTCTCCGAAAGAATTATGCCAATCCCATTTTATGGCCAGATAGCCCACTTGTAAGAAAGTTATTCTCAAACTGCATTCACATAGATGGTTAGGCGACCCATTGGATATTTATTTTAGTACTTTATTGGAATGCTTCTATGTATCTTGTTATGTTCCTCTGAGGACCTGGTCTCTTTCCAGGTGTAGCTGTTCATGAGTATTCGCAGGAGCGCAGATCCGGACTGGTTACTTATATTTCGAGGAGGTCTTCTGTTCGAGCCCGTGATTATTAGTTGATATTCTGATATTGTGTTTGTTGTGTTGCACTTATATATTCTGGTTGGTAGTGGATTTGTTTCCATCCGACTGTCATCTTGAGATACTTTGTATTGAGATCTAGTTTCATAGATATTGGTTATTTATTTATATTTGATTTTCGTGGATGAGATTTAGATTATACCCTGTGACTTGTGATAGTTTTACCACTTGTGAATTATTATTCATTATACAGTGTATGCATGTGTTATGGTTTTCATATATTGGAGTTGCCATATTCATGCGGCTGACATGCTTATGTGTCCTAGTCCTGCGTATTTTTGGGACTGGGGCGTGACACCTATATAGGGGGAAAGAGCCTCCCTCTACTTCATTTAATAGTTCATGAAAACCCTAAGTTAGTGTTCTTCCACAAGGTGATTCATTCCTCTACCAAATTCTACCAAACCACTTTCAATCCCATCCATAATCATCATCAAGGAGCATTAGGAGCTTGGATTGTTAGGAGCATTGGAGAAGAAAGAGTTTATCTAGGAGCTTGTGTCCAAATCGTGTCCTATTAAGTTTTTATTGGAAAACCATCTCCCAATAGGTATAACCCTCAAATCTCTCTCTAAATTATGTTTTTATTGTGCATTTAACCATTAGAAATCCATCCATAGATTAGGACTACTCATAGGAAGAAGAACGAGTTTCTATTGACCCCTATGGTGACTCATACATTAAGTTTTATGCCCAAATTGGGGAAAACCCAAATTTGGTGCACCAAGTGTTTGTGAATATGTTTATTTGGTATTAGAGGCCCTATTTGATATGTATATTTATTATTAGTTAAGGTTGGAGAATTTGACATGTGGTTGATAGTGTATCATGACACTATAGAGAGTAACATTACTTGTGCACACTAGGTGTTTGTTAAATTGACTATTATAATGTGTGTGTGTGTGTGTGTGTGTGTGTGTGTGTGTGTGTGTGTGTGTGTGTGTGTGTATATATATAGTGTGTGTGTGTGTGTGTGTGTGTGTGTGTATGTGTGTGACACTGTGTCACAGTGTCAGGATCAGGCAGTGGGTTGCAGCTGCACAGTCCATGTGCACTGCAAGGAAGAGGGGATTTGGGTTAACTTTGATACCTGGGGGTACTACAGGCAGTGAGCTTCATGAGCGGGTTGCATTGGTGTAGTGTCAGTCTACTGTTAGTGCAATAGGATACAGTCAAGAGCAAGCCAGTGTGGGAGTTGGGTATACACAAGAGTGGTCGTTCACTGCCTCATATGCAGTGATGTTCAGGTAAGGATCCTAGTGAGTGTCACGCCCCGATTTCGCCCAATCGATAATCGTCCCCCGGGCGTGATGTCGTGCACGCGTAGGGTGCGCGTGCACAAGGCCTAGGCATAATGATGATCTTTAGAACATATGCAACAGAGTACGCAAATAAGATAACACACTTTGTGGCATAGAAAAGTTTTCTTTTTATTGATAATGAATATCTGTTTACAGACTCTTGACCCAAACGTTAAGGATGCCACACAGGCTTACAACTTGGATACAAAATGAGATAGTCGTTCCACATATTACATCCTTTACTAGAATTCAAAACACAAAACACCTTGGGTGCGAGTCAGCACCATCGCCCTGTGTCTTCCAAAAGTGAGAGCGAGCTCCTTTCTTCTTATGTACTAGAGCTACCAAAAGTCACGTCACGAAAGCATCTTGATTCAGGAAGGGGGTTGGAGAAAGCTTCAGCTCCTCGCTGCGTCGCCTTGGCTCGGGGAACCTGCTGCAACGAGGGTCAGTACTTCAAAAAGTACCGGTGAGGACGAGCTAACCCAACTTAACCAAAATCTACAACGAGTTCATATGAGCATGCAACATTTATTATCATGTGATCTATCTATCTTGCCTTAGTTCAATTCTTTGTATAAGATAGAGTAAAATAACATAACCAAATGTGCCACCGCTCGGTGACTTTACCTGTACCGTCTGAGCCACCTATACAAAACTTACCATGACCTTCCCTGCCACGAAGACATAGTTAGTCTGCACAGTTAAATATACATAACAATCACTTGGTTGGACTTGGGATGGGTCGGCTGCCATTCCGCCTCGGGTAGCTAGCCCTTAGCGGACGCACGGACCCATCCAAATGCTAGGACTACACTAGCAAATTGTTCTACCCGGGGCGAAGCGGTCCCAGTGCCCTGGCGACCGTTCGTAGAACGATATCCCTTGTATACAAGTTGTCCAAGACCATGCCACCACAACCAACTAAGTTATCACATGAACACATATTCAAGCATATACAAGCAAGTAAACATAGTATATTTTCCATAGTCTATGCTACTTTGTGTAAGGATCACATTTTCCTTCCCATTTTGCACCATACCATGAACAGTTATAGATAAGTGAATCTAACTACAACTTAACACAGAAATAGTTATAATATATGACGGGCATGCACGTTTCAGTGTGATCGTTCAGAACAATTTCATATGACAAGCATTATTAGTATTTCAAGCCTACTTCTTTTCTATTTTGACTCAGTCATATGTGTTTTAGTATCATTTGATCGGGATGAACAATGAGTCAATCTATTTAGAATGCAGACTTGGAAGAAGGGAGCTAATCGAAGTAACGCCACTCACAAGTTAGTGAAGTAGGAGAGAAAAGGAAGAGCTTTAAGACTCCGCACGAGCGTCGTCTACCCGATCACCTGCACGCACCAACAGACGATCAATATCCCCTGCTTCGGTCTCCAAGGTTCGATATGAAATGCAAAATCCTAAGAACGAAAGCAATGAAATCCATTGAAACCGTTCAAGAAAACGCAAGTCATAAAACCAACAAGAAAGCAACCAAGCGGCACAAAAACGGACAAAAAACCAACGCAACGGAAAGGCCCCTCTCGACTCTGCCGCCGAGTCCATCCTTGAGGCACGATCCGTTGAATATGGGACCTGATTCTGAAGAAACCAATCCATAACGAGGAAAGAATCTTGATTCAATCTGTCCCATTCGGACGGTCGTAAGTATTTCTTGGCCGCGCTCCCCGAATAGGGGGAACGGGGCATTACATCATAACCATCCAAAAGAAAATTTCGTCCCGAAACTTAGGAATAGAACCTACCGCTAAGGAATAATGAGGGAAACCTTTCCCTCATCTCAGATTCGATTTCCCACGTCGATTCTTCGACCGCGTGGTTCCGCCACAGAACGCGCACTAACGATACTGCCCGGTTCCATAGCTGCTTTTCCTTATATTCCAGGATCTGCACGGGTTCTTCGGCGTACGACAAGTCCGCCTGCAGATCTAACTGACCCAAGTCTACCACATGGTTCGGGTCGTGCACATATTTTCTTAGCTGAGACACATGAAAAATATTGTGCATATCTGATAGGGCTGGCGGCAAAGCAATTTGATAAGCAACTGAAGTGACTCGTTTGAGAATTTCGAACGGGCTAACAAATCTCGGACTCAACTTTCCTTTTATCCCGAATCTTGTAACGCCACGCATGGGCGGGACTTTTAGGAACACATGGTCCCCTTCTTGGAATTCAAGGGGGCGACGTCGAACATCGGCATAGCTCTTTTGCCGACTTTGTGCTACTTTTAACCGTTCACTAATCAGCCGAACCTTTTGGACTGTTTGTTCAACCAGTTCCGATCCAAGGATTTGCCTCTCACCAACTTTATCCCAGCAGATCGGTGACCTACACTTCCGCCCATACAGCGTCTCATACGGAGCCATCTGGATGCTAGACTGATAACTGTTGTTGTAAGCAAATTCGGCTAGCGGCAGGTTGACGTCCCAACTTGACTTGGAATCGATCACGCAGAGGCGCAGCATATCTTCTAGTACCTGATTCACCCGTTCTGTCTGCCCATCGGTTTGAGGATGGTAGGCTGAGCTGAATTTCAAATTGGTCCCCATCGACGACTGAAGGCTTGTCCAGAAACGTGAGATGAACCGTCCGTCCCGATCTGATACTATGGAAACTGGCACTCCGTGCAGCCGGACTATCTCGTCAAGGTAGGTCTGGGCAAGGCGATCGGCGCCCCAAGTACTTTTAATAGTAATAAAGTGTGCAGACTTGGTTAACCGGTCGACGATGACCCAGATTGCGTCGTTCCCCCGTTGCGTCCTTGGCAGACCAACAATAAAGTCCATGCTGATGTGCTCCCACTTCCATTCCGGGATAGCAAGATTCTGCATTTCTCCGCCCGGCCTCTGATGCTCTGCTTTCACCCTCTGACAGGTTATGCATTTCGACACAAAGAACGCCACATCTTTCTTCATGCCGTGCCACCAGAAGACAGTACGAAGGTTCTTATACATTTTCGTGCTCCCAGGATGGATCGTATAGGCTGCATAATGTGCTTCCGTGAGGATTTTCTTTCTGTGTTCTGAATCGTTGGGGACGCATAGCCTTCCCTTCACTCGCAACGCCCCATTCTCATCTTCTGCAAAGTCTTTCGCCTTCCCCGCTAGAACCTGCTCTCGCATTTTCCGGAGGAATGGATCATCTCTTTGAGTAGATGCGAATCTCTCTATCAGATTGGGTACAAATCGCATCTGAGCAACCCGCGTGCCACGATAACGAATTCTGAGTTCGATGCCCATTTCTTCTAACTCCCTTTGTAACCTGTGATCGACGGACAGAGATCCCGCAAAGACCCGACTCAACGCATCCGCTACCACATTCTCCTTGCCAGGTGTGTAGTCTATCGTCAAGTCATAATCCTTTATCAATTCTAGCCAGCGCCGCTGTCGAAGGTTCAGATCTGCCTGGGTGAATAAGTACTTTAAACTTTTGTGGTCGGTATAAATTCGGCAAGGCACTCCATAAAGGTAGTGTTGCCACAATTTCAACCCGAACACAATTGCTGCCAGTTCCAGATCATGCGTGGGATAATTCTTCTCGTGCTTTCTCAGCTGTCTGGATGCATAGGCTATCACTCTGTCTCGCTGCATAAGTACACACCCTAAGCCCTGCCCTGAAGTGTAAACTCCCTCACCCAAATAGGTATTTTGTGTATATTTTATATTATTATATTTATTATAGATGTTGAATTTATTTAGAGTATTCTCTTAGTTAATTAGAAAATAATTTTTTTAGTATATTTACTTATATAAATATTTATTTAGAATTATTTTTAGGCTATTTTAGATTATTGGGATTTTTCCATAATTTTTAGTTAATTAAAAACTAGTAACACTAATTTTCTAGGACTTTGAAGAATTTATTTTATATTCAAACTTAATTAAAAATATTTCAAAATTTTATTTTAGGTTCTAAATAGTCAAATATATTTTCTAGAATTTTCTGGGAATTTTCTGAATATTTTAGTATTTATTGGGAGTTATTTAGGCTAATAACTAATTTTTAGGAATTGTAGAAATTATTGTGCAATCCCAGGAATATAGAATGGACCCACGTTATTTTTTAGGGTTTATAATATTATTATATATTTTCTGGAATTATTTCAGAATTTTTGGAATAATTTTAGTATTTATTTTTAGTTAAATGGATAAAACTAATGTTTAGAGCTTCTCCTAATTATAGTAGTAAACTTATGAATATAAAATTGTCCCAAATATTTTTCTAGGGTTTATAGGTTCAAAATATATTTTATGTAATTTTTCCAGATTTTTATGATTATTTTTAATATTTATTTGGAGTTATTTAGATTAAAATGACTTAAATAATGTTTTGATAAAGGCAAATCAAAAATAAATAATATAAATAAAACCATCCAATCAGATTCTGACATGTGTCAGCCTATAAATATCCATTCAGCCGCAGGTACATCCCTATATATATATTATTATAACCCTAATTATCCCATTATTTTAGAGAGAGAGATTTTGGAGAATTGCCATCTAGGGTTCCTTCATTTTCCACAAGCCATTGCGCATAGCTTCGGACTCCAAACGAGGCCTAGTTTCTTGCGTTAGAAAGATATTGAGGTTAGCTTTCTGTTTATATAATTTATTTTACGAAACTATGAGTATTAAATTCTGGAAAATTCGTAGAGCACAGCATGTCCGAAAATAGACATGTTTCAATATTTTTGCGATTCCGGGAGAACCAGGAATCAGAATCATGAACCGTTTAAAGTTTCGGAAAGCTAATGTCGAGATCATTGACATATGTTTTTCTCAGAATTTAATTCGAAGTATTTATATACTGTTAATTCTGTAGAACTTCTAGGTTAGAATTTAACCATCGGTGCACAATACAAAATTTGTATGTGCCATAATTCCCAAACGAATTTGAATTCGGACGAGCCTTAAATTCCAGCATGTTTTTGACGCTGAAATCTACAAGAAATCATGCATGAAAGTTGAGTTTGTGTCGGTTGACTTTTCGGTCAACAGATCGCCTCGATTTGCGTGCCATGAGTCTCGAGTTGATAAAATTCAGTTTTTTTGGAAAAAATTTAGGAATTAACATAAAAATCAGAATAATAAGATTAAAATAGGATTTTAGAGTAATTATTCCAGAATTAAATAAATTAAAATAAATTATCTTTTGACGTGATAAATTTGTAATACATAGGCTATTTGGACTGTGACTTGGACTCTGATTCATACCAGCAGCAGGACCCCAGGCAAGATACCTTGTCAAATTGTTTACCGTATTTTGCATGCTTACTATATTTCTGTATATTTATTTTAGTTCTATTTATTTATTGCATGTGTAGTTCCTTTCAGTCATTACTATATATTAGATATGTGACACACACTTGACACTTAGTATCATGAGAGGACAATCATTAGGCGTATGGGCTTTTAACCACTCTGGTAAACCGTAGTATATAGTTCGCACTACGGGCGTGTGTCGCGCTGGTCGCTACCCCAGAGGTATGTCAATTTCTGTAGAGTCGTGCTGGTCGCTACTCCAGAGGTATGTCAATTTCTGATGTCCATTGACGGGTGTGTGAGTTGTGAGGCTTAGATCGAGTAGCCTACCCTTGCCCATACGTCGAAAAGTTGTCCTCATTTGCATTCATATAGATTGTCTTGTACATCGTACTTATTTATTTTCAAATATGATGCATGTTTACTGTATTCAAATTGGCTCGTATTTTCTGTATCTTGTTACGTCCCTCTGAGGACCTGGTCCTCTGCCAGGTGTATCTGTTCTTGAGTATTTACAGGAGCGTAGATTTGGATGATTACTTGTGTTTCGAGGATGTCTTCTCTTCGAGCCCATGGTCGTTAGCTGGTATTCTTACATTATGATTGTTGTGTTATACTTATATTGTATTTACTTTTCCCATTCGAGTTGGTAGTGGATTTGTTTCCATCCAACTATCATCCTTAGATACTTCTTATTGAGATCTAGTTTCATAGATACTGGTTATTTATTTCTATATGATTTTGGTGGATGAGATTTAGATTTTACCCTGTGACTTGTATTACATTTTATACCACTTGTGGATTGATATTCATATTACAGCGTACGTATGGATTTGGTTTCCATATATTGGAGTTGCCATATCCATGCGGCTGGCATGCTTACGTGTCCTAGTCCTATGTATTTTGGGACTGGGGCGTGACATGTTTTTGTGGTGGCCCATGCAGGTCGAGAGCATATTGTCTCGGTTACGTTACTATACCGAACAAGCCTGCACCTAGGACTAGAGTATAGGATCTCATCCACAATTGACTATGACTCATCTTTCTTCTAATCGGTTCTATTTGAATAATTGCATCCTGCTTGATTCCTGTACTCCCATAATAGTTTCTTTAGTATAGCCTTCTGCTAGAATATAGGAACCCCTGTTATTAGAATGATAATTAGGGTAGCACTCCTATTAAGAATACAACAAGAATATAGACACACCACTAAGTTTATAATATCCAGTGAACCCTAGAATTTCTTATCTCTAGAGTTGGTTTACCATTACCCCCTGATGTATTATGAAGACTCGAGAGTAGTATAGACACTACTAGAGTTAGTTAGAAGTTTACCATAATGGTTGACCCTAGTATTGAGGAACCAATAGAAAACCAAAAAATTGAATATTAGGACTGAACCTAACCTTCGCAGTTAGATAAGTATTGGAGAACTATAAAACTTAGATCATAGTCTTATTATTAGTAGACAACACCTTAGGAAGCCTAGAGGAAGTAATTAACACTTTTTTCTTGATCATACCTCGAACATAGCAACTAGCATACCACTCCCCCTTAGAAAACCATGATGCTATCTAGAGCCCTCTATTTTAATTTTATATATTGTTCCTCTGCGGCCTTAACGTTCGCTAATTGTGCGACGACTAAAAATTATGTTCTTCTTTTCTTCCTCTTTCAACTCGTGCCATCTGACACTTCTGATTATAGACCAAGTAATTTTATTCTATTTCAGGATATATATAGCTTGCTAGGATTTTGGTTGTTACTCTTAAAATTTTGAATTATGTGATTGGTAATTAGAACTTGACAGTTTAAGTTATTATTGTAGATTATGACCTAATGATTACCCCTTAGTTTTAAGTCGCGTAACTTGTACCCCACCTCGATATAAGTTATATCCCCTTTTCCTTGAGGCTAGTAACTCTTCTATCCTTACTATTGACACTTGTTCTATAAGCACTATGACTAAGACAAAGACGACCATGACCTATGTAATATAAGAGGATACCCTAATAAGTACCAAGACCCCTTCTCGTAGACCTTAACAGGAGTTTCTACGGTATCCTTAAGACAATCACAGTATTAGTTTAATTTTTTTAAGTTGGGTAGTATGCCTCACAACCTAGTATCACATAGTCCACTTGACCCATCAAGGTAGTGTAACTGAATGACATTAATTGTATGCTAGCAAAAGACGACAGTGTTTATTCAGACGATAGAATTTAGAGGTCCTTGCCCCTATTTGGTCGACTAGCGACTTAGACAAGGAAGTTGTATGATAACTGTAGGGATTGTAGAGTCTTTTATTATTGTTGCTTAGTTGTTTTTGTTTTGTGAACTTGAATTAATTTGTACCTCCTTTCATCATCATCTAGCGTACTTATATTTGCTGCACTACCTTGACTTATGCTGCTATTATAGCCTAGTTTTGCAAGCTTACTCTTTTATCGAGCTTGATCATGAGATATGTATTATTGGGGACGCCTACTAATACATTGTCTAATCAGAATTAGTGTATTACGGTCTGATCAACCATAGTGCGCTTGATTCGCCCTTCGCAATGATGCTTTACGTGGATTGAGATATATAGTTGACTAGTAGACACCTGTACTTGCCCTCTAGATATGTCTGAGCGGATCGTATCGGCTACATAACTGTACTAATACGAGCATGTGAATAAAAATTACCAAAATAGGATTTCAATCCACAACTACTTTAATAATTCCCATTTGAATTCTTTAAACGCCTTGATCATGATACTTCTATTCTATTACCTCGCCCTTGAACTCTTTATTATTGATCTCCGTCTTCCCTTATTTCGGAAAGACGAAACCTCGTGCTTGGTATAAGTTTGATACACAGAGAGTACTAGATATACCCCGTAGGCCGATCACATACTTGAGGATTATTCTTTTGTAATTAAGGACATATCATATATGATATAATCGGCGTTGAAGTTTTGAGGATTGAATGACATGAGTAAATAAATTAAGGAATATTTTTCTTAAAGTATATAGCCTTCTGTGATAGATGAATAAATTCTAAGTTGGGTAGCAGTGCATTGTCAACTCGAGAGGAATTTCTTTTAGATTGTGATCGAGTAATATTAGATTGGGAGATTCAAGTCATTTTAATTTTGAGAAATTTTAAAAGAAGGATTAAGATAATGAGGATTTAACAAATTTTAAAATCTTGATATTGCGGACCAAATATTTATACTTTGAGCACATGATTTAAATTTTGAATATTGAAGGATGAATCATCGATTTAAATTTTGAGGATAAATATAGAATTTTAGACTTGAACAATTGGTGAATTAGATTTAAATTTTACAATTTGATGATTTGAATTAAAAGTTCAATTTTGATTGTTGGGTCACCAATTTAAAATATTGAGGATGTAAATTGAGTTTAAATATTTGAAGAGTACAAAATTCTTAAGTTGAGAATAGGAATAAGATTTGATTAGAATTGTTTATTGTTCAAAGTCTAGAGGAGATTATGATAGTTGGAAATTGTGATATAAATTTTGATGTGGGATGTCATATAGACTTGAGTTAGATTTGGATGTTGATTATTTAAAAATCGAGAAGAGATTACGACAGGTTGAATTTTGATTTAAACAGTGGTTATCTTAATTTTGAAGTGATCACGATAGATTTGAATAGATTTTGTTATTTAAATTTTTGGAAGAGATTGCGATTGACGTACCTTATGTACGAATGTGAAGGATTTAACAAATTATGCCTTATTTTAATTTCGAGGATAAAATTATTTTAAGTTGGGTAGATTGTAAACTCCCTCACCCAAAATAGGTATTTTGTGTATATTTTATATTATATTATTATATTTATTATAGATATTGAATTTATTTAGAGTATTCTCTTAGTTAATTAGAAAATATTTTTTTTTAGTATATTTACTTATATAAATGTTTATTTAGAATTATTTTTAGGCTATTTTAGATTATTGGGATTTTTCCATAATTTTTAGTTAATTAAAAACTAGTAACACTAATTTTCTAGGACTTTGAAGAATTTATTTTATATTCAAACTTAATTAAAAATATCCCAAAATTTTATTTTAGGTTCTAAATAGTCAAATATATTTTCTAGAATTTTCTGGGAATTTTCTGAATATTTTAGTATTTATTGGGAGTTATTTAGGCTAATAACTAATTTTTAGGACTTGTAGAAATTATTGTACAATCCCAGGAATATAGAATGGACCCACGTTATTTTCTAGGGTTTATAATATTATTATATATTTTCTGGAATTATTTCAGAATTTTTGGAATAATTTTAGTATTTATTTTTAGTTAAATGGATAAAACTAATGTTTAGAGCTTCTCCTAATTATAGTAGTAAACTTATGAATATAAAATTGTCCCAAATATTTTTCTAGGGTTTATAGGTTCAAAATATACTTTATGTAATTTTTTCAGATTTTTATGATTATTTTTAATATTTATTTGGAGTTATTTAGATTAAAACGACTTAAATAATGTTTTGATAAAGGCAAATCAAAAATAAATAATATAAATAAAACCATCCAATCAGATTCTGACACGTGTCAGCCTATAAATATCTATTCAGCCGCAGGTACATCCCTATATATATATATATTATTATAACCCTAATTATCCCATTATTTTAGAGAGAGGGATTTTGGAGAATTGCCATCTAGGGTTCCTTCATTTTCCACAAGCCATTGCGCATAGCTCCGGACTCCAAACGAGGCCTAGTTTCTTGCGTTAGAAAGATATTGAGGTTAGATTTTTATTTATATAATTTATTTTACGAAACTATGAGTATTAAATTCTGGAAAATTCGTAGAGCACAGTATGTCCAAAAATAGACATGTTTCAATATTTTCGCGATTTCGGGAGAACCAGGAATCAGAATCATGAACCGTTTAAAGTTTCGGAAAGCTAATATCGAGATCATTGACATATGTTTTTCCCAGAATTTAATTCGAATTATTTATATACTGTTAATTCTGTAGAACTTCTAGGTTAGAATTTAACCATCGGTGCACAATACAAAATTTGTATGTGCCATAATTCCCAAACGAATTTGAATTCGGACGAGCCTTAAATTCTAGCATATTTTTTACGCTGAAATCTACAGGAAATCATGCATGAAAGTTGAGTTTGTGTCGGTTGACTTTTCGGTCAACAGATCGCCTCGATTTGCGTGCCATGAGTCTCGAGTTGATAAAATTCAGTTTTTTTGGACAAAATTTAGGAATTAACATAAAAAAACAGAATAATAAGATTAAAATAGGATTTTAGAGTAATTATTCCAGAATTAAATAAATTAAAATAAATTATCTTTTGACGTGATAAATTTGTAATACATAGGCTATTTGGACTGTGACTTGGACTCTGATTCATACCAGCAGCAGGACCCCAGGCAAGATACCTTGCCAAATTATTTACAGTATTTTGCATGCTTAGTATATTTCTGTATATTTATTTCAGTTCTATTTATTTATTGCATGTGTAGTTCCTTTCAGTCATTACTATATATTAGATATGTTGACACACACTTGACACTTAGTATCATGAGAGGACAATCATTAGGCGTATGGGCTTTTAACCACTCTAGTAAACCGTAGTATATAGTTCGAACTACGGGCGCGTGTCGCACTGGTCGCTACCCCAGAGGTATGTCGATTTCTGTAGAGTCGCACTGGTCGCTACCCCAGAAGTATGTCAATTTCTGATGTCCATTGACGGGTGTGTGAGTTGTGAGGCTTAGATCGAGTAGCCTACCCTTGCCCATACGTCGAAAAGTTGTCCTCATTTGCATTCATATAGATTGTCTTGTACAGCGTACTTATTTATTTTCAAATATGATGCATGTTTATTGTATTCAAATTGGCTCGTATTTTCTGTATCTTGTTACGTCCCTCTGAGGACCTGGTCCTCTGCCAGGTGTATCTGTTCTTGAGTATTTGCAGGAGCGCAGATTTGGATGATTACTTGTGTTTCGAGGATGTCTTCTCTTCGAGCCCATGGTCGTTAGCTGGTATTCTTACATTATGATTGTTGTGTTGTACTTATATTGTATTTACTTTTCCCATTCGAGTTGGTAGTGGATTTGTTTCCATCCAACTATCATCCTTAGATACTTCTTATGGAGATCTAGTTTCATAGATACTGGTTATTTATTTCTATATGATTTTGGTGGATAAGATTTATATTTTACCCTGTGACTTGTATTATATTTTATACCACTTGTGGATTGATATTCATATTACAGCGTACGTATGGATTTGGTTTCCATATATTGGAGTTGCCATATCCATGCGGCTGGCATGCTTACGTGTCCTAGTCCTATGTATTTTGGGACTGGGGCGTGACATGAAGCGTCACTGAAGATTTGGAATCCCGAAGTCTCGTCCGGTAGGGCAAGAAACGGGGCAGAAGTGAGGCGCTGCTTTAACTCAGCAAACGATGCTTCGCAGTCGGCGGACCACTCAAACGCGACTCCCTTCTTTGTGAGGCGAGTCAGAGGTGAGGCAAGCTTGGAAAAATCCTTTACTAACCGTCTGTAGTAACCCGCTAACCCGAGAAAGCTTCGAATTTCACTGACGGATGCAGGTCGCTTCCACTCGACAATGGCCTCCACCTTCTTTGGGTCAACTGAAATGCCTCCCGCAGAAATGATGTGCCCTAGGAAAGATACACTGCTCAGCCAAAATTCGCACTTACTCAGTTTCGCATACAACTTGTTGTCTCGAAGGGTTTGTAGCACGGTCCGCAAGTGCTCTGCATGCTCTGCCCCATTCTTCGAGTACACCAAGATATCATCAATGAACACTACTACAAATCTGTCGAGGTACGGCCGAAACACTTGGTTCATCAAACCCATAAAGGCGGCAGGGGCATTAGTCAAACCGAACGGCATTACCAAAAACTCATAGTGACCGTAGCGAGTGCGAAAGGCTGACTTCGGCACGTCGTCCGGCTTAATTTTGAGCTGATGGTAACCCGAACGGAGATCTATTTTCGAGAACACTGTGGCAGCTTATAACTGATCAAAGAGATCGTCTATCCTGGGGAGGGGATATTTATTCCGAACAGTAGCTTTGTTTAATTCTCGATAGTCAATGCAGAGTCGCATCGAGCCATCCTTCTTCTTAACGAACAGTACCGGTGTGCCCCACGGAGACACACTAGGCCGGATATACCCACGATTAAGTAGTTCTTATAGCTGAACTTTCAACTATTTTAGTTCTGTCGGAGCCATTCGATACGGAGGTTTGGAAATGGGTTGGGTTCCTGGAAATGTGTCGATGGTGAATTCTGTCTCTCGATCGGGCGGCATACCGGGCAACTCGTCGGGGAACACATCAGGAAAATCTGCCACAACAGGAATGGACTCAACGTTTGCACAATCTTGCCGAGTGTCTCGAACGGAAGCCAAGTACCCTATGCAGCCGGAGTGAATCATCCGTCGAGCAGACATTGCTGATATCACCATGCAGGCATTTGACGCTTTCAACTGTGGACTGCACGAATAGCAAAACTCGATCTCGCCAGGAAGACGAAACACGACTTTCTTCTCCGCACAATCGATAGTAGCTGAACAAGCGCCAAGCCAATCCATTCCCAGAATGATGTCGTAGTCCCCTATGTCTAGCACTATGGCATCAAGTGACAATTTTCTTCCTCCGATGCAAATGAAGCCGTCACGACAAACTGAATTGGCAAGCAAGCTCGTGCCTGACGGAGTACTGACGCTAAGCCTTAGGCCTAACGGGGTTTGAATAAATTTGTGTTCCTTAGCAAAGTTTGTTGACACAAAACTATGTGTGGCACCAGAATCAAACAATACTCGAGCAGGTACATCATTGAAGAGTAATATACCTGACACCGTCGTGTTTGATGCGAGTGCCTCATCCCGAGTCAGAGCATAGACTCGGCCTTGAGCGTTCTGCTGTGTCGTCTGATTTGCTCGAAGTACTTGCCCCTGGTCCTGAGGCACACGGTTTTATTGTTGCTGCTGGTTAGGTCCACCTGTCCGACAGTTCGCTACCATATGCCCCTGACGACCGCACTTAAAGCACAATCCGTTGAATACTCGACAGTTCCGAGCGATGTGTCCAGTACGATTACATCGGTGACAAACGAGCTCGCCACCTTTACCCTGATTTGTACCCTTGTTACCGCCGTTATTGGAGCGCTTAGGCGCATTGTTACCCCATGTGTTGCTAGGACGCTTGTGATTGAGATTTTGCACAGCGTCGGTGCGAACTGGTGGGTACTGCGGTTCAAGGGAGAGTGCGTGGTTTAGGGACTCACGCATGGTGCGGTATTGAGAAACGACAACGTGAGCACGAATGGAAGGTCGCAGCCCTATCTCAAATCTTCGTGCACGTGTCTCTGCATCACAAATATGAGACTTAGCAAACTTAGCAAGTCTATTGAATTCTGAAGCGTACTGCCGCACGGACATGTCTCCCTGCTGTAGATGAGTAAACTCGTCTTCCTTCTCGCGGCGGACGGCGGGTGGAAGATACTCCTCTTCGAAGGCCTTACGAAACACTGACCAGAAGATAATCGTTGTGCCACCTTCACTCAATAAAGCTTGTTTGTGCACATCCCACCAATCATGGGCGTTTAAACGGAGCTAAAGTTGGGCGCAAGCGACTCTCCTGGTTTCGTCCATACGGAGCACTTCGAAGTGGTCTTCTAACTCCACCAGCCAATCCAACGCCACGGAAGGGTCTTCGGTCCCCTTAAATATAGTATGGCACATTATTTTAAATTCTGATATCTGTAGGATGGACCCCTTATCATCTGAAAGTGGAGGTTCTGGAGAGCCCTGAGGTCCCGCAATGTCAGCTACAACTGGCGCTGCCACGGCGGCCGCGGATGCAGAATGGTTGCTGGCGACTAGCATCGTCACAACCGTTTGCAAGGTATCCATTTGCTTCTGCTGCATTTTGGCCTGAGTCCGTTGTGCCAGAAATTGTGCTTCTATTCGAGACTCAAATTGACTCTGTCGTAGTTCGGCTTGTCTCTGTTGCGTTTCCATCATACGCATCATTCGTTCGAACGGATCAACAGAGGGCGCGGCAGTCGGACTCCCTGAGCTGCCTGATGTACAAGAACTACTCCCTTGCACTTGCGCCACCATCTGCGCTTGTGCACCCGGCTCAGAGGCCGTTCCTTCAAAGAAAAGCAACTTGTATCAGTCTCAAAGTATATTATGGACTCACTATATGGAACGCATCTCATTTTGCACCAATTGATTTCAAGAGTTTACTCGGACGGGACAAGGTCATCTTAGGAAAACTTTCCGACTTGAGATCAAAGGATCTGAAGCTATGCTCTGATACCACTATGTCACGCTCCGATTTCGCCCAATCGATAATCGTCCCCCGGGCGTGATGCCGTGCACGCGTAGGGCGTGCGTGCACAAGGCCTAGGCATAATGATGATCTTTAGAACATATGCAACAGAGTACGCAAATAAGATAACACACTTTGTGGCATAGAAAAGTTTTCTTTTTATTGACAATGAACATCTGTTTACAGACTCTTGACCCAAACGTTAAGGATGCCACACAGGCTTACAACTTGGATACAAAATGAGATAGCCGTTCCACATATTACATCCTTTACTAGAATTCAAAATACAAAACACCTTGGGTGCGAGTCAGCACCATCGCCCTGTGTCTTCCAAAAGTGAGAGCGAGCTCCTTTCTTCTTATGTACTGGAGCTACCAAAAGTCACGCCACGAAAGCATCTTGATTCAGGAAGGGGGTTGGAGAAAGCTTCAGCTCCTCGCCGCGTCGCCTTGGCTCGGGGAACCTGCTGCAACGAGGGTCAGTACTTCGAAAAGTACCGGTGAGGGCGAGCTAACCCAACTTAACCAAAATCTACAACGAGTTCATATGAGCATGCAACATTTATTATCATGTGATCTATCTATCTTGCCTTAGTTCAATTCTTTGCATAAGATAGACTAAAATAACATAACCAAATGTGCCACCGCTCGGTGACTTTACCTGTACCGTCTGAGCCACCTGTACAAAACTTACCATGACCTTCCCTGCCACGAAGACATAGTTAGTCTGCACAGTTAAATATACATAACAATCACTTGGTTGGACTTGGGATGGGTCGGCTGCCATTCCGCCTCGGGTAGCTAGCCCTTAGCGGACGCACGGACCCATCCAAATGCTAGGACTACACTAGCAAATTGTTCTACCCGGGGCAAAGCGGTCCCAGTGCCCTGGCGACCGTTCGTAGAACGATATCCCTTGTATACAAGTTGTCCAAGACCATGCCACCACAACCAACTAAGTTATCACATGAACACATATTCAAGCATATACAAGCAAGTAAACATAGTGTATTTTCCATAGTCTATGCTACTTTGTGTAAGGATCACATTTTTCTTCCCATTTTGCACCATACCATGAACAGTTATAGATAAGTGAATCTAACTACAACTTAACACAGAAATAGTTATAATATATGACGGGCATGCACGTTTCAGTGTGATCGTTCAGAACAATTTCATATGACAAGCATTATTAGTATTTCAAGCCTACTTCTTTTCTATTTTGACTCAGTCATATGTGTTTTAGTATCGTTTGATCGGGATGAACAATGAGTCAATCTATTTAGAATGCAGACTTGGAAGAAGGGAGCTAATCGAAGTAACGCCACTCACAAGTTAGTGAAGTAGGAGAGAAAATGAAGAGCTTTAAGACTCTGCACGAGCGTCGTCTACCCGATCACCTGCACGCACCAACAGACGATCAATATCCCCTGCTTCGGTCTCCAAGGTTCGATACGAAATGCAAAATCCTAAGAATGAAAGCAATGAAATCCATTGAAACCGTTCAAGAAAATGTAAGTCATAAAACCAACAAGAAAGCAACCAAGCGGCACAAAAACGGACAAGAAACCAACGCAACGGAAAGGCCCCTCTCGACTCTGCCGCCGAGTCCATCCTTGAGGCACGATCCGTTGAATATGGGACCTGATTCCGAAGAAACCAATCCATAACAAGGAAAGATCTTGATTCAATCTGTCCCGTTCGGACGGTCGTAAGTATTTCTTGGCCGCGCTCCCCGAATAGGGGGAACGGGGCATTACAGTGAGGGGTGGCAGTCTTGTACTACACTGAGTTGCCTATACATATGCAGGTAAGTATTAGTTTAGGTTGATAGTGTCGGGTTGATGCAAGTATCAGTTGCATCAGCAACATTAAGTTGCAACAGCAGCAATAGCTGCACAAATAGATATATGCAGTGATAGCATCAAGAGGAAGGGGAGGGGGTGCTCAGTTATGGTCTGTGGTGGAGATTCCAGGTTGGAGTTGGACTGGGATAGCATGTGCAAAGGTTGCATAACCAATTGGAGGGTGTGTTGTGTGTGTGTGTGTGTGTGTGTGTGGAGAGTTTGAATGTATTACTGAAATAAATGTGCAGACTTTAAGTTGCAACAGATAACATCAACATCCGATGTTATTTGCCAACCAAATAAGATCTTAGTGTAAGAGTTTAGTGTCAGTAGGTGTCTATATGATCTGTAAGTAGAGTGCAATCTGGGTATCAATGTGCAACATGTGGAACAATACATACTCAGTGAGTGTAGGTGAGAATTATGTTCTAGGGAGTGCTAGAACTGATGAGTATTAGTTCGTATTATGAGTATCATAGAGTATAGTAGTGTGGAGTAGGAGTTCATATAGGAGTGACATGTAAACATGGTGCACAAGTAAAGTGGAGTGGTGATTGCAGGCAATGTCCAGTGAGGACTGAGTACAAATGTGTTGAAGTATGAAATGTTGTCCATAGTAGTTCAATTGGGTTATCTGAAAGGATGTGTTAAGGTGTAGACTTGTGCACAAGTGTGGGGGAAGTCCAGTTGAACTTGCTGCAAGGTGTTGGATTGGTCCAAGGCACTGATAATTGGGAATTAGCAGTAGTAGTAACTAAACTTGGTGTTTAGTGAGTATGAGGAATTTGGTGCATGTTTTGGGGTATCCTAGTATTAGTAGGTAAGTATTCTGGGTTGTGGGCTAGTGTCTAGGTTGGGGTATAAGATCTTGTGCAGGGTAGTATACAGTATCAATTAAGGTATAACTAAGGCATTGGTACCTAAATACATAGAGTATGGTTAATACCTAGTATCTAGATATACATGAGGTAGTATCTTGTTATAGTCAATGTATTAAGTTAATAGGCTTGAGTAAAGGTATTAGATAAGATATTGATTATATAGAGTTTACATTACCAATATATGATATATAGCATACAATACTAGCCAGTATAGCCTAGTATTAGGCAGTGTAACCTAGTTTAACCTATTTTGACCTAGTTTTGACTTACAAACATAGTTTTGAGTTAATTAAATATATTATTGACTTTAAAACACCAATTGACATAGAATTTTATATTTAGGTTTTTGTGACTCCATTTAGGATATCGATCATCACATATTGCTCAGGACCACAGGCGAGTACATTCTCTAACAGTTTTAGTTATTTTTGATGATTACTATGATTCTAGTTTGTAGTGTTATACTTGATTTCTGACACTGTGAATACACGGACTAGTATCATAGATACCTGTTATGAGGAGTCGTGATTGGATCCATCGTACTAGCCGGGGATGGGAAAATATTAGCAAGTTATGTGATCATACCCCACCTTACATGCATCATAGCTCACCCCACATCTCACGTAGGATAGCCTAACCATATTATATGCTTCATAGCATGTTATATACGATTAATCTGACTCTTGCTCGCATCATAGCTAACCAGACGGTTTGCCTGACCTCACATGTATTATAGCTAATCATATATTATCACGCCCCAGTCCCAAAATACCTAGGACCAGGAATACGCGACACGCTAGCTACGCATTCGACCAGACTCTGGTCTGACTCGAATACGTATAAGCTGTATAATAAAGGGCACTATCTAAAAATCCCGTAAATATAAACATCTGTCTCAATCCACAAAGTACAGCAATATACAAGAAAGAGCTACATGTGCTAAAGTCGGTCGCCCAATAACACACAAACTCGAATAGACTCGAGAAGAGATAAGTCTACAAAAACTAGGCTACAACAGCAGATGAATAATCAATATGAATAAAGTAACCATAATGCCGGTAGAAATGATATGAGTACCTGGTACAATGCCCGCAAGACATGCAACTCCATCAGCAACTCTAAATGCTCCATAATCGTCTATACTGCAAAACTGGCAGGGGACCAGGTCCTTAGAGGGACGTAACAAGGTACAAAAATACAGCATGCCAAAGTACAACAGAAAATATAAGTGCAACGACGGTGTAGTCTAGCATAACCAACTAAGTGAGACACAGTTTGAAGACAATGTTCGACGCGTGGGTCGTCCAAAATAAAATCGTAGCTCGGAACACAGAGACACACGGGACGTACCGTAGCTCCGAGCACAGAGTCACACGGGTGATACTACTACTCCGGATACAGGAACAATACATCAACAGGACATACATATATAAAGCGCGTGCAGAGGAGCCCAAACGTCTAGTAACTATCTTCCTCTTCCCAAGCGGTCAACGATTGTGCGTTGAATCTGAACTTCTATCTAGCAGTCTCTTCGCACAGAAGTAACTATCAACAAACGCGACCCTAAGGTCGTCCCAGTCTCCAGTCATGATGTCAGTATCAGGATACAGGAAATCTGGCACGATAACAGTATATGAATGTGTCCTGGGGTGATATACTCAGGTACGTACATCGAGGTTTTACGAACATCTAGCATTCGTTACAAGACATTATGACAAACGTCTGCACTCGGTTGTGATCCGGACGCGAAGTATCGATCGTAATCAAACACGCGCACAATGTATATAATGAAACAATAAATATCTGTAACTGAAATACAGGGTGGTAAGGTACACTTGCCTGCGTCCGGCTGCTGATGACGGGGATCCGGTACCACGTCCAAGTCCGCAGGTCCCGTAGTACCTAGAGACGAGATACAAACTAAATCAATAAACTATCATGTGGCAAACAGGGATGTGATACACATCTAAACATATGCTCAGACTCAGCTACAACTCACAGGGACACGACGCTAGAGGGTTGACCAAGGTTGACTAATGGTACGTTACATCAAATCAAATTAATCATCTGTGCAATATCATCAAACCCAACCTCAATCACGATATTCAGTTAATCAAACCCTGATCAAATCCTCAGACATATACAATCTTTCCCATTTCTCAATAAAACTGCTAATTATGTTCATCATTTTTCATCAACGTCAATTCACAACCAATTAAACGGCTCATCATCAATAACCATGAATTAATTGAAAAACCCTAACATCTCAAACCTAGCATTTATAAACCTAATTACTAACCATGTATTTTATCCTCATTGCATATATTACAATGAACTAATCCCTTAAATCTCAATGTAATTATGTAACCCTAACCAAAGATCCATTTTATTCTCAAGCCTCAACGTATACATTCTATAACATCATTTCCTTAATATCAATAAATTCATAAACCTTCATATGTATGTTATAACCTGCATTCAACAAAAACTCAAGTATATCCATAACCCTAACTTAATTTCCTTGCATTTACCACCCATGTATATAGTTCATAACAATTACATATAACCCAACCCTAAACTCACATCATTAAAATATAAGATCATTAACACTACACTAAATACACAAAAAAAATATATAAAAATATAGAGAGGGGGGAGTCGTTCACCTCGGCGAGGAGGCGATACTGGCCGGAGGAAGGCTTGGCCGGAGTCAGGTGAAGGTGGTGGTGATGATAAGGTGGTCGTGGTGGTGGGAAGTAGAGACTGGAGGTGGTGGTGGGGATGTGCTTGGCCGGAGCAGCGTGGCCTGGCCGGAGCAGGAGCAGTGTGGCCTGGCCGGTGGAGAAACTCGTCCGGGATAAAGTGGTGGTGGGTCGTGGATGTGTGGAGGTGTGTGATGGTGGCGGGGTGAAGCTCGATAGAGAATGGAGCTTGAGGTGGTGGTAATGGCGATGTGGTGGTGGGAGTAATGCTGGCCGGAGCAGTGTGGTGGTGGGAGTAATGCTGGCCGGAGCAGTGTGGTGGTGGGAGTAATGCTGGCCGGATGGGGGTGGCAGCCGGTGGTGGCAGTGGTGGCGTTGATGGAGGAATGGCCGGAGTGTGTGGTCAGTAGCCGGTGGGGAGAACGACAGCAGTGGCCGGATGGGCGGAGGTCAGTTGGTCGAGGGGGGTAGCAGCCGGATGGAGGAGTGGTTAATGAAGACGATGGTGGTGGGAATAGCAGCTGGAGACGGTGGTGGAACGGCAGTGCGACCGAGTTGGAGGCGGCAACGGAGTATCGACTGGAGCAGTGGGTGGCCGGAGGGTGAGGCCGGCCGGAATGGATCGGCTAAGTGAAGAGGAAGAAGAAGAAGAAGAAGAAGAAGAAGAAAGAAGAAGAAGAAGAAGAAGAAGAAGAAGAAGAAGAAGAAAGGAAAGAAGAGGTTCAGTTTTGTATGGAGAAGAGGGAAGAGAGAGAGAGAGGGGGTGGGGTTCTCTAGGTTTTGGGGATTAGGGCCGGCATGGGGTAGAGTGTGGTGATGGAGACATTATATAGGGAGGTGTGTGAGGGTTGGATGGTGAGGCTGAGCCCAATTTAAATGTGTGGTGAGGATTTTACATGGAGAAATTCTTCATGTAAAGGAGAGGGAGTGGGGAGAAGCTTGACCGGTCAAAGAAGAGGGGTGGCTTATTCATTTGGCCTTGACCAATGAGGTTTTGATACATGTTACAACATTTGCAATTTAGCCCCTTAAGTTTGGGTATTTGTACAAACACATGAAATGATAGAAAAATTGTGGGGGATTTGGTGTTTGGTGTTTTGTAGGGTGAGAGGGTGTTGTGTGTTTTGCATGGGCTTAATAAAACGGGCATTGGAAATAAATTGGGATTAAAATGGGATTAGTCAAAGTTGGTATCCCATTTAATTAGAATAAATTGTCATGTGCTCTTAAATTAAATGGGGGCACATGGGATCTCAATTGAGAGTGACACAAAGGTCATGAATGGTGTAGGCTTGGTGTCAGTCTTGGACCCTTTAATTGGTCCGGCTCAACGGGTTTAGTTGATGTCTCAAAATTGATGGCAACAACACAGGTGCGCGACATGGGATTAAATAATGGATTTCAGTTACGAAAAATTGTGCAATTAATTTAGAGCACAAAAAAATATGATTTTGAGTGACGGAAAAGTCTAGCGCCTAAATTGGCGTGTCAAGTCAAGAGTGCAATAATCTGTTGTAATTTATGGGCTGATGTTGGGCTCCGAATATTTCAACAACGGTAGGGCGCGCCAAGAATTTTAAATAAAAATCAGACATCTGCAACCTTACTCTAAACCTCAATCATCTACTGCTAAACCAAAATTTTCTAACCCATACCAGACTATCTATATAAATAAATGAGGGAGTTTACATATATAACAAGCATTATCTAGTCCCAAGCTGATCACATATGAAACTAATATTTCAAGGCACTTAGCCAGTATTTCTATTCCTCTATTGCTAGTATTCAAATTTATCTGTTTTCACTGCTTACTATTACCAGTGTACTCATTGCTAGTTATTTCTCTAGGATATGATGATTGTCTCTCTAATTTTTCTTATATTTCAGTATTTTATTCCATCATGTATATTCCTTACTCTCTGCTTTATAGTTTTTATCAATATAATTGAAATTGCTGTTAGTTTATGTACTTCGCTCCAATCCTAACTGGATAACATTTTTCAGAGGATCTTGATGACTTTTGTCCCACTTATTATAGATCAAGAGTAGACGATGGGTATATTCCGGAGCCTCAGGAGGAGCCACTTTCTATAGAGGAGACACCAGTAGTGACTTAGCTAGTTATATTACATTGTACTAGATATCTCTCCAGCCTTGATACATTGAGTTGTTATTGTTTTTGAGATTGAGTTATCTAGACTCTTAGACTTATTGTTATTGTGTGAGATGCTTCTCTCTAAACTTATGTGTTGGAACTTCTTTATATTATTTCATATTTTTATCGTGCCATTCATCTTCCTATAGATATTATTGTGATTGGGTTTTGGTTTGACATTATATTTATATTCATCTTGTCCTCCTTATGGAGTTGAGATTGACATGTTATATATTATTGTGAGAGGTGTTAGTTTATATTGTGACCTAGACAGCGTTCTACTGCCGATGCTACGACGTAGGTTGGACGTACCCACGACTCATGCCCAATTTCTGGGTACGGGTCGTGACATGGAAGGGGGCTGACGTGTGGCGGGTAGGGGGTGGTCGTCGGGGCAGGTAGGTGGGGTCGTCGGGGGCGGGTGGTCACGGGGGGCGGGTGAGGAGGGGTGTCGTCGGTGGGGCTGCCAGAGAAGCAGGGGGTGGGGGTGGAGGTGGGAGGGTAGTTTAGGAATAAAAAAAATTTGCGGTATCAAGTTGAAAATATTAGTTGAGATAGGGTATTAAGTTAGTACCTATCAAAGTTGAGGGTATCAAGTTGAACAATAGTGATAGGTGAGGGTATTAAGTTGCAATTAAGCCTATTTACTAATTAAAATTATTTATTAAATTTAACATGAGTGGTTAAGTATTATGTATAGTTAAAAAAATTAAGGGAGTTATTGTTTACTCTTTCTAAGTAGTAAAAAAATTAAAGGACTTTTTTTTTGCTAAGTAGTAAAAAATATTAAGAAACTAGTGTTTGCTTAGTAATATAAAATACGTGTCGCACATGTATATATACTAGTAATAATAATAATTGTTAATTCAATTTTGGATATATTTTGAAATTATCGTTTGGGTTTTGAAACGGTTGACTCGTGTTGACCATCCAAAATTCGTTAATAAATATTTCAGGATTAATTAGACTTAGGGCTCTCGAAACATTCTTGCACTTCTAATGTTCTGATTCTGATTTAATTTATTTAGTAACAAATTTTGGATAGTCAACACAGTTGAATCTAAGTATTCAAATTCTAAGTTTGACATCTTCATAAACCTAAAATTAACCCTAATAATAATATTATTATAGTAGAGACTCAAATAGGAGTCATGGGTCAGGGTCTATAACTAGTACTACCAGGACCCGATTTTCCTTTCCTATTTATTCTCTAACGCCTCTCAATTTTTCTTTCCTTCTCTCCTAGGGTTCCAAAAACCCTAGTTTTCCCCCAATTTTCTCAGATCCCCCATCCCCCCAAAAGCCCAACATTAAAAAACCCTAACCCTAGAAATCCACCATGTCCGACCGCATCCTCCCTCTTCCGGCCCCGCCGGCCGACGGCGACCTCGGCCCCCTCCCTCCCTCCCAGGTCACCTCCTCCTCCTCCCCTCCCCCTCCCGATTCTCCCGCGCCGGCGCCGGTGGCGACCCACACGAAGACCATCGGCATCATCCACCCTCCCCCCGACATCCGCATGATCATCGAGAAGACCGCCTCCTTCGTCGCCAAGAACGGCCCCGAGTTCGAGCGCCGCATCGTCGCCAACGAGACCGGCAACGCCAAGTTCAACTTCCTCCTCCCCTCCGATCCCTACCATGCCTACTACCAGCACCGCGTCTCCGACTTCCGCACCCAGCTCCAGTCCTCCAAACCCGACCCGTCCCCCGATGCCGCAGCATCCGTACCCGCTCCCCCGTCCGAAGACTCCTCGGCCGAACCGAAACCCGACCCGTCCATGCAGTTCCGCCTCCCCCCGAAGAAGGTCCTCGAACCGCCCGAGACGGAGCAGTACACCGTGCGCCTGCCCGAGGGGATCACCGCGGAGGAGCTCGACATCATCAAGCTCACGGCGCAGTTCGTCGCGAGGAACGGGAAGAGCTTCATGACCAACCTGAGCTCCAGGGAGAACAACAATCCCCAGTTCCACTTCCTGAAACCGACCCACAGCATGTTCTCGTTCTTTACCACGCTGGCGGACGCTTACTCGAAGGTCCTGATGCCGCCGAAGGGGCTGACGGAGAAGCTTAAGAATGGGGTTTTGGATATGACGGTCGTTCTCGAGAGGTGTTTGCATAGGCTGGAATGGGAGCGGTCGCAGGAGCAGGCGAGGCAGAAGGCGGAGGACGAGATCGAGCAGGAGAGGCTGCATATGGCGATGATAGATTGGCACGACTTCGTCGTGGTGGAGACTATCGAGTTTGTCGATGATGAGGATGAGGAGCTCCCCGTGCCGATGACGCTCGAGGAGGTGATCAGGAGGAGCAAGGTGTCGGCGATGGACGAAGACAACGTGCCGGAGCCTGTGGACACGGGCAAGGAGGTAGAGATGGAGATGGACGAGGAGGAGATGCAGATGGTGGAGGAGGGAATGAGGGCCGCGAGGATCGAGGAGAACGGCAGTGTTGTGGAGGAGAAGGACGAGCCGGAGCAGCCTATGAGGATTGTGAAGAACTGGAAGAGGCCCGAGGAGAGGGTTGCAGCCGAGAGGGATCCGACCAAGGTTGTGGTGTCGCCCATTACAGGCGAGCTCATTCCTATAAGCGAGATGGCCGAGCACATGCGGATATCGCTGATTGACCCCAAGTACAAGGAGCAGAAGGAGAGGATGATGGCCAAGATTAGGGAGACCACACTAGCTGCGGACGACGAGATCTCCAAAAACATTGTTGGTCTCGCGAGGACCCGTCCGGATATCTTCGGGACCACGGAGGAGGAGGTCTCAAACGCGGTCAAGGCCGAGATCGAGAAGAAGGACGAGCAACCGAAGCAGGTTATATGGGATGGGCACACCGGGAGCATCGGGCGTACCGCCAACCAGGCGATGTCACAGAGCCTTAATGGGGAAGAACAGGGTGATGCTAATGCTGGTAACGATGGTAGAATGCTCCCTGGGCCTGCTGCTCCGCCACCGAGGCCTGGCATACCATCAATTCGTCCTCTCCCAGTACCACCTGGAATGCCCCTCAATATGCCTCCTAGGTACACTCCAATGCAGTATTCTACTGGTCCAATGCAAAGACCGGGTATGATGCAAATGATGCCGCCCTCTATGAGGCCTCCTGGCCCACCAGCAATGTCTATGGCTCCAGGACAGCAGCAGATGATGATGGGCCGGCCGCCTATAACTGTGAACCCGCCTAATATGCCCGTTCCACCACCTCCGGGGTCTCAATTCACACCTTTGGGAATGGGTCGGCCCTATCCTCCTATGCCAATGCCGCCTCCGCCCAATATGGCAATGGTTCCACCGCCACCGTTGCCACATGGAATTCCCCCGCCGCCACCGCCTGATGAGGCACCTCCTCCGCTGCCTGATGAGCCAGAGCCGAAGAGACAAAGGGTTGACGACTCTTCTCTGATCCCAGAGGATAAGTTTCTTTCTCAGCATCCGGTAATTTCTTCTAGTATCTTAGTTGATATACTTTGCTGCTTTGAATCCATGCTTTCCTCTTTCTATTTATGAATGCATATGTTTTACTCCGTAAAAAAATTGAACGACTAAGCTCTTTTCTCGTTTAAAATTTGATATATCTATAGCTTTAGTTCAATTGGCAGTCATTAGTGTGGGAAGCACGTTAGTTACTGTTGTGCAATTCTTCCATTTTTTTGAAACATAGTGGACTAACTACCTATGAAAATATATTTTATGTATATATTTTTCTATGTATATCCTTTCACGGAACAAAGTCTAGTTTATACTTTGTATAGTTACAACTTCACTTTTCTATTATTTCATCTCTTATATTTCTTATAGTTAAGAAGAAATTGAACAGCTAAGTTCTCCTTCTACATAAGTATATTGGCTTATTGGTTGATCAACTGGAAACTTTCAAAATATTTTTTTTTTCGGATTAGTAAACACATTATGTTGTTCTCTCATATTTGTAAAGCAACTTGTAAAGTTGCTAAGCATAACTGTACCCCGGCATACAAACAATGCACCGATACACATACCTGTAAGATCTCATACACTACCAATGCATTTATTGTCAGGGTTTAGTTTGTTGCACCTCTGTAACAGTAACAAAAAATGTCTCCTTTTCAGCATAAAGCCATAAACACAATTTTGTTTAGACCCACCCACATGTTTTAACAGCTCCGTCAACTAATATCTTATTCCTCCTAAGCCTTCATCTACTGGTCTATGTAGGACATGTCCAAAATATCTAAGTCGGTTTTTTTTGCTAATCTTATCACTGATTGATAGCACCTTCAACTTCCTAGGACTATACTCATTTTTGTTCATCTTAGCATTCTGATTTCAACAACTCATTTTTAAACACATCTTTTTTCAATTGCCCAACACTTCAATGTATGCAGCATTATTGGTCTTGAGATGTCTTATAGAACCTCTCTTTCAACTTCAAGGATATCTTGTGAGATCAAGTACTCTAGAACCATCATGTTTTACTTATATGAGAAACATTTTTTTAATCTTATATCACGATCAATGATTGATCCTATATACCAAAAACTATCACTATTTAGGTATCTCGTGTCCGTCAATGTGCCTCTTTCCTCTTTTTTAGCTTTTGGTTAAAATTACATTTAGTACACTGTGGTTTTGTGGTACTAATTTTAAAATTTAAGATTCCATCTTCTCCATAGTTTTTTTTAGAAGTTAACTATACTCTCATCATTAGCGTTATCTCATCAACAAACATCAGCACTGTAAAAACTCACACATGATCCTTGCTCTCCTAATCATCTCCAAGCCTAAATAGGAACACTATTAGGTCTGATAACTTTTCCGTTTTCATTATCTTTAAACCATCCTTTCAGTATCTCGTGTCCGTCAATGTGCCTCTTTCCTCTTTTTTAGCTTTTGGTTAAAATTACATTTAGTACACTGGTTTTGTGGTACTAATTTTAAAATTTAAGATTCCATCTTCTCCATAGTTATTTTTTAGAAGTTAACTATACTCTCATCGATTAGCATTATCTCATCAACAAACATCAGCACTGTAAAAACTCACACATGATCCTTGCTCTCCTAATCATCTCCAAGCCTAAATAGGAACACTATTAGGTCTGATAACTTTCCCGTTTCCATTATCTTTAAACCATCCTTTAACTTAAAAAAACATAATTTTACGACCAATGTTATTAAATCAGTTATCAGTCCCATTTTGCGTTTTTGTCTTCGCGTAATCAAGGTTATCCTTAAGGAGTCGCATTTGATCACTTGTTCTGGGAATATGTAAAAGATTATTGTTTGACCCTCCACTCCATTCCGATAATGGAAAATTTGCATATGATTCCTTTTTCTTATTAGATAAATTATTTGAGTTTTGTGAGCAATTCTAAGGATATAATATGTTTAGGTCTTAAGCTTGTAAGAGCAACTCTGAAATCCTGCACAAACTTGTCGAACATGTAAAATGCAAAGCTCTGGCCTCATTGTTTGACTGTTTAATCACCATTGTATTTAATAGGTTATCACGTATATCCTGAGATGGAGTTGATGCTAGAAATAGGAATAATCCAAGGCAAGAATCCAACTGAATAATGGTGGGAAAGATTTTTGTGAGTTGATGCCTTGTCATGTGTGGCCATCTACAACTTGCCAACTAACATCTCCAAGCCTAAATATCAGCACCGTAAAAAACTCACACATGATCCTTGCTCTCCTACTCATCAACAAACATCAGCACTGTAAAAACTCACTCATGATCCTTGCTCTCCTAATCATCTCCAAGCCTAAATAGGAACACTATTAGGTCTGATAACTTTTCCGTTTCCATTATCTTTAAACCATCCTTTAACTTAAAAAAAAACATAATTTTACGACCAATGTTATTAAATCAGTTATCAGTCCCATTTTGTGTTTTTGTCTTCGCGTAATCAAGGTTATCCTTAAGGAGTCGCATTTGATCACTTGTTCTGGGAATATGTAAAAGATTATTGTTTGACCCTCCACTCCATTCCGATAATGGAAAATTTGCATATGATTCCTTTTTCTTATTAGATAAATTATTTGAGTTTTGTGAGCAATTCTAAGGATATAATATGTTTAGGTCTTAAGCTTGTAAGAGCAACTCTGAAATCCTGCATAAACTTGTCAAACATGTAAAATGCAAAGCTCTGCCCTCATTGTTTGACTGTTTAATCACCATTGTATTTAATAGGTTATGGTGGGAAAGATTTTTGTGAGTTGCCTTTGTCATGTGTGGCCATCTACAACTTGCCAACTAGGGGTGCATATTAGAGTTCGGGATAGAGTACTGTCCATACATTCCGGTGAGATAGAACTACCATGGTGCACCTAAGTGTTTCCGTATTAAAACTGAAAAGTTGTGATTGTATTGCCTTTCCCAACTTTCTAGTCTTCATCCATTGAACTCTCCACGAACCTGAAAAATCAGAGATGTATATAGTTTTTTTATTTTATTTTAGTTTACAAGTCTTTACTATGTAACAAAGAGGAGGAAAAGGGTATAGGAAGTTATTAGTTGGAGGAACAACAAATTGATTTTTAGAACTTTCTATATTTAGTTGAGAGAACTATCCACCATTGGAGTGATTTAAAAATAATGGTCTAAAATTGGTGTATTGGTGTAAGAATATGACTCTTACACTGGTGTTGATTGAATTGGAACAAAGTTTTGCTTATATTACAACCCATGATCTTTTATGCTGGGTTTGGCACAGGTTTTGAGTGCTGATTCTGCCTATTTTCGAAAGAAGCAGCACAAGTTGTTTGGTAACAAGTTATGCTTTTTCTTTTGATAAGCTTGAACGTTTTTGGACAACTTTTGGAAGCAGGTATGGCTGATTCTGCTTTTGCTCTCTGAAAAGCAGCAGCAATTCCAAACCAGGCCTTAGTACCTAAAAAACTGCAATCCATAGATTAGTCTCGAAACTTTGTAGAGTAAAAGCAACTCAGTTGGCATTACTTAGAATTTATCACCAAATTATTCATCTGTTGAGTCCAAATGGAACTATGCAACATATTTAGTATTCAAGAACTGCCTAATAATTTTAGTAGGAATTTGGATCCATCAAGAGAAGATTTTCCGATAGAATTATCTTATTTGGACGATCCATAACAAGACTAACACACGATGACACACGGTGGAATGAGAAGTGAAGTATAGAGCAATGGCTCTCACTGTGAGGTTGGAGTTGAGGTATCTCATCCTTCCTTCATGTTGACATTCTTTAAGGTGCCTATGATAATTTTCTTTGAACCAAGCAGCAACTTGTTGCATTTTAATCTGGTTTTCAATGAACCAAGTACTTTGAAGTCACTGTAGCAATTTCAGCACCTTGTCTTTATGAGGAGAGTCTTGATAAGTAGAAGTGAAACCCATATTACTATGTAATTATGTATTTTCATATATTAGATGAGGACTGACCAACACGACATAGACAGCTAAGTATGGTAATGAAGCAACCTACATTTACTTCTGCTGATGATCTACCTCTACTTTCCTTATTTAGTAAATTCATAATATTGGACATCAAAGTTCATGTGGCTGTCAACTTAAAAATGGGAAGTGGACAAGTAAGAAGGAAAATGGACTGCATCCTACTTGATGACATGATCACTAAGTTTATAAATGGGGAATCGTCTGTGGGAGCTCATTTTTTGAAATTGTCACTCACTTCATAGAGTAACAAACTCCCTTTTTTTTGTCAAGAAGTCTTCTAGTTCATAAATATTTGGTCCCTTGGAAGGTTCAGGGAGATGGATTCTTTTATGAGATTAAAAATTACTTTTACCTGTTTTTTTCTGTATATATACCCCCAAGAAATATTCTACAGGAATTTTGGGATATTATGGTTAAAGGAGGAATAAAGATTAAAGGAGCCAGTAGCACCGGGTAGTCCTAAGATTAAAGAAGCCACTAGGACTGGGTAGTCCTAATTAACATGGAGTGAAGCCCCGTAAAAAAGGATATGGTTTTTGTTAGTGTTACATAGGACAAGGCTCTTAACTGAGATGAAAGGGAAAAAAGGATTCAACCAGCCGGCTCCAAATATATGGGATGAAGGCATTGTTAGTTGTTCCGTGCTTTTAAGAAATAGTCTAAAAGATAAGTTGTCTATTTTTTCTTTCTTTTGTTTCTTTATATGATCTCTACTTTCATGGAGAAAATGGGCAAGTTTCTTTTGAAATTTGATTGACAAATTATAGGGTGCACTAGCTATTTAGAGTTTTAAAAGTTCCCGAAGTGGAATTGTGGAGAAGTCGTCTTTCATTACTCTGAACTCTCTTGCAAATCAGATGAAAACTATATATATATATATATATATATATATATATATATATATATATATATATATGCCCTTTTACAACATTGTGCTTTCAGAAATATAATCAATTTCCACTTTTGTTTTGTAGGGATCTGTTCGGATTTCTGTATCTGTTCCTAATGTTGATGAAGGAAATTTGAAAGGCCAAACCCTGGAGATCACTGTCCAGTCCTTGGCTGAGACTATTGGAAGTCTGAAAGAAAAGATTGCTGGAGAGGTTCAGCTTCCTGCTAATAAACAGAAACTGAGTGGCTCTGCTGGTTTTCTCAAGGATAATCTCACGCTTGCTTATTACAACATTGGCCCTGGTGAAACACTAACCCTAGCCTTAAGGGAGCGTGGAGGAAGAAAGAGATGAGATCTTGATCTTTATTCATGGTCACTAGACCGTTTCTGCAGACAGTATGGTGCAAATTACCGTCAGTGGTAGAATATATGTTGATCTATATGCTGACTCGATATAGTTGGACTTGTATAACGAGTATCTGAGACTTTGATATTTCATATTTTGAACTGATTAGATTTGTGGTTCTTAATGCAGATTTGCTATTTTGGTTCACTTCCTGAAGTACATGTGCCAGAAAAGGAACAGCCTGGCAATTGCTTGATCTTATAATATTATATTGATATCATGTTTTGCCTGTTGGCTAGTACACACTAGTTTTTCATTTTGTTGAAAATTGATGCAAAATTACTGCTTACAATATTTGTTGTTTTGAAGCTTTTACAATGTTTGATGATTACAAGTTTTTATAATTTCTTATTGATTTCATGGTTCACAGGTGTTACTTTCTGGAAAGAGTTTGCTTTTGGAGGTTCGTCTTAGAATAATGTGTTACATATTCGAAAAGAAAATTGTTTTTTCAGTTAATTTACATCTGAGTTATGCGATGCTTCTTATTTGCAGTTTCTTTTGCAGCATGTAGCGACATTATCCTTTAGAACCGAGCAGGTTGCTGATGGAAACTTGTATAGAACAAGTATTCTGCCCCCCAGGATTTTGTTAGGATATGCATCTCATGGAGGATAGGTGATACTTCTACAATAGGAAAATGGTTTTGTATGGTGACAGCCTTACTTGGTGATTACTTGTAAAAGATTTTGCATGAATGGCTTGAATTTTTGCCAAGTTTTTTTTACTTTTAGATTTGACATCTTCATCAGTAAGAACGTTATGCTTTGTCATGATAGTTCTTGTGGTTATAGTACTCTCTCTTCATCGAAACTTAATCGCATAGGTTGAACAATGGATTTTTTGCATGAGAAAGGATGGGTGTCCAATAGAATTGTCGTCTCTAGTCAAGGATAGTATAGAAACTATGTTCAACTCATGATTTTATGAGCAATGGTTTGGAGTTCTCATTACATCATGGCATAAGAACTGTGTCATCTTTGATTCTTTGTAGAAAGATAAAGGAAGATTTAGATAGTAGTTGAAAAATGTGCTGGAGTGATGCATCTTGTTTTAGTTAGCATCCTGAAAGGAGGTGAACGGAAAACGTGCAAGCTTGTAATTGCTCTTTTCTGCGTACAAACTATGCCTACTCTTATCACGTGCGTGAACTTTGGCCCACTCCTTTCATGTGATGATCAGCTTGATCAACTTGCAAGCAGCCCCTACGTGCAAGAATAACACACAAACAAACATTCTTTTGTCCGTCCGACTAGCACTTTTTATAAACGTACAAAGATCGTCTCAAGGATAAATTCAAACCTCATTCTTGTTACCAATTCTCTACTAAGTTATTTTTTAGACGATTTAGTACAACAATCTTAAGACGATATTTCTCTCTGACGACAGACAGTCTACAAATAAAAAACCTAGACTAGTAACAAAAGCTTACTTGTAAGTGAACTTGATAATTTCAAATTGGTTTCCAATAAATTTACTCTCTTAAGACCATGAGCTGAATTATTGTCTTAGTGTGAGTCTTGACGAGTGTCCTTCGTAATTTCTAGATTACCATTAACCTAGATTACCATTAACCTGGAAAGGACACGTAAGGAACTCAAAAACACGAGATGACTGACAATACAAAATCTTATTATCAAGTTATCCAAAGGAAAATTCTAAAGACACTCAAATAGTTACTTAGGAGACGGTCCAAATTTTTGTAATTTTTTTTTAGGACATTTCAAAATTTACTCAGGACAATCTAACTCCTCCAAACTTTCTCAAAATTCTTCATTCTAAATTTTTTACTCTCTTCAAAATTTTAAACCTCCAAATCCTAACTATAATCCCAACCGTTGGAGGAGGAGGAGGCGGCGGCGGCTGGAGACGGGAGAGGAGGCGGAGGCACGCGCGCGGGAGCTGTTGTTGCTGCTGCCGCCGCCACCGTCGATGTCGGTCCGACCCGTGCGTCTCCGCAGCGCGCAGCCCCCCCGCACCTCGCAAGCGTCTGCCCCGCGCAGCCCCCACACCTCGCACGCGTCCGCCCCGCGCAGTCCCCGCACCCCGCCCTCGCTCGCCGCCCTTAATGCTGCTGCTTCTTTTTCTTCTTCTTTTACTCCTTGTTAGGACTGTAAACAAAATTGACAGTCCTTCCAATAGGAAGAACTGTCAATATTGTAACTGTCAACATTGTTACAATCCTAAATAATTAGGACCTTAATGTTGACAGTCCTGACAGTACTAAAAAAAAAATTGAGCTGAAAAATAGAAGTCATTGACTTTTATATGAGGATTTAGGCTGCCCTGAAATAAAAAAATTGGATGGCAAACTTGTAAATAAACTGGAAAAAAAAATGAACTGTTCTAAGCAATTTATGTAGTGTCTTTAAAATTTTCCTTATCCAAATCGATGAAAATTCTCCATAGTTGGATAAAGTGGAATAAGAATGGAAATACTTGTAAGACTCTTGTCATTCATAAGTCATCAAAATGAGAATTCTCTATAGTTGTTTGCAGTGATGCAAGTTTGTCCTGTCTCTGTTTATTTCTTGATTAAGAAAGATGCATGTAACTAACCCAAAGTAGCAACAAAAGAATTGCCACATGCTTCTTTAAATCACTTCTCAAGCAAGATGATTCATTAACAACATCCAAAGTCTTTTAGAATCTTGGAATGATCCCTACACCAGGGCTCAAGTTTTACCCACAATTCTACTCCCACTTCCATGAATGAAATACAAATTCTACTCACACAATCTACAAAATTGACTGGGCATTGTTTAATACCACAGACACTTCAAGAGTATGAAGATTTGAAGCCTTCTGTAAGAGCAACAACCTTAGCAGGCAACTTAGCTTGGACCCTTGCTAAAGCTTGGCGGATATCCTACCGAGAAGAAGAAATCGTCATTTCAGCAATTCAGTAGAGACAAGGAAAAGGAAAATAGAGAAAAAGATGGGCTGACATGGCTATCAACAGAATACTCACCTCTAGCTTGTACCGGGATGAGAAGTGGGTGAGCAAGATAGCCTTGTTACGGAACCACTTAGCATGCTCCATAATCTATAACATCCCAACAAAGAAAGCAGTTATTTCAACTCGTGGTGTATTGTAATGTTTACCATGAAAGAGTATACAATTATATGTACTTTATGGAGCTGAACTTAATCAGTCGTACTCGAGTCTGGAAAAGTTCTACTCTTCGAGCTTGGGATTTTTGTTGGATAATATACTTGTAGATAAATCTTCCTTAAATTCTCTCTCATGGATATCTTCCTATAGTTATATCACAACTGTCTTTCGCAAAAAATAATTTGCATCTTATTGAAACCGAGGTCCTTAACAGAGCTGAAAGGAAATAAGGATTCATGTAGACGACCCCATATATTTGGAATAAAAGGTTTTCTTGTTTGTATTGGAAAAGAGTTTATGTGTGGAAGTGCCACCATATAATTAAGTCAAGCTTTCAGTTAAGAATTTAAGACAAATCAATGGAAGTAGCACCTTACAACTAAGTCAAGTTTTCACTTTTATCCCTGGATTTTAGATAGTTTAACCAGATATGATTGAAGACCAAAATCACTTACACATATAGTCTTTCATGATCTAGCTACTCGACATCAAACATGCAACAGACAACTGACACTGACAGTTGGTTATAATCAATTCTGGCCTGCTTGATTTGTCAGGTTTCATTATAATTTCATTTGGCAAAATTATGTGAGTACTAGCTAAAATTGACCAGATATGAAATCCAAATCCAGTAATCTTCTAATAGTCAGACTGGCTAATTAAGTATCATCTAAAATTGCACACGCATATAGGTAGATGATGTAAAGAACTTGGCACCTCCAACAAGTGCATATGGCCATGTTGCCGTGCATGCTCAATATCACATTCTTCATCCAGAAAAGTTGCCTGCAAACGAAAACCAAATAATATGCATTCCATGGAACTACAGGACAATATTATGGTTCGAAAGTGACAAACTTTTAGCTCAGAGGAAGGCTACCTCTGTGATGAGAACTTTTGCTCTCAGGGCATCAGCATTTCGTGGCTCAAGTATGAAATCAGACGTTGTGTCACCTGTGAAAGCAACCTCTGGAGATAATATGGTGTCTGTAATCTAACAAAGAAAGGTTGCAATTAATCGTTGAAACTTCTGATAACAAACATACTTAAGTATATTAAGCAGGAAAAAACAAGTCGTTCTTATGAATCAGGTTCTTTACAAACCTCAACACCGGAATCTTTTAATTTTTTGATCTGGGTGCCCTTTAAATGAGCATACTGCTTCTTTAGCTTCTTTCTGACTGAGTAAATTACATATCCCTGAATGCAATAGACCAAAAGTTTTGAAAGAATGTGATGCAGCTAAAGTAAGTTATATATAGAACGGGAGCTTCACTATTGATTATTATTATATAAAGGATATTCTAGGCTTTATACAATAAACATACCTGGCTGGGTATGACATGGTGAGTTCTGAATGGTCTGACAACAAGGTCATTCCGTATCTCATAGGTCTCACCTAATATTATGAGGAAAAATCAATAATAAGTACATATAATATCGATAAGAAAATAGTAAACAAAGGCTTAATATTCGTACCCACATCCAACGCAACTAATTCAAGCTTCAGTTCATCGTGACTCATGGACCGATGAACCTCGAATAACTTCTCCACATCTGCTTTAATGCACGGTGGGACAAATACTGTGGGAGGTTTCAAGCTGTATAGTCCTCGAGTTGCTACATACATTGGGAGGCCTCCCTGCAATATTAGTTGCATGTTCACTCCAGTTTATACTTCCTAGCAAGAACAATGATATATAACTCCAAGCACAAGATAATTAAGGTCAATAAACCATGTAAATGCTCTAAGAAAATGCAAAAGTCTAACTAATTATCACTTAAGGCCAAGGAAGATGGGTTAAGGAGTAATCTAAATAAAGTGAAGTGACTCTAAGAAACTAAAATTTAAACAACCTTTACTTTCTTAACTTTCAGGTATCACAAAGTTTCAGTTTCAAAACATCATGTTGTCAAGCCTTCTTAAATTTATTTATCACAAACTCTTAATCTTCATTATAAGAAATGCGATGAGAATAGATTTAACTAATATCTGGTGCTAACTGTTTTTAAATAAGCTTGATCTGATAAAGATAACATTATGACTCTCATGTAAATCTGTGTTCTTATTCTAGCCTCTTCGTTTAGTAAGAAAAGAAACCCTTTTTTTTTCAAAAATAGATGCCACGTGGGAGCATTCAGTCTACAACTATCCAAATTCTATACATATTAATATATAACACCTTCACTTGCAGCTAATCACATTTGCCACAACACTTTATCATAAACAAATATTGCATACAATTTCAAACACACAAAAGTTTCACTCGAGGAGTGTTTGGTTACCCAAAAATGGAACATGCAATGCATATGACATCTGTTGTTGTAAGTGGTGGTGTTTTTTTGGTGGCATGTACAAAATCCATTTTTTGCAACATTCTGGTGCGTTAGGGACGTTTTGGAGTTTGGATAAACTCTTATCCTAACTCCAAAACAAACCAAGAGTGGAGCTATCAAAACTCAATTTTACCCTAACTCAAAATTGCATCATCTTTCCTCTCCTCTCCTATAAAAACCCTTCTCACAAAATTTCTTCTTTTCTTTCTCATTCAACATCTCATTCTACATTATTTGCATATTTTAGATTCTAAATTGAGGTCGACGAAAATAGGTAATGTTGATTTGCATATTTGAATGAGTAATATTATGGTTTTTCTTAATGAAATTGTGATTGATGAAAATGGGAAGTAGTGATTTGCCTATTTGAATGAGTAGGATTTCAGATTTTTGTGAAATTTTGGTTGATTATAATGGGTAACCTTATTTGCATAATGAATTGGTATAGAGGCTTAGGACTTCATGAAATTATTGATAAGAATTGTAAAATTTAGCTGCTTGAAGAAATTGAGGATGATAATATTAGGAGTATGTAGCTCATGAAGTTTACAATTATCAAATCCTACTCATTATCTCGAAAACTCAAAAATAAACCATAGTCCACAAACGTCCAAAAAATAACTCCAAACTCCAATTAACTTGAGTGGAATTTCGGAACTTGAAACTCCAGTTTCAAGTTTCCAAACTCTAAACTAAACCTAGCTCCATTATAGAAAACTTTGTTTCCAAATTGGCATTTGTCACTAGGGGTGAGCATTATTCGGTTTTGGACCGAGAACCGACCCTAACCAAATAAGAGTTCCAGTTCTGTTTGAAAAAAAAAAAATCGATTCAGTTTCGGTTTTGAAAATACTAAAATTCTTTATTCGGTTTCGGTTTTAGTTTCGGTCCAAAACCGAATAAGAAATACGCAATTATTTTAATACCCTCAATTTTATACATATTTTCCGATAAAAATGTATATATTTTTGTGTATATTTTGAAAATAATAATTATATGTATGTATTTTAAAGCCAAACTTTGATAATTTAACAACTAGTCCAACTTTGAGCCCAACTTTAAAAGAAAACAAACACATATATAAATATTGCATTTAAAAAAAATATAATTTAACAAGAAGCCCAACTTTAGGTCCTACCCATCAAACAATAAAAAATAGTCCAACAGAACAAACCAGTTCATTATGACTAATTTTGGTTTGGATAAAACCTAATAAACCGAACGCTCACCCCTGTTTGTCACTGTAACTAGTATGTTTGGTTGCTAAGAAAGGGAAAAAAGAAGAAGAAGCTCACGATGTGGTCGAGATGGGCGTGGGTGATGAAGAGGTTGTCCTGGCTGACGGCCCTGGCGGGGCAGCGGCCGATGTCGAAGGCGGAGTTGAGTCCCGGGAGGAGGACGCAGGTCTCGTGGCCCCCCACGGAGACCCCCTCCACGGAGTAGCCCTCCACCTCCACCCCCCTCCGGCTGACCTCGGCCCTCGCGCGCCGGTACTCCTCCTCCTTGTCCATGGCGCGCTCGATGGCGCTCACGTACCCGAGCCCGCTCGGCGCCGGCTGCTGCTGCTGCTTCCGGCTCCTCGGGGAGACGGCGCGGCAGCAGAGGGGGTCGGTGGTGGGGATGGGGAGGGGGAGGGTGGTGGGGATTGGGAAGAGTTTGTGGGGGATGGGGAAGGGGGCGACAGAGGAGGGGAATGGTATGGGAGTATTCATTTTTATGATGATGGGAGGAGGAGGAAGAGGAGGAGGGATAGCTAAGTTTTAGGGGGATAGGGCTTTTGTTTGGGTCCGAACCCGAACACAACCCTATTCGAACTAACATCACTGAAAAATGAGAGATGCATTTATGTCAAAGATAATTTATAAAAATAGTTATTTGTATTTATCTATACACGCACACACCAATTGCTAATCATATTTCAGCTACCCAATTTTTATTTTAATTAGTGCAATCCTACAAAAAAATGCCTATTTTTTTAGAATTGAAAAGATATTACTAATTAAAATAAAAATGGAGAAGGATAGTGGAAATATGATTAGCAATTAGTTGGGGGGGTAAATACAAATAACCCTTATAAAAATTAGGTACGTTCTACATGTGTAAAAAAAATTTGTTGATTTTTTTAATATAAATTTATTATAAATAATGGCGTTCCTAATAATTGAATTCAAACAAAAAAAAGTCTTATGCGTTAACCATTTAAGTTAAAGTTGTTTAGTTATAAATAAATTATATTAGGTAGTTAAATAGTTAGTTAATTATTTTTAAAATAATTAATAGAATATTTATAAATGATTTAGACCGATCAATTTTTGAGCCGTTTCCAAGCGACCTTATATTAATAGAGATAGGGATTATGCTCATGAATTCAAATTACGAAAACGATACAACATCAATTCTATATTTCTTAAATTTTTATTTATATCAAATACAGTAATACTTAATACCATAAATTTGGTCCTCTGAGTTTTAGGAGGGGGTGGGGGATAAAAAATAGTTTTAATATTTAAATTAAAATTTATTATATATATATTTATATTTTAATTAAAATTTGTTATAAATTTTTTTATATTTTAATTATAATTTATTATTGATATATGTGAATAAAAGAGAGGTTTTAAATGGTGCGAAAGAAAGAAAAACTTAGTTTTAGAGTTATCATTTTCATAATTTTTTTTATTTGAATAGTGGTGGATTTACAAACGGTATAGACGGTTCATTTTTTTCGGTTCATTTTTTTTCTGTCTTCAAGCCGCATTATTTTAGTAAAGATTTACATTGTTTGGGTTGGGTAACTAAACCCAATTATGGTATATTTAGCTACTTGTATTTGGAGTAGGATTTTGGCATAATCCTGAAAGTGGTGGAAACCATTTTTCTTTGTTTGGTACCATTAATTTTGGGGTGGGGATTTTGGAGGGTAATCATTACATTCTAAATCTTGTCCCCTCCAAATTCTACATTCTCTCATCCTCTTTTTTGAGAGGATGTTGATAGAAGACAGATTTTTGGTATTAATAATTACGTATATAATAGAATTAGTTAGTTGATTATTATATTCATTTAATTGATTACTCCCATGTTAATAATTAAGATTCTTAATTACTAGTACCTAATCAACCATATTTAATTATTTTGTTTATTAAGTTAATTAATTACAATAACAATTAATTAATTAAAATAATTTAGTAATAATTTAGTAGTTAGTTAATAAAATTACTTTATTTAATAGTAAATTAATTAGTAATAAGTTATTAGGGTTATTAAATATAAATTAAGTATTAGTTAACCTTAATTAATTATCATAATCATATTAGTACTTTATTTATTAATTAACAAAAACTAATTAAATATTATTGATTACCAACTAGTAATTAAGTTAATTAAATATATAAATAATTAACAATTAATTATTTTGTTTAATTACTTAATTAATTACTATTATTTTATTGTATAATTATGGTAGTTGATTGGTAATAAAATTAGTTATTATTTAACAAAATATATGTTAATAATAATTACTATTATTTAATAATAATTACTAATATTTAAATTTTATAATATTCTAATCCACTTTCATTCTTTTACTTTCCACTTTCTTATCTAACCAAACATGTTTTGGTACATGAAAGCGAAAATCCAAATCTTATTCAACTTTTTACCAAATAGGACATTATAGAGGCAATTGGTGCAAATTCTTCTTATTCTTTGTTGTCAAAGCAATGTCTATAGCAGCATTCGTTACAAGCACCTGATAATAGTCGAGCAACATTGGTAGCATAGTTCAAGGGATGAAGCTTAATGTTGGAAAAGTGACCAAACCAATTACAACAATATTTGAGATTTTGTTACTCAAGCTCTGCAGGTACTTTAGATACACAACAAAATACATTGTACATCTTCTTTACTGCACATCATGTAAAGAAGCCTTGTTATTGACAAAAACTAGATGGAGTAGTTTCAAGGTGCAGGAATATACTTAAAAGAGGACACACAGTAAGCTATTAAAGAACTCAGAGAATGGTGACTGACCGGCATTACATTGGTACAATGTACAGCATCCTCATATCTAAACGATTCCTACTATTTTGTATGTACAAATACTACAAGTCTACAATGGAAAGTGCGCCGCCGCAACAGTGGAGTTTCTGAAAATTACATCCGAACATACGACCATCTTTGAGCTGGAGATGAGTATGTATGCATTTTGGAGGGTGAATCCGCGGACGATTGGCAGGGGAAATCCTTTCCTCAGGTGAGAATTGATGGTCGGCACAAATACAGTATTGAGGAAAACCCACATCGTCTCCTGTAAAATAATAGTTCTGTATCAGAAAAAGATGCACCAATGCCTACTCCTTTTGCAATTGTAATCCAGAAAGGAAAATATTAGTACATGAGAACCAAAGTTGTAACCAAGGTTTTCAGTATCGGTATCGGACCTTTCATATGAGTATCGGGATCGACTGTATCGGCAATATAGATTTCGGATTGGAGTATCGGTTTTTTTGGTATCGGAAAGCAAATAATTATTAATAAATTATTAAAAATTTAGGAAACGTATTTGATATATTTAGGCATAATTTTAAATATTTTTTGTGTTGTTTCTTAATAATTTTGTAATTAAATGAAATAGTAGTCACCCTTGCCGATTGGTTTACCTGCGATAGATTAGTTTTATTCTTTTGCATGCTTTTGTAACCTTAGTATGCTTTTGCATCCTTGTTGCTTGGTCTGTTTCGTTCAAATTTTCTGACTTTACTAAAAAAGGGGGCCCCGATGTCGGTATCTGATCGGGGCAACGCCAAACCATATCGGTATCGGCCATATCGGATCGGTATCGTACTGCGAACTATACTTGTAACTTGGTGGTCTGGGCTTGGGTTAGATACCTAGCCTAAACACAATAAACTCTAGTATGGGCGTTCGTAGACTAACCAAGCCAACCCTATCTTTAAGCTGACCACTATCAGTTTGAGTAGATCTAAAGGCAGGGGCAACTTTTAACTTAAATCGGTAATAGAGTCTGAATAGTTGTCTATATAAGCCATTTCGTAAAGATAAATGTCAATATAAAACTAATATCGATAGGTTGAAATTACAATAGGTCAAATATTCCAGTACATATGTTATACAGTAAATATAACATACTTCCAAAATCATTGTGTTCTGCAGGCTTCCTTGCAGATTATGTACCTTTGAGGTCCAATCGAATCTTCACTCATTTAAACTGGGATGGTATTTTTGGCGCAACTCCTGTGTTCACTGAACACCTTCAAAACCAGCCAAACCCAAATGACTCATCGAGAGTTTGGAAGCTCAAGTTTATAAGAAAGGACATGCCATTTTTTCTTAAGATCAACAAATCCTACCACTCATCAAAGTTAACTAATAGCATAAGGGACTCATGAGCATATTAGTGCACCTGATGTTGAGGAAATATACTTCAATTAAATAACTTTGCATTATACATAGAAATAGAACTAATGAGTAAGCACTGAGAAAAATAACCATGCTAGGAATCTTCATATGTAACCTTATCATTTGTCACTCACCAGAACATAGTTTAAGAATTTCTAACAACATGTAAGTAATTAAGCATATATTTTCTCTACCTGAATCAGAAACATATGGAAGTTCCCCACTCTACTCCACTTCAGATTCAAGGTGAAGTCATGTAATTGGGCTTCACCAGCTAAGTTATTCCCTGAAATCTTCACTACACCTGAAACAGAAATTACCTGCAGGAAAAAAAAACATAATTATTTTTACATATCACGTGACAAGGTGAAGTTCTTTATCAAGGCTGTAAAAGGGATAGCTGTCTAAATAAGATGCCAACAGAACACAAGAAAACATCATTATAAAATAGTTGGGAAAGACACATCAGGGTGCAGAGATCAATTTAGTAGGCCAATACACAGAATTGGTATCTGGGATCCAAGAAAGCAATCACAGGAGGTAAAGTTATTGACTAAGTCAGTTCGCCTTCACTTGGCATTAAACAGAACAACTTCGTAGAAGTCACTTCCTCGTAATCTAAAGGTCAAGGTTGAAATTATCAAGTACAGCCGAATGGACCACAAAATTGTCAAACCATAAACAAACCTTTACCATAGGAGAAATTAAGCCTCGTCTTTTGTTAACTTTCTATCTCACCAGGTGTGCATTCATCTCTAAGGCATGGAATGGGGCAGGGTCCATTTGAAATACATTTACTTCAGCCTCACCAGGTGTGGTCTAGGGATGTGAATTCATCTACAGGCAGAGTCAAGTTGAGATACATACATACATGAAGTTAGACTGACATTTTCATCTTCTATCTAACTAGATGTTCTACAGAGGATTGCGTCAATCTGTTCACAATGTAAAGTCAAGTTGAAACTTGAAACACATTCCTACGTCCACCTATCCATAGACACAGGACAGAAAATAGGGAAATTGCATCCACCTATCCTGACTATAAGAGGGAGAGTTTCATTGAAAGTAGGAACATATTTTCCTACATGCACACAAAAGTGCATGCATGACACAAAAACAAAAATATCAAATGTTATTCCAATATTGTTATGGATAAGTAAAGGTACTATTTCCTAATAAGCTGATCAGGTATATTGTTGACCCTATTTACATCAACTATTTCCAAATATTGCTCACTTTGGCTGAAGAACCAGTGTTGGTGATATTGGACATCTATCAACACTGTTACTGATTCTGAGTTGACCAGGATTATTCTCTGCGAATAACTTGAATAGTTCAGAGAGAAGTCCCCGAATCCTCTTAAGAAAATGCCAAAGGTTCCAATACTTTACCTACTTAAAGTAAATACATTATTTTCTAGGCTTCCGTTGTTCTGCACTTCTAAACATATTTATGCAAAGAAAAAGTGGAAATAAATTGTAACAGAAAAAAAATGGTAATAAATGACAAATTGTTCATACTTTAAGGCAGCCAATTGACATTTATATTTATGTCACCTACACCATTAAAGCAGCAAAAAAAAAATCGTCCATTCTTCTACCTCTTTCCGCACAGGTAGTAGGAGAGCTCTCAACCATTTGACTTTGGTTTATAAGTATTCTACTCGAACCGAAGTTCAATTGGCGCTGAAAGATGTATTCTACTCTAGAATGGCATGGTTCTCTATATACTTTCTAGGATCAGATCTTGCAGGCCAGAGCATGTTTAATAATTCTAAGAATATGACCCAAAATTGTAAATTGATTTAATTATAATAACAGTCAAATAAATATGCATTACAGATGGAGATTTCTAGCAGATAATTTGTTGATTATGGACCCAGTTCTTTTTTCAACTCAAAGTGACACAACCACCAAGTGCATGTAACATCAGTTGAACCACACATACGTGATTTAGATTACTACTCGTATAATTTGTGAATTTGACAACATTCTCAAGCACTTACCTCCCTGAAAGAATGTCATAGATGTCTAGAAAGCAGAATTATATACATGTTCAGATACATAAACTTCCAAAGTCATGTTATAGAAATCTAGAAAAGTAGAACTACAAAGACTAAGCTACATAGGCCCGTTACGTATGTGGACTGTGAACACTACATCAAGGTCAGTTTAAAATGACTATTTTAGGAAGACGAACAGAATGAGCACTAACCATAAACTAAGAGAATACGTAAGAAAGCATATACATATAGAATTTCTCATTACTTTTCACCTACGTATAAATCGTCATAAAATATGCTAAATTATGTTGAATTTTCTGGCATAAAATGACATCCAAGGGCTGACACAAACATGGATGCAGGATTTACCCTGACACATGACATGTCAAATTTGTGAAAAGTAAAGGACATGGCAAAATCATGCACAACTATTACAGCATACATATTGAAAAAAAGCCAGTACATCAAAAAATAAGAAGAAGAAGAAGAAGACTGAACAAACACCTACAAACGAAAATAGACATGCTTTCGACAAGTGTCAGACTCCATTTTATTCACCTTATCAAGAGTGGAAATATTTCGAGTGGTTGATATGTGTTGGGGCGTGTCTAAGGAGTATGGTCTGAGCTAGGTGGTGCAGGTTCTCCTTCAGAGGACAGTATCTGCGCCCAAAACATCCAAAAAGAAACTTCTCACTCATGTCAAATGTGGTTTGCCAATGTCCAGGTTAAAAGGGGGCCTAGAAAATGGCTGAAAGTGATTTGGCATGGTAGTTATCGCGCCAAACATGACTGCAATATCAGAGTAGCATTTCTTTTGTACTGGTTCCTTTCTAAAAGAATTTTGGACCTTGTTACCATCTAAAAAAATGTAAACTTGTAGATATTATTAAGATATAATATATAAAATATGTACATAAATATGTGCTCCTACAATATATAAGTGTGTAACCATGCCTTACCCATATCCTGTGTGTTCTAGAAAATATTTCAGAATTTGTTTCATGTCTACATCTGTGTTTATGCAACCTAGGGTGTGAAACAATGTTGAGATATTGGATATTGGCTTGATATAGGTTTGGGTTTTGAGATATCAGATGTCGAATATCGGAGGAATATGGGAGATATTGAAATATTGGATATCGATAAATATATCATAATATTATATACAAAAATATTCTATATATTATATATACTAAAGGTCTTATTATGTTCAATTTCTAGATGTACTAAATGTTCTAAATGTCCTAAAAGGCTAAAACTAAGTAACTTAATAACAAAAAATATCCAACATAACATCAAGATATGGTAACAAATACAAATAAAATAACTAGTAATATTAATATTATGGTATAAATAAAACCTACCCAACACGATCCGAAAACACTTGTTCGCCTCTAATATCCGGTAGTTTCATATATCGGAAGATATCAGCCGGTATCATATAGGCCGATATATTGGACCAATTTTTCTCAAAATAATATATACCGTATATAAGGCCGATATATGTCAGTTTTGGCCTCGGATTGATATATCAGCGGATATCACTGATATCTATAACAATGGTTTGAAACCAGTTTACAAGTGGTAATGATCCTAGAGTTGTGGTCTTATCATTTGGTCAGTTAGTTTTAGAAACTATCTAAAAGTTTCATCAACTTAGCCACAATTTACTGTCAATTAACTAATATTAAGTCAGTTTTGCCATTTTCACAAACTAATTTGTCTCAGAACTAATAAATCCAAAGAGGACCTTAAATTATTTAAGGTAACTGCATAATATTTCACCATTTGTGTCTCCTAATTTTGAAAATTCTCTACTCATAAGATCTTTGTCCTTCCTTCCCTCAGTTGGCAACCCAGACCCAAAATCCTACAACCAGCCAATTTGCATCCCTACAGACGTAAGTATCTTTAAGAGTGTGATATGCACGGGAAGGAATCCAAGGATAATATATAAATAGCAAAGAGGAACATATATCAAAGTAGTGCAGTTGTACAACCATTAACTAGGGTTATTTCTATCACACATACTATGTGCTAGCTTTCAACTTTGAAAAGAACATATGCTACAGTAACAGCAGAAGCAACAAAGATATATAAAATAATGGAGCGGCAAGGGGTTATATATAAGAAGGAAAACAAATTTTATTTTGCTAGGTGTTAAGCATACCACTGTTATGCATGCAACAGGAACAGTCTCACCAGCATCCAAGACATTGACTGTCATATCAGTGGTAATCGTACCACCAACTCCTTGTGGCTTAATACTAATAATTGGTGGAGAAGTTAATGTAAGATTAAGCTGCATGTTGTCATTCGGGTACTTCCTGTACAGCTGAGGAACAATATATTTCCATCTTGCAGTGTTTAAGAGAGACTGATCTGGTACCTTGTCGACAAGCCAATGCATCAACCCTTCCTGAAAATTCCAGTTAGAAACTAAGTATGTACTACTCCCTCGTGGTTGTAAGAAGCTTCAAGAGGAAGTTCAACTAAAATTTACTTTGCTTCTGTTTTCAGTTACATAGCATATAGCATGCCAAGAAAAATAGGCAATCACATTCGCTATCATCAGCTAATAATGAAAGTTTGATAGATAGAAACCTCCAACAGGATCCGACCATTGAGGTTTACAGCCCTCAGAATAACTACATTCAGGAGTTCCTTACGTATCAATTTAACAAATGATATATTCCAGCCTACTATGAGAAATACAAATGTAAAATAAAACTCTACTTGCTTACTGCTATATCAGAAAATATAAGAATCCAAATATTCACATCCTTCTGCTCTAATCTACATTTGGTATTGCACATACGCAAACATTGCACGCACATGACACTGATTCTGGAATATCAGCATATATTTGGCATGTCCATGTAGTCCCCTCATGTGCAACAGAGACACAACACTGTTTTGGAGTATCCTTGCTTCCAAGTCTACTTTGAACAGGCATGGAACAAAAGTTCTAGCATGACCTTTTTATATAACATGACAGCAGTAGCCTTTTATAGTGCCCAATTTGATGTTGTGTCAATTTGGGGTGTCTAGTAGTGAGGATCAAGTAATAAGTATAGGGCTGTACTAGTCACTTTGACAATAATCCTCAATTTCAACAGGGGATTCAGGCATCATAACGTATAATCTGGTTAGCGATTACTTTCTATCAAAGTGGTTGTGTATTTCTCATATAATGATATAATCAAACAAACAAAAAAGTCCAGATAATATGTAAAGGACGCATGGGTCCACCTAGTTGTTACCTGGACAACACGTACGATAAGGTCTTGCTATCATCATCATGCCTGCAGTAACCTTTTTTTTATATAGCATACCTGCAGTAATCTTTTATAGTGCCCATTTGATGGTTGTGTCAATTTGGGATGTTTAGCAGACTAATAGTGAGGATCAAATAATAAGTATAGGGTCGTACTAGTCATTTTGACGATAATCCTCCTAAATTTCAACAGGGTCCTCAAGCATCATAACCTATAATCTGGTAAGCAATTACTTTCTATCAAAGTGGTAGTGTGTTTCTCATATAATATATAAGCAAACAAAAAGTCCACATTTTATGTAAAGGATGAATGGATCTACATAGTTGTTTCATGGACAATGATGACTGGTGAAATTTTATTATTTAACTTTAACGGAATTAACTATTGAAACCAACCTCTATACCCTAACCACCTCAGAGGGGCAATGCATGTGGCTGCCATTTTCTCACTTCAGCAAGAACTGGCAGACAACATTTTCCATACATGAACCCTAACAAGTTCACTTATTGGAGAGTAGCATTTATTCAATTTTGGCAGTCTATGCAGAACTTTTACAGAATTAAGCAAATCATTTTGTATTAATAAATGGTGGATCGATTGGAGAGACAAAATTATCAGTTCGTCAGTTGGGAAATTGTTGGCACTCAGTGATGGCAGGATATGCGTGGTCGATTTGGAGTGAGCATAATATGAAGATTTTTTAGAAAGTAAAAAATACAATATATTGTTTAATACTCTCCTTGTGCAACTGCAAATTTCGGACATGTGTCACATCTTCAAAGATGAAGCTAAGATGGTCAGTGCTTCAGTGATCGACTTGTGATGGAGTGCCAGGTAAAGAAGCTTAGAATTTAAAGCTGAAAGCTGGACTGGTTTCTTAGTTTGTGGTAGTATATTTCAGCCAGTTTGGCTTTGTTATAATTTGGACTAACAATTATCTGGGCTTGAGTTTTGTAATAATTTGGGGTGTGGATTTTAGTTTGGACTTACAGTTTTTGTAATATGTATCTGGACCTTGTAAATTCTATTTTGGTATTAATGAATTCATGTTGATTCTATCAGGTGCTCACGGATGAGTACTGACTCATTTGTCTCAAAAGAAAAATATATACGCTGGAACTGAACGATCATGAACTGATTATGTTTGATTAGTGTGATACACAATGTCTATTTTACCAAAATTGGACTAGACTAATAAGGAATATATTCTCCTAGGTGTTGGATATGTATATCAAATGATCTTCAGACTTCATACAAGCATCTCTTTAAAAATAAGAAGTTCAAATATGGATTGCTTACACAAGTCAAAACTATTAAAGAAAAATCCTTTCACTGCATCCATTAACTCTGCCCTAAAGAATGTTTTGGGAAACGAAAGGGAGGTCACAGTTAGAATGCAAAGCATATTTTCTTTAACCTGTCAATTTTTTAATACTGACGTATAAATAAATGCCACTTTCTGTCAAACTCAATATTGACCTCATGATAGCATTCATAGAATGATTGTCTAACCCTCAAACAGTGTTGTAAGAATATGGGGTAGCTTAGGTAATATCCTCTCTTATGTAATTGCAAATCATCACCAACAAGTGTACCCATTTACTGGAAAACATAGAAATGAAACTCCTAGATGATAGCGTCAATTCAAATTCATAGTGTCCGTTAAGAGAAAGGTCGTGATAGAGGCATTTATTTAAGGAATACACTCGAAATAAGAGGTATTTACATGCAGGTTACACAGTGTAATAAAAAATATCTTTCCTCCAACTTGTTAAAATTTGAATGACTGTATATTCTGGTTATACGAGACTAACTGATAAGTTCTGCAATATGTCATATCATAAAACCAGTAGAATGGCTACCAACATGAAAACAATTAATTACCTGGAAGTACACCGCTGCTGCAGAATTAAATGCAGCTTCATCCAATGAGATCCCAAGCATACTTGATGTCCCCAAACAGGAATCTGAAAGCTTTGAGTTCTCATGCATGTAGCTTCGAAGTGAAGCTTTCTCTGATGGAATAAATAAACCATCTATATCAAACTCGATAGATGAATTGCCAAACTTGGGGTCATCAACAAAAGTCACATTTAAGGCAACATTATGGTCCACATCAATTTCCTTTGGGAGAGATTGCAATAATGAATCAAGCTTCGATGTCCCTTCAGTGATCTTATTAGTAATAGCTTTCTCCACCGCAGATCTAATTTGATCCTCGAAAGCATATACAAACCTAGAAATACAAATGAAACAGAGAAATATTGAGACAACATTTTCCTTCAAAATAATTCTCTCAAGGAAGAAAAGGTTGGTGTATCATCGTCACACTAAATGCATAAAAAGATACCCATTGTCTGACTTTACCTCATTGCCATGGTTTTTTTGGACAATCTAGTATATTTGAACTAAAAGAAGACTACAAACACCCTTACTTTTTTTGTTAAGTGTGGACGGCTGTGTCTGGGTGTAGCTGGTGTGTGTGTGTGTATGTGGTGGGATGTTTGTTGGGTTCTTCTTAGAAGTGTTGGAGAGAGAATGAAGGGCAGAAGGGGAGTTTTCTTAAAGAAATGTTATTTGTTCTTCTTAGAATTTCATTGGATAAAAAGAGGGGAATCATTGTCTTCTTGTCATGCAAACCTTTTTCTATAAAATCTGACAAGTGAGTAAAAATGATGTAAAAGATGACTGCGGGGGTATCATTAAAAGAAAAGTTATTTACCATACTTTGCCCTTTTCTAAGACTTATGCATGCAAAATAGTGTCATCATTTTGCATATGGATCAACAAGCAACATCAAAGTTGTGAACTATACAAACTCAGAAGCATTCTTTAATAGCTACGACTTCGAAACTCAGAACTCGTAATAATGCAAGAAACATGGAAGATGCAAATGAATATTTGAACATAGTATACATTTAAGAAAACAAGTAGCTTACCACTTGAATAATTTATTATTGCATTTTCTTCTAGTAAGTTCTAGTGGGGAATATAAATAATTATTTATTCCTTTCGTTCCTCTACAAACCAGCCAAAGTACTTTACAATTTCTCCTTACAACTATTTTGTATTTTAAGAGCAAAGAACTACAAGTATGCTCAATTGATATACAAGATTCAGGGTTTCATTTCTAACAAAAAGTATATTCAGAATTTCAAACTTACATATACTCATACAAAAAATTTATATGTAACCTATCACATAAAATTGGTACTATAACGGGCAGCATTATTCTCTAGATATTAAGTCTTACTAGATGACTTCTTAATTCCAAGAAATGAATGATTTCAACTATAGATGGTTATGGTTTAGTGTCTCTATGATGGGGACGGACAGAACAACAAAAAAAAAACTCCAAGTTTAATATGACACTTTAACAGGTAAAATTCTTCAACAGGTATTTCTAGAATGCCAAGAAATGAAAGATTTGAACTATAGATTGTATAATGCACCTATATCTATACAATGGGGATGGCGTCCATGGATATGGTGACAGAAATTCCAAACCTAAATTTTTGGGGAGTCTAACTGTTTATTTCACTTCATCCAGTAAAAGTCTACATATTCTAGCCACCAACACAACTTATTTTCTAGAAATTTATTTTTCAATTATTGACCTCATATTTCTTGTCTTTAAAAAACATGTAGTCCTATAATACCAAGATCTCCTAATAGAATTCCAGGGTAATCATAATTTATTATGCCATTTCTGTCGATTAAGTCATTTTGTTGAGCTATTAGTGTTGTAGGTAGTCAGTAGTAATCATGCATCAAGAACACATGAAAAGTTGTGAGCAGCAAAATTATATACATATTGATTATTGATAACATATACTATGCTATAATGAAAGATCATGGCTCAGAAGTTAGAACTCCTTCCTATAGGTTTCTTGGTTTGCCTCAAGGCTCAACATATTGTAGTTCGAGACTGAGCCAAGCTACCTTGAATATGATATAGTCTGACCAGCTAAAGGGGTGTTTTGATTTGTGTTTTAGAAGAAGAGAATATAATAAGCAGTAGTCCTAAAATACTTGTACATACTTGTACACGAGACATACAAACTCTCATTATGTAATTTATTTTTTGTCTTGGAGAATGTTACTGAGTAATATTCCTGTATTGATAGTCACAGTTTGCATTTATGCAAACCATTCATGCAGGTCCCTCAAATACCTTTTGTGCCATATATAGACAAAAGAAACCTAGTATTCTTGTAAGAAAGCATTTTGTGCCAGATATCAATTGTATCAAGTTAGCTTACATATTGAAGTAGGAAACCTAGTAAAAAAAATTGATCAAATTTTGATACGACGAATTGCCAGTAATGTTATCACCTAGAGCCTTCTCCCATAAAAAAAGGACCCGCTTTGGAGAATGAATCTATACAGAGCACATCCCATGGAAAATACCAACCAACTTTCTAAAATTTCGGAAAAGTGACATGAAAAGTCTCGGTGGTCATAGTAGGTAAGGATAAACAAGAAACGGAAAATCCCATAAAATTTAGGAGGTTGATTGGGAAGTAAGGAAGCCTACCATATTTGCTATGTGATTGAAGATTTTGGAACCCTCCTAAATTCCATTCAAGATGGAGTAGGAGATAAGTTTTAAGTAACATATTACTATTTTAACAGGAAGAGATGAAGAATTATGTAAAAACTTTCATCTTTCTCAGATGTTCTACAGTGTGACCTGAATCCTAATAAGAGATTGTCACCGACGTCACTCTTTCATTCAATTGTTACAATAAGCTTTTTAATGCCATATTAATTAAAATTACACAAGACCACGACACAAGGAGTGAATGCTATTTCCACAAAAGAATCTAGCTTATGGCCTGAGGAGTATTTAGTTTCAAAATTTTGTAATGGCCATTAGTCAGGTATAGGGATTAAGAAGTCCTTACCCTTGATAGAACCAAGATGCTCCCCCGTTCAAGGTTATGAATATATCATTTATATTGCAGCCACATTCCATAACAACCAGTTCCAGAGTTCCATTCTGATTCTTCATAGTCATGGTCAGGCCAACTTCCAAGCCATCAACCTTCACAAAAGAGTCATTATTTTTCCGTTTTGGGTACAGATGCAAGCAATAATGCCAAACGGGATTAGAAGAAAGGATGCCAATAACAACAATTCATCTATTATAGAAAAATCGAAGGTGTGAACAGTGATGATATGTTGACAATTGTACAGCAAAAAATCAATAGAAACACAGATATGAGTTTCGCTTACAAGAATAGACTATTGATCGTAACTCAAACGTCGAAAATCGTACTGTAAGAAAAACAGATAACGTATTATCAATATATATAAAAATATATAGATAACACCGCTAAACTTTCTCATTCTTGAAATGTGATATTTCTAAAGTAAATACAAAGAATGAGGGCTCAGAGTCAGTTAAGAGTATTAGAGGTTGCAAATTGAAAGCATAAAAGAAACTTCTAATAATTCAGTATCTAACAAAAGAAGATGAAATTCCTTAGGTATATTTAGTTACAATATATCAAATAACCTATCATAGAAAAGTTTTAGCTACCCCTATATACTGAAGAACACTCCATGCATATTCGAAAGTCAGATTAATAAGGGGTGAATTACATCTAAGAATTTAAAATACTTTCAAGAAATGGGAATGAAACAGTACAACATGGAAAGTTTCTGGAAATTGTTACATCAAATATGTGATATAAGTAATTGATCAGACTATTTCGTCGCCCGCTAGACCTTTTGGATAGTCTATCATTGTTGTTCTTCATTGAGAAAGAGGCTATACTCAAGTGGCATAATTTCATGAGATGGATTAGGTACATATATATAGGAGAAGGTGAAGCTCCCTCGTACTACTCTAACCAATTTGCAACTAAAGTAGATTACATGGAGTCACATAATCTAACACTGTCTCAAACTGGAGAATGTGACACGTTAAGCTTGTTACATAAATTAGAACAGAAAAAACACTAGTAGAGCTAACACCTCAAAATGGAGCATCCCTGTTATCTCTTCACAAACAGGAGTACTCCGAACCACCACATGGGATTAAATGCATACCAGATAACCAAATATGGTACCTCCAACGATGTTTTTATAATCCTAGTGAAAGTGCAACAAAACTGAGCTTTCTAAGAGTTCATGTCAGGATCATCATTACCAGCATACTGTAATATGATTTACCCTCTTTATTGAAGACGGCTGCATCTGAGAGACATATATGTCATGACAGATAACCGCGTAGCTTGACAGAATCGAATGAACGACATAACAGAGTAATATGCACTTTGATCTAGAAGTCTTATTCCACCGACTTTTGGTATAACAAAAAATTATCGGTCGACAAAACATAATAAATTTGAATTGCTTGTGATTGACGCTTTCATCTTTTAAGTCGGTTGGGGTAAATTCAATATCATGTTGCATGGATCAACTCCCTTTTGGGTTCCATCGTGTTCCAACAAGTCGCATCAAAGCCCACTGTTACGAATTAGGTAGGTTAAGCATGGAGTGACATTATGGTCCATAGATTATCAGCTCTAGGGATTGTTTGGGTTCACTATTTGATTCAAGACATCTTGAGTTGGCACACCATGTGTACAAACAGGTCGGACGTCAAATGTTGTTGAGGATTATGGCCTAAGGTGGAAAGATATGGGTTATGGCTCCAAAAGGGTCCCTAGCATTCAGGAGTCTCAGAACTAATGTGGAGCACTGGACGCACAATTCCCACTCCACAAAAGTGTGCTTTGGTTTTATTCGAATGGAATGAGATGACAATATATATGTTGAATCATTTTAGGATGTTCTGACTCAAAACGGATATGAACCAAGGTGGAGATGACTGGGTTTCTGTCTCGTGTCTGATATGAGCTCCTGGATCACATCCTTTCCGGGTTCCAGTGTTCCATCAGATTCCAACACCACCTACATTTGATTTTCTGATATCATCGTATCAACGAATTAACTTAAAAAAGCCCATAAATAGACCACCTGAACTCACAAATGCTATGTTCATATTGGTAATTTTGAGTCGTGCAATGTATGATAAACACAACAACTAAATTTTGCAAAAAAACTACTAGATCCATATACCTCAACAAAAGCACTCCCTTTATCGGAAATGCTGACCGGAACGAGCCAAGTGCTGTAGGAGTACTTCCAATCCAGGCTCACATTCGCAGTGGCCCCCGAAACGATAATCATGACACCCGAATCGCCGGGATGGATGGTGGAAGAAGACACATTGACACTGGAAAGAGTAATGTTGGAGACCAACGCTTGGACCACTCCGACGAGAGGGATCTTGACGGACTTCTTGATGTTGGGGAGTCGAAGGGGGGTTAGGGCTCGAAGCTCCTGTTCTATTAGCAGGTCCTTGATGAAGTGGAGTCCGGTTTCGGAAACAATGGCGGATATGGATGAAGAACTGGTGGGTTGAGGTTGGGAAGTGGGTAGATTGGAGAAGATTGATAGGAAGAAGAAGAGAATAAGAGGTGCCATTGATTGCCCAGACGAAAAAAGTTCAATTTTTATCCCAAAAATCACAGAACTGAAAAGTTTCGATTTTGGGAACAATTCCTGATGGAAAATTGGACTTCTGAGAGGTGCACGGATGCAAAAGCTTCGATTTTGACTGGGGAAAAAAGACCCAGATGGAATTAAGGGATAATGAAGATGAGAAAGCTAAAAAGTTTCAATTTTGGTAACAATTCTTGATGGAAAAATTGGATTTTTGAGAGGTGTCCAGTTGGAAAAAAAAAAAAAAACTTAGATTTTTATGCAGAAAATGTGAATTTGGAAGAGACCCAGATGGAATTATGGGATTGTGAAGATGGGAAAAGTACACGGAACAATTCTTGATTGATTTTTGGTAGAGAGAAAGCAAAGTAATAGATTTAGACGATGATGATGAAGAAATGGAGAGGTTCTTATGATTGAAGACAAAGAGAAGGTACTAATAATGACATCAGAAGATATTTGTTTGCACATGGTCGGTTTGGTTTGTTGTAGCTCATCAATTTTTAACGTTTTAAACTTGGGAATCTTTTGGTCGGATAATTCCATATTTTCCATGATGAGTGCACGAAATCTATGCTATCAGAGGAAGAAAATAGTTACGGCTTAGACCTGTCAATTGGATCCGACACTGAGTCCGGTTCAAATTTTGGTCCATGTATCAGTTCAGTCAGTTTAATCGTAGTTCCGTGTCGGTCCGGTCGAGTATAATTGGTCATGCCGGATCATATATATCAGTTCATAAGCTCGGTCTGATCCGAATCTGGCCCAAAATTCAGGCTCAACCCGACCCAAGGCCCGGCCCAGTCCAGATTCAAAGTAGTTTCCTTGTCATGCTTCAGTTCAGACTTGCAACCATCTTTAAAGCTAATTTTGAATATTGAGTTTGCAAGCATGACCTTTCCTTGAGTTAATATTGTTTCATGTTGTCACATAGATTTGTCAATTTGGAAAGGAAGGCAACTAACAATTTTTTTGCACAAGTTGTGAAATCACAACAATGCATGCAGATGCAATGTGATTTCTTAGAAGTCAGATGCTACTTATATACTGTAAGTATTTTCCTCCTTATAATGGTCCAGGTCCGACCCGGTACGTCCCGATCCAAACTCTAGCATTCTGTCGGATTGGACTCAATTTTTTATCCTTAGGTTCGGCTCAATCCGCTATATTGTATGGACCTGTTAGGCCCGGTCCGGCCCACCCAATTTTGGGTTGGACCAGGCCGACCCAACTCCCTTGACAACTCTACTGCTGATGGTGTTTTTTTTTTTAAGGAATGATTCCATCTGGAAAGCTATTTTCTATTGAAAATTTTAAAAAAGTTAGTTTGCGAATAAATACCAAAATTATCTCACTTTTGCATATAAATATTATGAATTTTGCTTATTAGCAACTTGTTGCCATAAAATTATAAAATTTGTTTTTACATCTACATACATGGAACTATCGTCTATTTGGCAAACGAATATAGAGGTGAGCAACGGATCAGTTATGTTCAAACCGAACCGAATATATAAAAATCGAAATAACCGTAAATCGTATTTCTCAAAACCAAAAATCGAACCGTTTTCTAAAAAAAAAAAACACGAACCGAACTAATTCGGTTAGTTCGGTTTCATAGACCAATAGACAGAACATTTATATTTTAGCAAATGAACCTATTTAAATAACATATCTTCAAAAAAAAAAATCTAACATTGTTGTATTTATGAATTATTACAATTATAGAGTGAGAAAATATTAATATATATATCGATTGAGAGTAGAGAGAGTGTCACGCCCCGGTTCCATGGATAAGGAACCGAGCCACGTGGCAATGGCCAGCAGTGTACTTCGGCGGGCTTTCCAATCTAATGGTCCCGTCGGAGTACACTTAAGCTGTGAAAATTACAATGAATAACCCAAACACATAACACAAATAAACTCAAACTAAATCTCATCCACAGGCAGCAATATAAGAGCACCATAGAAGTAAATACAACGACTAATGTGCAGGAAGGAAATATCCAAATAGTATCAAGTACAAACACTAGAGTAGTCACACGAGGACAAACCCGCTAGCACAAATAGACTGGAATGAAAGTAAGCAAATAAGATAACTTGGGACGGTAGTAGGTAACTAGGTAAAGATACCGTCCCAAGGAAAGAGTCACTACCAGAGATCAGGCGAAGTCCTCAGGGATAACCTCGTCCTCGGCAGTGAGTACAGCTTCTGGATAGATGCCCGGTCCGTACTCCTCTGGGTAATCCTCGTAGCCTACACCTGGAAGGGAACCAGGTCCTCAGAGGGACGTAACAAGGTACAGGAAAATAACATGCCAGGTAAACAGATAGTACAAGTGCAACAACAGGGTAAACTAGTACAACCAAACAAGTGTGACACAGTTTAAAGACAACGTTCGACGCGTGGGCTTTCTAATATAAAACTGCAGCTCCGAACACAGAGACACACGGGTCGTACCGTAGCTCCGAGCACAGAGACACACGGGTGTTACCACTACACTATGAAACAGGATAACTACATATACATATATAAGCGCGTGCAGAGTAGCCCAAATGTCTAGTAACTGTCTTCCCCTTCCCAAGCGGTCAACGATTGTGCGTTGAACCTGAATCTCTAACTACAGTCTCGACACACACAGAATTTAACTCAACAGACGCGACCCTAAGGTCGTTCCAGTCTCTGGTCATGATGTCAGTATCAGGATACAGGAATCTGGCACGAACACAGTGTATGAGTGTGTCCTGGGGTATCGATGTACTCTGGTACGTGCATCTAGGTTCTATGAAACATCAGTAATTATTCTAGGTCGTTAAGTCGAATGTCAACACCCGGTTGTGAACCGGACACGGAATATCAAACATCAACGAAAATACGCGCACATTGTACAATAAGAAAAATAATATCTGTAAACTGAAATACTGGATGGCAAGGTACACTTGCCTGCGTGTGGCTGCTGATGACGGGGATCGGGTACTACGTCCAAGTCCTCAGGTCCCGCAATACCTAGAGAAGAGATACAAACCCGAATTAACAATCTATTCTGCGACTCACAAGGACAAGATACTAGAGGGCTAACTACAACTGACTAACGGTACGATAACCTATCAAATAGTCATCCGTATATTCTCCTCGATTAATTTCTCCGAAAATAAACTAATATTTCCATCATATAAACTATTCCTCAATTAAAAATTCACTAATATTATCAGTTCTCAATCAGTCATCCGCCTACTATCCTTACTAATCATACATTTAAATTGAGCATTTTACATTGCACATAAATTCTTCACCAATTTAATTCTCGTTAAATAAGTTAGCATTTACCACTATGAAATATATCTCGATCCTTTATTCAAAGATAAGAACTTAAATATCCATAAACCGATATCTAAAATAACTTGTTTTAATTCATGCCGAAGAGAAACCCTAACCTACACCCATCCTATCATTTTATACCTCTACATCATACCAAAAGTCGGATTCCCATGTCCTCCATCAACCTTAATCCAACCTCAACATGCCCTACAAATGAAACCTTAATACTATGCTCACATGAATATGCATAGGTGAAACCCTAGTTAACATTAACCCTTGAATATATAAATCAACAACATGTATAAATGTAAAGAGAGGGGGAGGAGTATACCCAAACGGCCGGAGCGAGGAGGAGCTGGCCGGAAAATAGAAAATGTCCGGTGGTGGTGGAGTTGAAGGTGGTGGTGATAATGGTGATAGTGGTGGTGATGAAGAAGGAGGTGAGGAAGAAGGAGGTGGCGGTTGGTATGAGATCGAGGGGGTGGCCGGACTGGAAGCTATGGCCGGCGGGACAACAGTGCAGTCCGGTGGCGGTCGGCTGCCTGCACAGTGGAGGAGGAACGACAGCTCCGGCGGGGGACGCACGGCCGCGGGGTGGCTGTGCACTGGAGCAGGGGACGCGCGGGCTGCAGCGGGGGTGGCCGCGGGACTATAGCGGGGTGGCGGCTGCAGCGGGGCGGCTGGGACGCACAGCGCCGGCGGAGGAAGTCGGCTGCAGCGTGGGGTGGTCGCGTGGGTTGGTGGCCGACGGTCGGAGTAGGTGTCGGCCGGCCGGGGGTCACTTAAGTGGGGAGAGAGTGATATGGGAAGGAGAAGAAGAAGGAGAATGATGGGGGAAGAAGAAGAATGGAGTTTCTTCTTGCATGAAGAAGTAAATGAGGTAGGAGAGAGAGTGGTTTTGGGATTAGGGCCGGTTGGAATGTGTGAGGGTGGGGTGAGGTGATGTCTTATAGGGGTGTGTGTAGGTTTGAATGAGTGGTTGTGATCATCCTAGGTAGAATGGGTGGTTGTGATTTAATATGGATAGGGTGTGGGATTTCTTCATGAGGGAATGAGGGAATTGGGATTGGGACCCTATTTTGGGACCCTCTCAATTAATCATGGCCAATAGGATGTTGCCAACAATTTAATATTTGCAAATAAGCCCCCGTAAATTCGGGAATTTGTATGGACACATGAAATGACGCAAAAATTGCGGAGAAAAATATATTTAAAATTGTCATGGTGAGGGGGTGTTGCGCGTTAGGCGCGAGTCTAAATTGAAGGGCATTGGAATTAATTTAGTATTAAAATAGAATTGACAAAGTTGGTAAATCCTGATTTAAATAAAGATAACGCGTCCCGCGAATTCAATTTAATTGGGGCCCGTGGGGTCAAAATCCGGAAATAGCGCAAAGGCCAAAAATGGTGGGAGCTTGGAGTCGGTCTTGGACCCTTTAGTTGGTCCGGCTCAACGGGTTAAGTTGGTACCCCAAAATCGAGGGTAACGACACAGGTGTCCGACACGGAATTAAATACGGGTTACGATTTTCAGAAATGTTGCGCAATTAATTTAGAGCACACAAAAGTTGATTTTAACAGTCAGAAAAGTCCAGTGCCTAATTTGGCGAGTTGAGTCGAGTGTACAATATTTGTACGGAATTTATGGGCTGATAATGGGCTCCGAATAACTAGACAAAGATAGGGTGTGCCAATGTTTTAATTAATTGGATTAAAATTCCAGGTAAATATCCTCTACTCTAAACCTCAATATCTTCTATCAAAATTTTTCCTGGTCCTCTCTAACTATCTACAGAATAAATTGAGGGGGTTTACATTCTTCCCAACTTAGAAAAATTTTGTCCCCGAAATTAAAAGTAAAGCACGATAATATCTAACATAATTTAAAATAACTAGTAATTAATTGCCATACGTGGAATCGTACCTTGCTCCTCAAATAAGTGCGGGAATCGCTGCTGAATAGAATCCTCGCGCTCCCAGGTAGACTCGCCTGGCGAATGGTGCTTCCATGCTACCCTGACCAGTCGAATCGTCTGTCCTCTCAAAGTCTTCTCGCTGCGATCGAGAATCTCAACTGGCTGCTCTACGTAAGACAGACTAGGCCCAACTGTAATCTCCGAATGATCAAGCACGTGGCTAGGGTCTACGACATATCTCCTCAGTTGCGATACGTGAAATACGTCATGTACTCCCTCTAATGATGGAGGTAATGCAAGACGGTAAGCCACTTCGCCAACTCGTTCCAGAATGTCAAAAGGTCCGATATACCTCGGACTCAGCTTGCCTCTGCCTCTGAATCTGATGGTACCACGAGTGGGCGATATCTTCAAAAATACGTGGTCACCCTCCTTGAACTCCAATGGTCTGCGGTGCGCATCTGCCCACTGTTTCTGTCTGTCCTGTGCTGCGCGCAGGTGGCTCTGAATCTGCTTGACCTTCTCTACTGTCTGTGTCACCAATTCTGGACTAAGTATCTGACGCTCTCCTACGTCACTCCAACAAACTGGCGACCTACATTTCCTGCCGTACAGTGCCTCATAGGGTGCCATATGTATGCTGGTCTGGTAATTGTTATTGTAGGAGAATTCCACCAAGTGTAGATGGTCCTCCCAAGATCCTCCAAAATCAATCATGCACGCTCGCAACATATCCTCTAATATCTGTATCGTGCGCTCTGACTGTCCATCAGTCTGTGGATGATACGCAGTGCTGAACTTGAGACGAGTTTCTAAGCTCTCCTGCATACTCCGCCAAAAATATGACGTGAATCTGGAGTCACGATCCGATACGATGCTGACATGCATTCCATATAATCCTACTATCTGTCTCATATACATGCCAGCTAGTATCTCTGTGGATTGCCCAACTCTGAAGGGCAAGAAATGTGCAGACTTGGTGAGTCTGTCTACGACAACCCAAACTGCATCCTTCCCGCTAGGGCTTCGCGGAAATCCTGTGACGAAGTCCATGGTAATGTGTTTCCACTTCCACTCGGGAATGGGTGTTTGTGGTATTAAACGAAAAGGAATGAAAGTGTATTTCAATGACTTTGGTTTACAAACAAACTTGTACAATTTGATCCTATACGAGGATGTGGGAGTACAATTTATTTAATCTGGGTATAAATTGCTATAGGTGTCTGATCTGCAGTCGATCACTTTAGCCCTTGGACTACACGATGTTGAAGAAGTGTCGTAGAAGACAGGAAGCAGCTTCGGAGGTTGCAAAGGAGGGTGGATGCGCGATGCCGAAGTCGTCGATCCCTACTCTTTGCCTGAGCTCTGGATTCCTCTCTCCCTCTCTCTCTTGACCTCTGGTTCGATCTTTCTTGGAAGTTCGACCTTCGATCCTTCCTTTCAAGTTTCGACCTTCGATCCTTCCTTTCAAGTTTCGACCTTGTTCCCCATTGATAGGGGTCTCTATTTATAGAGTTTTGGTGACAGTGACCACTCCTCCGGTGTAAAAACCGAGGAGTGGACAGTACAACACCCTTTTACACAACGGTTAAAATAACCAATGCCTGCGTATAAATGACCTTTTGAGTGAGCATGTGACGCGTGTCCAACTAAGGGGACAAAACGCGTATATCTGCTGCGAAGATCACGGCGTAGAAGCCACGTAGGTAGGTATCCCTCGTGTAGAAGAGGTTGGCGTAGAAGCCAAATGACTGTCACCTTGGCTTAGAAGCCAAATAGGCATAGAAGCCGAACAGACGTAGAAGCCGAATAGGCGTAGAAGCCGAATAGGCATAGAAGCCGAATGGTCGTAGAGACTGAATGGGCGTTTTAAAGCTGAATGGTCGTAGAGACTGAATGGGCGTAGAAGCCGAATGAGCACAGAGACTGAATGGGCGTAGAAGCCGCTGCGTACCGTGCCAGAGTGCTGATGTGGACGTCTTAGCCGGAATTACGGCTTTTGGAGATATAATCAAATCTTTTACAGAGATTTACCACCATCCTGTGCATTAAATGCGGAGACGTGTTTTGAAGGTCTGCAGCCCTTCTGCGCATCCGTCGCAGAGACGTGCCTTGAGGGAAACTGTCACCGCTCTGTGCAATTTGACGTAGAGACGTGCCTCGAGCCCTGTACGAAGTGCAGCTTTTGACGTGGCAGGCGGTTTGTCTACTGTGGAGCGTAAAACAGCTCATGTTTGCCTGTGTAAAACAAGGCAGCGTATTTCCTTTGTACGCGAAAGAGCGGTTTACGCCGGGGGGACTTTAGTAAACGACAATTTGGTGATATTTTAACCAAATCCTCTACATTAAATGCAGAGATCCGCCATCATACTGTGGGGCGCGTCCCGAGTGGTCTGCCATCGTTTCTAGCCGTCGTCTGCGTAGCCGTGCAACACTTTTTTGTCAGGAGTCAGAGGTCAGGTTTACTGCGTGACTGGACAGGTTCTTTTCGGGAAGACGAAGCGTTCCTCGTACGCGTTAATGCTGCTTTGAGAGCGGCTGGATTTTACGCCATGGAGGCGATGAAGAACCCTGTTTTACGCTGGAGCGGCCTGGACGTACTGCACTTGCGCGGATGGTCCTTCGAGCTTTTATACTTCACGCTGTATTTTTAGCGGAAAAGCTATGTTTCACGCTTGATGGCTCTGAAGGCCTCTGTTTACGTTGCTCTGTATCAAGATGCTGCGTAGATCTTCCCAGCGTATTTTTCATGCTTCTACAAGACCCCCTTCAAAGCTTTTAAATTCCTCGGAATTTGAAACGCTTTGAATGAAGCATGAACGGCCCCTCGTAACTCAAAACATTTCTGAATGGAGTGTTGAAACGGTCGATGCGGACTTTATGGCAGATTTATTGGGGACCGCTATGATCTCTTTCGCCTATAAAAGGCTGGGGGGTTAACCTGTTCTCCCCACATTCCCATCACCATGCAGAGATGATCGTCGGAGTTCGTCGGGTCGACCTGAGGAAGAAGGAGATCATGTTCTTCCAGCATGTAGGGAGCCGAAAAAGACGGCATTTTCGAGCAAGTGTCCACTGCAACGATGGATCATGGAAGGATATCTTAGCCTCCTTGCTCGGGATAATCAGCAACTTTGTATGGCGTTGCCCCAGGAGAGAGGAAGGGTCATATTTGACCATACGGCTGGCAAGTTGTGCCTTCTCTCGTTGCCTCCGGTGACGAGAGTCGGACAGACTCACTCTGTCCCGGCCTGAGTGGCGTACGGAGCATGGGATCTGCAAAATCTATGCAAGCCCCAACTCTGTCGTGCCTCGCCGGTGATTATTTTTTTGGAAGAAGAAGACCTCCACCCATGCGAGAACCTGTCAGAACAGATTCTGGGTGCGATCTTCAGACGACGATGGGGGGGGACTCCTCTTGTAGACGGAGTTTCCCTCAGATGTAATCATAAAAAATAGAGAAAAACCCTTGTAGATTGGATTTTTCTCATATGTAATCATAATTTTAATCTTTAATAAAATCGTCTTCTTCTTCATATGATCATTTTGCCATACGTTGCTGTGAAGTCTGAATATGTGTAGCTTCGACACGTCTGAATCTTTTACGTCAACTCTGATAGAAAGAGTATTAGGCCCTGTCCTTTACGCATAGCAAATAGTCCATAGAACGCTGTTGAGCATCTTGAACATGTAGAACTGTCATGTTGCTAGGACTGAGGGACCGCGTAGAATTCTGAACTGTTGCTTCTCTGAGGAGCAGAATTTTTGTTCAGACTTCGCCTTCAAGAATGATCTCTCGAAACTCCTTTGGAACAGGGTCGAGGATTTCGACTGTCAAACTGAGTTGCCACCTTGATAGACGAGATGTTCAGATTTGGAGTCTGGATGAACCTCCAATTTTGGACCCGAGAAGAGTAATTTCTCAATGTTTGAACTCTGTATGCTTCTGGTACTTGGGATGCTTTGGGGTCAAGAACGAGTATCTTCTGTGTGAACTTTTTGTAATTGACCGCTTTGGGGACTGTTCGTATATGCGGAAAGTCATGGAGCGTGAAATCATCAGTTTGTAGCCTCTGAGCGTAAAAACACCATCGAGCGTGAAACCGTAGACTTGTGGTTCCTGAGTGTGAAGTCGTAGGTTTGTTGCCTCTCGAGCATAGAAGCTACTGAGCACAAAGGCATCCGGGCATAAAACCATAGACTTATAGCTGTCGAACGTAAAGCCGTAGATCCGTAGCTGTCGAGTGTAGAAAGCTCCTTTAGCGTAGGACTGTAGATCTGTTGCCTGTGAGCGTAAAGCACCATCGAGCGTGAAATCGTAGACTTGTAGTTTCTGAGCGTGAAGTCGTAGGTTTGTTGCCTCTCGAGCATAAAAGCTACCGAGCACAAAGACATCCGAGGATAAAACCATAGACTTATAGCTGTCGAACGTAAAGTTGTTAGATTCGTAGCTGTCGAGCGTAGAAAGCTCCTTTAGCGTAGAACTGTTGATCTGTAGCTCCTGAAAAGAAAATTTCTTTGAGCGTGAAGTTTGTGGATCTGTTGCTTCTGAGCGTAAACTGAGCGCTACCGAGCGTGAGATCATCGATTTGGTATCTGCTGAGCGTAAAGTCGTGGATTTGTGGCCTCTCGAGCATAAAAGCTACCGAGCACAAATGCATCCGGGCGTAAAACCATAGACTTATAGCTTGCGAGCGTAAAATCGTAGATCTGTTGCTGTCGAGCATAGAAAGCTCCTTTAGCGTAGAACCCGTTGAACCGTCTTGCACGAAGAAACTTTTCGAATTCGCTGACTGTCCGTCTTTCAAGGGTTGTGGGCTGACGTAGCATCCAATCATAACCAACTATTAATTGCGAGATTTGGTTAGGGTCTCGAGGAGTTCGTCCGAGGATTCGAGGAGTCGACCCGAACTATATATATATCCCAAGCTTTTGAGAGAAAAACTTTTTATCTGTCTTCTGCGAAAGAGAGCTTTCGACTGTTCGAGTTTTTCTTCGTTCCTTCTCCGAGCACTTCGAGTCTTCAGAAATGGCGCCGAAACAAACCCCCTCCACTAAGGGAAAGAGTATAGGTTCTTCTTCTCATTCTTCTGTCCCAGCGAGAGAATCTTCGGTCGGGCAAGGTGACCTTCCTTCCGAGCGAAATATCCCGCCGACGAGCAGCGCACCCGGCCTTAGAGGTAGAGCCTTTGGGATGATAAAAACGACGAAAAATCCTTCGCACACGTTGAACGTGACCGCGCTAGGTCGTCTTCTGTGCTGATAGCCTCTTTTGAGGAAGATGATGCACGGAGGCGTTTTCATCTTTTACGCCCACATTTCTAATGTGCCAGCGTAAAAACTCCATATTTTTGTAGTTCTGAGCGTAAAAGCTCTGGCTACCGAAAATTGGCGTATATCGTAAAATTTGAATTTTACGCTTGTGGAGGGGACTTCCGGCATAAAATGCCCAAATTTGTACAATCTTGGCGTAAAGCACAGACTGTCATTTCTTTGGTCTGTATGTTTGTGCAAGATTTGCAATGACATATTTTCCTTGCACCTTTGCAGTTGATTTGGGTGAGTCTCCACTGGCCGAGGTGATGGGCTCCGCTGCCGGGATGCTGCACTCGAACTACCTGGAGGATCTGTCCCACGTGACATTTCCCATCTCCGGACCCCAGTATCCTGAGGGAAGGGAGTTTTTGATATCGGCTCAGGGCGAGCGGATGCTGCTGAGCATGATCAATGGCGAGCCCTTGACATATGTAGACGGGGAGCAGTACATAAAGCCGGCTTTCCTCTTTGGGGACATGATTGACAAACAGTCCCAGACGAAGCCCAAGAGGGAGCCCTGGGTCTTCCCTGCCAGAAATTTGGTCTTGTATCTACCGACGATGCCGAGGGATTATCCTATCTCGGCTTTCTTCCATGTGACGCATCCCAGGAAGATGTCGTGGACGCTGACTCCTGATCTTCACGGCAAGACGGGGAAGATCTTTCATCTGAAAGGAGCTGACCAGGGGTCGTTCGTCAGCCGCCCTTCCGGCGTTGTGACGTTGTTCCGGGGACTGTGCCCGGGCAATGTCCCGAGTGAAGATAGCTCAGTGATCCAGCCGGTCCAATTGCCGACCTTCTGCAACGACTTCATGGGACGAGGTGGGGTATATCCCAAGTAGAATCCTCGGTGCAATGGGTGGATTGCCCCAACAAACTCCCGATGGTCATGCATAGTTGACTGGGTCTTGAAGCACTTTCGAAGAGAGCTGGAGGGTATTGGACTATATGCCGCTGTGAGTGCGACGAGTGTTGGGTTGCCTCCCAATGCTAATTTGTTCTTGGCACTGATGGAGCGATACATTTCGCTCACCGGGACCTTCGCCACTCCACTGGGGGAGTTGGGATTGGCCCTCCATGAGATGGCAGTTGTCTCGAGACTGCCGATGGGGGATACCCCATATGAAGAGTATGTTCCCACCAACCGGGAGTTGGGGGATTTGGACCCTCGGGTGGCGGAAGTATATCAGGAGCTGATGTGTCAGTACTTCGCGTGCACCGCTTTTTATAATGAGCCTTCTGATTTGGCTCACACCACTAAGTGGATGTCCTATCTCTTCTTCCACCGGGCTAGGGCTGCCAAGTCAGAGAAAGTCTCGAGGGGCAAGAATGAGCCCGTGAACTGCTTGGGCGTTCTCAGTGCCCAGGTCGTCGAGGATCTTATAGAGGATGCCAAGGCTCCAGATCAGATTCTCGTTGAGGGGGTAGGAAAGTACCCCGAAGGCAGTAAGGCCTATAGTTACTTGAGGCGCTGTCGCAGGCCTCTGTCTAAGGAAGCCCAGCTGGCCGGTTTCCTCTCCATATGGCTGTGTCGAGTAGTAGTGCCCGGTATCGCGTCCGCAGACCGCATTCACCGGAATATCCTATGGCCCGCAGTGCGTCTGGTGTTCGGGGCAAGACTGGGCTTGCTTCCCGCCATGGTGTACCGTATACAGGCTGGCCTGAGAGCCATGACTGATGGGTTGCTCGTCGATGAGGCTCGGCGTGAGAGTTTTCCCGGGTGGAATTACCATACCTGTACTTGATGGGATGGTTAATTCTGTAGCGCCCCGCTCTGCGACGACGCTATGTACAAGTGATTCGCCTTGCTTGCTCGAACGGAAGTCTTCTCGGAGAATTCCCGACCGATTGATAAAGGTGAGTGGGCAGAACTGCATTCTCTGATTCTTGTACGACTTAATAATGAATCTGAGTTTTTGAATGCTTGTTTGCTTAAGAAGAATATTTTCATAAGAGACTGATAGAACCGACTCAGTATGCTAATAAGAGAACTCACATAGCTTGTCATCGAAACGAATCTGCTGCCTAACTAAGAGAATATGAATGCTTGTCAGAATAAGATAGAACCATTGCTATGCTAAAGAGAATAAGAAATATTGCATGCTTAGAAACACCGACGCAGCTATTGAACGAACCTTTGCTATGTTAAGAAAGATAAGTAAATGAATAATTCGAATATGTCCCTTTGAATATGCTAAGAATGAGATAGTTTTTGCATACTAAGATATGAATCAATCATGCTTGCCTTTATATGTTTCGTTTGTCTGTCTGCTATATCGATCTGCTAAGTGAAAATGTGTGAGTGCTGTGACTAATAGTACGCCCTGAGGATACGGCTCGCAAGGGTCTAGTGGGGTGTGCTATTAGTAATATGATAAGATATGCTTCGTTTCGATAAGATGTGCTTCGTTTCGATAAGATGTGTTTCGCTAAGACCGCATATGTTTAGCTTGATCATTGTTTTGCTTGAACTATGTGTTTTTGTCATTGCATTGGTCTCGGACAACTAGTGCACAAGGTCTTGTCTCTCGAACGGTTCCTAGGGCACTGGGAACCGCTCGGTCCGGAAGAGATTTTTGGATCGCCCTGAGGTATACGGCTCGTAAGGGGGTCTAGTGGGGCGATATGTCTATTAGTGTTGTGCAGAACCCATGATGTCACAGCTGCTTGCACTCGGGTGTGTTGGTGAAGAGCTGAACCTTGAGTCACAGCTGCCGACACCCGCGCGTGCTAGTGAAGAGCTGAACCTTGGGCAACTGCTGCTAATCATGGGTCGACCCATGGACCGTCATATAGATAGGGCGCATGCTAGGTTTACCTTCTTGCATACCTATTATAACGCCCCGCTCCGCGCCGGCGTTATGTATCAAGTGAGTGGGCAGAACTTCGTTTTCTGATTCTTGCACGCCTTAATAATAACCTGAATTTTTGCTTGCAATGTTTTCTTAAGAGAATGATAGAACCTGCCTTGCATGTTAATGAACGAACTCACCTAGCTTGTCTTTGAAACAATGCCTGCTTAACGAGAATCCTGAATCGCCTGCTTAGAGTGCATGAATATGTTCACTATCGTCTATGCTTCGAGAGAACCATACTGTGCCTGAACGTGTTCAAGTGATAAGTCGGATTGCCCCGCAACAATGAGTGTATTCTGATGGTTCGTCTCGTCTGCATAATAGAGTTTATTTGATAGTGTTCCATGCATTCGCACGCGGTCGGACAATGGCTTTTGGTGGAGAGCTGAACTGCATGCGTTATAACCACCATGGGTCACAGCTGCCATTAGCTTCAGAGAATGAGTCATTGGTATGCTGTTCCACCAGCTGCCGATCCTGAGATACTCGGGGACCGCCCTGCATATAGCTAAGTCATTGTGTTGGCTTGGATAGTTCGCCCCTAAGAATGTGCATTGTGTGTCTAGCTTTGCATCAGACCCTCGAGTCGCACGAGACACGCTGCGCACACCCTGAAATATGAACGGTTTGCTTGCTTGCATATTCAATATGAAACTCTGTTTCCAAACATGTTTCTAAACAAGTAAATCGACTCTGCTAGAACTGCATGAAACGAACCTAGGTAAAACTAGAAAGATCACTAGTAATGTAATATTTTATAACATGATTACTTAGTGCCTGTTTGAGTGAATGCTTGTTTCTGTTCAGTTGATTTATCTCACCAGTACTTGTATAAAGTGCTGACCCACCAACAGTTTACTTGTTCGCAGGTACTGGATCGTCCGAGGAAGCGATAGGCGTGCCACAGTCCCAAAGACCCAGAATCCTGGTTTCGATTGTTGCCCCGAGAATGCTATCGTATAAGGGGGCATAATGTATGGAACGAACGTGTGCCTTTGCTAAAGGAAACCCAAGTTGCCTCGATTGTCCCGAACGCTCAGTTGGCTAAATGCATTGCATTGTAACAAGTCCCTTTTCGCTGCTTACTCGATTGATGCGATGATAGCCAACTATCAACTTAAACGATTGGCCTTGCACGGGCGCAACCCCAGGCCCGTACGGCATCACGTCCCCCGAAAGCTCGAACGGGCCATTCGCTTGGCTCCCTTCCTCCCTCGCACCCGCGGGACGGGCGCGGTGATTCGCGTCCGGCGTGCCGAGGCACGGTGATACGTGTCCGGTTCGTTAATTCCCGGCCGCAAGGGGCGGGGCAGGGCGGAGCGGCGGCCCGGGCGGGACCGGGGCGTGACAGAATGGTATCAGAGCGGAATCGATTCTCTGGCCCAAACCGTTGCTATGACTCTGAGATAATATCGATATGGTTTTGCAAAGAGCGTTCCATACAATAAGTCCATAGATATTCTCAAAGTGCAAATGTTTCCTGAACTTGAATTGCTTGATTGTTTCGATTGAGTACGGCGAGGGACAGCACTATCGCTACTCGGGATATCGAGAAGTTTATCCTTGAAGTTTCGAGGACGAAACTTTTGTTGGTTGGTAAGTATGTAACGCCCCGCTCCGTGCCGGCGTTATGTATCAAGTGAGTGGGCAGAACTTCGTTCTCTGATTCTTGCACGCCTTAATAATAACCTGAGTTTTTGCTTGCAATGTTTTCTTAAGAGAATAATAGAACCTGCCTTGCATGTTAATGAACGAACTCACCTAGCTTGTCTTTGAAACAATGCCTGCTTAACGAGAATCCTGAATCGCCTGCTTAGAGTGCATGAATATGTTCACTATCGTCTATGCTTCGAGAGAACCATACTGTGCCTGAACGTGTTCAAGTGATAAGTCGGATTGCCCCGCAACAATGAGTGTATTCTGATGGTTCGTCTCGTCTGCATAATAGAGTTTATTTGATAGTGTTCCATGCATTCGCACGCGATCGGACAATGGCTTTTGGTGGAGAGCTGAACTGCATGCGTTATAACCACCATGGGTCACAGCTGCCATTAGCTTCAGAGAATGAGTCATTGGTATGCTGTTCCACCAGCTGCCGATCCTGAGATACTCGGGGACCGCCCTGCATATAGCTAAGTCATTGTGTTGGCTTGGATAGTGACTGCCCCTAAGAATGTGCATTGTGTGTCTAGCTTTGCATCAGACCCTCGAGTCGCACGAGACACGCTACGCACACCCTGAAACATGAACGGTTTGCTTGCTTGCATATTCAATATAAAACTCTGTTTCCAAACATGTTTCTAAACAAGTAAATCGACTCTGCTAGAACTGCATGAAACGAACCTAGGTAAAACTAGAAAGATCACTAGTAATGTAATATTTTATAACATGATTACTTAGTGCCTGTTTGAGTGAATGCTTATTTCTGTTCAGTTGATTTATCTCACTAGTACTTGTATAAAGTGCTGACCCACCAACAGTTTACTTGTTCCAGGTACTGGATCGTCCGAGGAAGCGATAGGCGTGCCACAGTCCCGAAGACCCGGAATCCTGGTTTCGATTGTTGCCCCGAGAATGCTATCGTATAAGGGGGCGTAATGTATGGAACGAACGTGTGCCTTTGCTAAAGGAAACCCAAGTTGCCTCGATTGTCCTGAACGCTCAGTTGGCTAAATGCATTGCATTGCAACAAGTCCCTTTCTGCTGCTTACTCGATTGATGCGATGATAGCCAACTATCAACTTAAACGATTGGCCTTGCACGGGCGCAACCCCAGGCCCGTGCGGCATCACGTCCCCCGAAAGCTCGAACGGGCCATTCGCTTGGCTCCCTTCCTCCCTCGCACCCGCGGGACGGGCGCGGTAATTCGCGTCCGGCGCGCCGAGGTACGGTGATACGTGTCCGGTTCGTTAATTCCCGGCCGCACGGGGCGGGGCAGGGCGGAGCGGCGGCCCGGGCGGGACCGGGGCGTGACACCTATCATTTGTGACACCAAGTGTTTTGATACATAAGTTATGAATATGCAAATGTGGCTAACTTGTGTGTCTGCTGCAGGGATAACCGTTCGGCTATGGGGTAAGAAATATAAGTTTGTGCTTAAGTCTGCTCGTTCATTTTGTCTGCATCATAGAGATTATATGTTAGTGCTTCATGCATTGCATCGGTCAGACAATGACTATTAGTGCAGAGCTGAACCTCGGTCACAGCTGCTAATAGAATCAGAATGTGAGTCATTGGATAGCTGGATTACCGCTGCCAATCCTGAGTTTCTCGGGGACCGAAATCATATAGATGTGTCTTCTTATGTGCTAATGAATACATGATATGTTTGCCTCGATTCGATATGTTCAGTCTGCTAGATAAGCTTTGCCCCAAGAGTTAGTTTTGTGTTGCACAATATATGCTGCGCACTACACGATACCGCACAGTCCCAATTCGTATGCTTATAGTTTGAATGTGCAAAACTGTTTCAAAGTTATGTTTTCAAAAAGATGTAATCTGACTAATAGTTCTGAACTGCATGAAATAAACTTAGGTAAAAGTAGCAAGATCACTAGTAATGCAATGTTTTGCCACATGATTACTTAGTATGGGTTTCAGGGGGTGTAGCTTCTGTTCAGTTGTTTTATCTCACCAGTACTTGCATAAAGTGCTGACCCACCAACAGTTTGCTTGTTCTCAGGTGCTCGTTCGTTCGGGAAGCGATAGCCGTACCTCATCCCAAGGAGCCGAAAATCTGGAGTCGATGTCTGGAGCCGCATCGAGTTTGTGCCTGCTTTGAGCTGCTTTAGTATAGAGGGACATAATGTATGGAACGGTGTTATTGTAATCGAGAGAAGAGTGCTTGAGCGATCTGTAACCTCGGCCATGCGTCGCTTATAACATTTTCGATTATCAATAAAAGAGCTTATTTTTCATGTGCCATTGTGTTCTTCACTTTTCTGCAATGTTATGTGCCGCTGCTTCAGCATTGAATAGCTTACTTGCCCTTGTTCAAAGCTTTGGCCTTGTGCAAGCGCATCTTAGGCTTGCACGGCATCACGTTCCGATGAGAACGATAGTCCTGCGGGAGAGCTGAAATGTGGTGATTCACGTTCAGCAGGGACTATCAGGCTTGCGGGAGATTGGGGCGTGACAAATTCTCCACAATCCCCGGGTGATGTCTCCTGGCTCCGGTAGCAGCTCGGGGGGTGTATTCTTGTTGAACTACAAGGACTCTTCCTGGAATGTGAGCACAGTTTTAGACTGTTGGCTGGTGTTGAACCTCAGCCACGGCTGGAAGCTCCTCTGTACTCCCCCTCCTGTACATCGCAATCAGTCAGGGATGCGGCTTGAGGATTCAGGTAGAGAGAAGACCGTTCTTTCTCTGGAGGCTTTTAATTGGTTGGTCTGCATCAGACCCTCCCATCTGCTGTATAGGAGCGAAGACCATTGCTTCTTCGAGCCCTACTTGCCTAGACGGTTTGCCAGGCAGTTCGGGTACGATCAGTTGTACGTGGGCAATGCCGTCACCAGCTTCAGGTCCCTGGGCGAACTCATTGATGGAGCTAGAGGGTGGCGATATTTTATCATGGGTTGTACGGGGGCAATCTTTATCGTGCCGGTCGTTACAACCTCCACGGAGCTGCGCATCCTTCATTCTTACGCCCAGTTTTACGTGGCGATTAACACCTTCCATCGCGATTTTGACATGCGTGGAAGCTTCAGGGTGCCTCCTTCCAAGCCTGGGGGAAGAGTCGAAGTCCCCTCGGTTTTTTCTGACGAGGGTGAGGAGTCTGGCACTCCGGATGAGCCTCTGGTGCCGGTGCCGAGGTGTGAAGTGCCTCCGCCTGCGGGGGCTTTGGTAGTCTCTTCTGGGAAGCGGCGGGTTTCTGCTCCGAAGGAAGCTTCCCTTCGTAAGAGGAGGAAGGAGACGGTTGCTCGTCCTTTCCACATTCTCGGTATTGAGGCTCCCGGGAGTGAGCCTGCATCTCCCCGTATCAGGGATGATTCTTTGGCAGGAGGTTCCTCGCCTTTTAGAGAGGGTCCTTCTACAGTTCTGGCTGGCGGCGCCGGAGAATCCTCGCTAGAGGTTGCTGTCGTTGCTACTGCTCCAGGTAGCGGAACGAGATTGCCTGCGTGGCCGAGGCAGATGGGGGAATCTTTCCCTAGGTCAGCAGCGGGTGAAGTTCCTGCTGCGTCAGCGAGCATGCCTAGCGAGATTCCAGCTGGCGAACCTTGACCGCGTCTTGGTGAAGGCCTGACAGAACTCTTGGCGATGTCGGTCGGCCCACCTCCTTCTCCAGGTATGATAGTTCGCATCGCGTCATTAAGGCGTGGTTTAGCTACATCGGCTGCAGATGCGCCATATATACCGTTGGCTCCGGGTAAATGTCGTTTTTTTGTCTCCTCGTAGAAAGATTACCATTGTATTGATATTAGCTTTCTTGTCCTCTTCTCAGGGGATGGCGTCCACGGGGAGTACAGCGTTGAAGCGTCTTCTGGTTCTGCTCCGGCTCCTGGCGATAATGTGGAGGTACCCGACTTCGAGGAGGAAATACCTTCGGGGGCTAGCTCGCCCGGAGTGGTTTCGTCGTCTCAAGAGGAGGACGAACCCGTCATCGTGACCTCGCCCCTCGCGAGTATGCCGATGACTTCGATCGTTGCCGTCGCACCTTCTTCGGTCGCGCCACCCGTCGAGGCGGCGGCCGTGGCCACCTCGTCTGCAATTGTCCCTGGAGAGGGACTTACTAGCATCGCGGCCACTCCGGGCATTCAGCCGAATCTAGTTGCGTTGACCGAGCAGCATACCAGCCTCTTTTATACCGGTTTGAAAACGATGATATCGATGGTGTTGGCGAAGAATCTGGACTTCGAGCGCCTGAAGAAGACTTCTCAGCTTTCGATCGGGGTTGTCAGGGAGCTCGGCGATCCTGGAGTAGCTGACGCCCTGGAGGCGGTGCTTAATGGTTTAGAGCAACCCATTAACGAATACTTGCAGCTGACTCGGGGCAGCCTTGATGCTGATGTCCAGGCTCGATACGACCTTATGACTGCGCGGCTTACTACAAAGCTGGAAAGCCTAGACAACTCCATCCAGACGCATAAGCTGGAGATGGATAGGAGAAAAACTGTCGTGGAAGAGGCTCTTGCTCTTGAGACGAAGTGCCGATCCGAGCATGAAGGGAATGCAGCAAGGGCCTCCAAGCTCAGGGAAAAACTCGCTCTGGCAGAGGAGTGGGCTTCTCAGTCGTTGGCAGGTCTAGATGTAGCGACTGGCCGATTGAGCGCAGCGCGACGGGATATGGACCGTGTAGAAGCTGCCCGTGCGGGCTGTCTTCGGGCAAGGGCTGAGCTGGCCTTTACGAATACCCCCGAGGCACGGCTGGAGCAGGCTCGTGCTGATGCCTTGGTCCTTAGGAATGAGAGGATAGCTGCACTGGAGCGGCTGATTCGCGGTCTGACTACTCCGCCATCATGATGTACCCTTTCTCTTCTTGCTTCCCCAGATGTAATTCTGCTCCCTTTTGGGAATAAATAAAAGCGACTCTTTTCTGACTTTTTGTGGACCTATCATTTTGGGATGTAAATGATAGTTTTTAGGCGAGAGTGATATCAGAGGTAGTATGGACCTGATAGATTCTCGATAAACTTCTTAGCAGGATATATCTATTCAGAGGTCGTATAGACATGATAGGATATTACCCGACTAGTTTTGTTTTGGGAGTAGTTTTGGTCAGAATTGAGATCCTCGCTATATTTCGCCCGAGCAGGGGAGATTAAGCATAGTACCTTTTCAGGAATTTGCCGTTGATAGGAGCCATTAACATGTCTCCGTTAGGCTGGGCTATCCTATAGGCGCCGTTTGAGAACGTTGTCTCGATTACATAAGGGCCTTCCCACTTGGGCTGGAATTTGCCTTTACTTCTGTGAGTTAGAATCATCGGCCTTCTTACGGCTAAAACTAGCTCGCCGACCTTGAACACCCTTTCCTTTACTTTATGATTGAAAGCTCTGGAAATGCGTGCTTGGTAGAGCACGATGCGCTGTTGAGCTTGGAGGCGTTTCTCGTCTAATCCTTCTAGCTCTTGGAGCCTTAACATGTCATTCTTTTCTCGAGTCAGCTCATTGGTCACGGCTATCCTGAGTGACGGGATCTGGATTTCAATGGGGAGAACTGCTTCGCTCCCGTAGACCAGCGAGAATGGGGTGCAGCCTGTCGGTGTCCGTACCGTCGTGCGGTATGCCCAGAGACATTCGCCCAGCTTCTCGTTCCAATCTCTTTTGTTTGAAGAGACAAATTTCTTCAAGAGTTTGATAATGGTTTTGTTGAAAGCTTTCGCCAAACCATTAGCAGCTGGATAGTATGCCGTAGAGGCAATATTGTGTATCCGATTTTTATCGCAAAACCGATGAAACGCTTGGCTGATGAACTGAGGCCCATTGTCGTAAATTATCCTCCGGGGTACCCCGAAGCGATAAATGACGTGATGCTTGATGAAGCTGATCACATTAGATGCTTTTACCTCAGCGAGAGGGATTGCCTCAGCCCATTTGGAGAAGTAATCCGTGATGGCCAGTATGAACTGGTGACCCCTGGAAGAAGACGGGTGAATAGGACCGATGATATCCATACCCCATGCTTCGAAAGGCCAGGATGCGACCGTAGGATGTAGATGTTCAGACGGTTGATGTATGAAGTCTGCATGAACCTGACAGGCTCTGCAATGTCTTGCATATCATACTGCATCTGCGATCATAGTAGGCCAGTAATAGCCCATTCTCCTGATGCGATCCTGTAGCTTAGGACCGGGTTGATGCGCTCCGCACACGCCGTCGTGAGCTTCACGGATAATCTGCTGTGCTTCGTCGTTAGAGAGACATCTCAATAGCAGTCCGTCGTAGGTCCGGCGATATAGGCATTGTGAAGATGCATCGAAGTAGAAGCGTAACGATCGTCTCTTGACGGATACTGCTTCTTTGGGGTCCTCCGGTAAGATTCCGTATGCCACAAAATCTATGAAGGGACTTGTCCAATCTCTTATAGGAGGATCAGTGTTTAGAGCGTAGCTGCGTTCTATGTGACAGCTGTTCTTCATACAGAATAAATCTCTGTTAAGAAGGATTACCGAATCTTGCCTTCTTACAGGAGTAGCTAAATCCGCAGCTAGACTGGCTAAGGCATCAGCTTCCAGATTCTGAGATCGAGGTACATGCTCTAGGAAGAACCCCTTGAACGTCATGGCTATTGTTTGTGTCGTATTTAAACGGAAAAGAGAAAGGGGATGAAAGTGTGTATTTCAAACGACGGGGTTTATGAGAGACCCGTGCCCTTTCGGTTTACAAACAAACTTGTACAATTTGATCCTATGCTAGGATGTGGGAGTACAATTTATTTAATCTGGGTATAAATTGCTATAGGTGTCTGATCTGCGGTCGATCACTTTAGCCCTTGGACTACACGATGTTTGAAGAAGTGTCGTGGAAGACAGGAAGCAGCTTCGGAGGTTGCAAAGGAGGGTGGATGCGCGATGCCGAAGTCGTCGATCCCTACTCTTTGCTTGAGCTCTGGGGCTTCCCCTCTCTCTCTCCCTCTCTCTCTCCTGACCTCTGGTTCGATCTTTCTTGGAAGCTCGACCTTGATCTCGTACTGGTTTTCTTGACCAATCCTTCGACCAATTACCCCAATTTTGTCGGCCTTGTTCCCCATTGATAGGGGTCTCTATTTATAGAGTTTTGGTGACAATGACCACTCTGTTGGTGTAGCAACCGAGGAGTGGACAGTATAGCACCCTTTTACACAACGGTTAAAGTAACCAATGCCTGCGTAATAATGACCTTTTGAGTGAGCAAGTGACGCGCGTCCAACTAAGGGGACGAAACGCGTATATCTGCTGCGAAGATCACGGCGTAGAAGCCACGTAGGTAGGTATCCCTTGTGTAGAAGAGGTTGGCATAGGAGCCAAATGACTGTCACCTTGGCGTAGAAGCCAAATAGGCATAGAAGCCGAACAGGCGTAGAAGCCGAATAGGCATAGGAGCCGAACAGGCATAGAAGCCGAATAGGCATAGGAGCCGAATAGGCATAGGAGCCGAACAGGCGTAGAAGCCGAATACTCGTAGAGACTGAATGGGCATTTGAAGCCGAAAGGTCGTAGAGACTGAAATGGGCGTAGAAGCCGAGAGAGCACAAATCCTGAATGGGCGTAGAAGCCGCTGCGTACTGTGCCAGGGTGCTGATGTTGACGTCTTTAGCCGGAATTACGGCTTTTGGAGATATAATCAAATCTTTGACAAAGATTTGCCATCATCCTGTGCATTAAATGCGGAGACGTGCTTTGAAGGTATGCCGCCCTGTCTACGCATCCGTCGCAGAGACGTGCTTTGAGGGGAAACTGTCACCGCTCTGTGCGCTTTGACGTAGAGACGTGCCTTGAGGGGAAACTGTCACCGCTCTGTGCGCTTTGACATAGAGACGTGCCTCAAGCCCTGTACGAAGCGCAGCTTTTGACGTGGCAGGCGGTTTGTCTTCTGCGGAGCGTAAAACAGCCCATGTTTGCCTGTGTAAAATAAGGCAGCGTATTCCCTTTGTACGCGAAAGGGCGGTTTACGCCGGGGGATTTTAGTAAGCGCCGGTTTGGTGCTATTTTAACCAAATCCTCTGCATTAAATGCCGAGATCCGCCATCATTACTGTGGGGCGTGTCCCGAGTGGTCTGCGATCGTTTCCAGCCGTCGTCTGGGTAGCCGTGCAGCACTTTCTGTCAGGAGTCAGAGGTCAGGTTTTACTGTGCGACTGGACAGTCTCTTTTTCGGGAAGACGATGCGTTCCTCGTTCGCTTTAATGCTGCTTTGAGAGCGGCTGGGTTTTACGCCATGGAGGCGATGAAGAACCCTGTTTACGCTGGATGGCTCTGAAGGCCTCTGTTTACGCTGCTCTGCATCAAGACGCTGCGTAGATCTTCCAAGCGTATTTTTTATGCTTCTACAAGACCCCCTTCAAAGCTTTTAAATTTCTCGGAATTTGAAACGCTTTGAATGAAGCATGAATGGCCCCTCGTAACTCGAAACGTTTCTGAATGGAGCGTTGAAACGGTCGATGCTGACTTTATGGCGGATTTATTGGGGGACCGCTGTGACCTCTTTTGCCTATAAAAGGCTGGGGGGAAATCATGTCTGTAGCCTCTTGAGCGTAAAACACCATCGAGCGTGAAATCGTAGACTTGTGGTTCCTGAGCGTGAAGTCGTAGGTTTGTTGCCTCTCGAGCATAGAATGCTACCGAGCACATAGGCATCCGGGCAAGAAAAACCATAGACTTGTAGCTGTCGGACGTAAAGCCGTTAGATTCGTAGCTGTCGAGCGTAGAGCGCTCCTTTAGCGTAGAACTGTTGATCTGTAGCTCCTGAAAAGAAAATTTCTCTGAGCGTGAAGTTTCGCGGATCTGTTGCTTCTTGAGCGTAAACTGAGCACCACCGAGCGTGAGATCATCGATTTGGTATCTGCTGAGCGTAAAGTCGTGGATTTGTGGCCTCTCGAGCATAGAAGCTACCGAGCACAAAGGCATCCGGGCGTAAAATCGTAGACTTGTAGCTTGCTAGCGTAAAATCGTAGATCCGTTGCTTGTCGAGCGTAGAAAGGTCCTTTAGCGTAGAACCCGCTGAACCGTCTTGCACGAAAAAACTTTTCGAATTCACTGACTGTCCGTCTTCTCTGAATAATAGGCTGTCATAGGATGATACCGTATTTGTCGAGGACATCCCACTGGGGGATTTTTAGTGGACCTATTAGTTTTTGCGCACATTAAGGCAAGTAATAGGTTTGAGACAAATCCTGGTAGAGGTTATATGGACTCTGTGGGGATTGTGGAGAGATATAGTTCAGAGGTGATATGGACATGAACTGACTTTTTCTCTGTTGAGGAAAATGAGGGTAGTTCAGAGGTAATGTGGACGTGAACATTTCGTTTTCCATTGCGGGCATTCTACAGGAGAATTTTTTGTGGACCTATCATTTGTTGCGCACGAGAGTGCAAATAATAGGTTTGAGACAAGCCCTGCCAGAGGTAATATGGACATGACAGTTTTTGTGGACCTAACACCACTGGCATACTTAAAGTTAAGTACGGGTCTTAAGTTGAGATGACAACCGATATCAGAGGTAATATGAACGTGATAATCGATAGCCGATTTTAGGAAGGTTTGTTCAGAGGTAATATGAACATGACAAACTCCTTGGGTTATGACTCTATCGGGGATAGAGGCATATATCTGCTCAGAGGTAATATGGACATGGCAGTTTTTGTGGACTCAACACCACTGGCGTACTTAGAGTTAAGTACGGGTGCTAAGTTGAGATGACAATCGATATTTAGAGGTAATATGGACATGATAATCGATAGCCAAAAATCTGAAAGTTTGTTCAGAGGTAATATGAACATAAGAAACTCCCTGGGTTGTGACTCTATCGGGGATAGAGGCATACATCTGCTCAGAGATAATATGGACATGGCAGTTTTTGTGGACTCAACACCACTGGCGTACTTAGAGTTAAGTACGGGTGTTAAGTTGAGATGACAATCGATATCAGAGGTAATATGGACATGATAATCGACAGTCAGACCAGGATGGTTTGTTCAGAGGTAATATGAACATAACAAACTCAGCTGGGGATTACAGCTTAGAGGTAATATGAACATGGCTGATTTTATGGACCCATCACTTTTTGCGCACCTAAGTGCAAGCAATAGGTTTGAGACAAGCCCTGCTAGAGGTAATATGGACGTAGCAGTTTTTATGGACTCAACACCACTGGCATACTTAGAGTTAAGTACGGGTGTTAAGTTGAGATGACAATCGATATCAGAGGTAATATGAACATGATAATCGATAGTCAGACCAGGATGGTTTGTTCAGAGGTAATATGAACATAACAAACTCAGCTGGGGATTACAGCTCAGAGGTAATATGAACATGGCTGATTTTATGGACCCATCACTTTTTGCGCACCTAAGTGCAAGCAATAGGTTTGAGACAAGCCCTGCTAGAGGTAATATGGACGTAGCAGTTTTTGTGGACTCAACACCACTGGCGTACTTAGAGTTAAGTACGGGTGTTAAGTTGAGATGACAATCGATATCAGAGGTAATATAAACATGATAATCGATAGTCAGACCAGGATGGTTTGTTCAGAGGTAATATGAACATAACAAACTCAGCTGGGGATTACAGCTTAGAGGTAATATGAACATGGCTGATTTTATGGACCCATCACTTTTTGTGCACCTAAGTGCAAGCAATAGGTTTGAGATAAGCCCTGCTAGAGGTAATATAGACGTAGCAGTTTTTGTGGACTCAACACCACTGGCGTACTTAGAGTTAAGTACGGATGTTAAGTTGAGATGACAATCGATATCAGAGGTAATATGAACATGATAATCGATAGTCAGACCAGGATGGTTTGTTCAGAGGTAATATGAACATAACAAACTCAGCTGGGGATTACAGCTCAAAGGTAATATGAACATGGCTGATTTTATGGACCCTTCACTTTTTGTGCACCTAAGTGCAAGCAATAGGTTTGAGACAAGCCCTGCTAGAGGTAATATGGACGTAGCAGTTTTTGTGGACTCAACACCACTGGCGTACTTAGAGTTAAGTACGGGTGTTAAGTTGAGATGACAATCGATATCAGAGGTAATATGAACATGATAATCGATAGTCAGACCAGGATGGTTTGTTCAGAGGTAATATGAACATAACAAACTCAGCTGGGGATTACAGCTCAGAGGTAATATGAACATGGCTGATTTTATGGACCCATTACTTTTTGCGCACCTAAGTGCAAGCAATAGGTTTGAGACAAGCCCTGCTAGAGGTAATATGGACGTAGTAGTTTTTTGTGGACTCAACACCACTGGCATACTTAGAGTTAAGTACGGGTGTTAAGTTGAGATGACAATCGATATCAGAGGTAATATGAACATGATAATCGATAGTCAGACCAGGATGGTTTGTTCAGAGGTAATATGAACATAACAAACTCAGCTGAGGATTACAGCTCAGAGGTAATATGAACATGGCTGATTTTATGGACCCATCACTTTTTGCGCACCTAAGTGCAAGCAATAGGGTTGAGACAAGCCCTGCTAGAGGTAATATGGACGTAGCAGTTTTTGTGGACTCAACACCACTGGCGTACTTAGAGTTAAGTACGGGTGTTAAGTTGAGATGACAATCGATATCAGAGATAATATGAATATGATAATCGATAGTCAGACCAGGATGGTTTGTTCAGAGGTAATATGAACATAACAAACTCAGCTGGGGATTACAGCTCAGAGGTAATATGAACATGGCTGATTTTATGGACCCATCACTTTTTGCGCACCTAAGTGCAAGCAATAGGTTTGAGACAAGCCCTGCTAGAGGTAATATGGACGTAGCAGTTTTTTGTGGACTCGATACCACTGGCGTACTTAGAGTTAAGTACGGGTGTTAAGTTGAGATGACAATCGATATCAGAGGTAATATGAACATGATAATCGATAGCCGATTTTAGGAAGGTTTGTTCGGAGGTAATATGAACATGACAAACTCCCTGGATTGTGACTCTATCGGGGATAGAGGCATACATCTGCTATTTTCTTGAGGGAGCAAATTGTCACGTTAAAGTAAAACCAATTTGCAGTGATCGTCCCCTCGTTTATAGGTGCAGAGTGATGACCTTGGCATCGATCAACTCCTGAATCCTCCTTTTTAGTACATAGCAGGCCCTCGTAGGGTGATGAATGTACCGATAGAAGAGACAATAATCTGGGTCATCGACTTTGCCAGCCCTCTCAGGATGTCTGATGTTGGGTAGCTGAAGTTTGTTTTCTTTCATCAACATATCGAAGATTTCACTGATGTCATCTTCATTGAAGGAGAAAGTCCCTTTCGGTCTTCGGGCTCCCAATCTCTGAGTTTTTCGATCTTGCGGGAAGATCGCCATCATTGCATCTTTTTTGGACTCAGAGAGAATTCTACCCCCAGCCTTGGATGCTGCCCTATTTTGTCGAGGGTGACTACCCCCAGACTTGTCGTCGCATTCGTCCACAGAAGTTGATCTAGAAGGAGCTGGCTCTGACATTACAGGATCAGACTTTGGAGGTTTGGGGTTTGCTAGAGAGGTGGTATATCCCAACCCAAAACGAGTTCGCTGACAGTGAGAAACACTATGCAACGGTGTTCGTCTGCCTCTTCCATAGTTGAGGCCTTGTTTCAACTTCAAATCATAACCCATGCTTTGCATAATCTTTAAAGCCTGTGGGCTATACCTGTGGATTTGCATTCTCCCTGCATCAGACTCGTGAGAATCTTCTTGTACAATTGGTCTGCTCCGCATGCGACCGAAGACTATTGGATGCTGGTCGTCGCGAGTTGGAGGAACAATAAAGGCATCACTCTCATATGGTCCATATATCATGATCACATTAGATGTTGATGCATCTTCCCACATGATCTCTCCCTGTTTGACAGTTAGGGGATCTGAAGCCTGTTTATGACTCCTGTCTTTGCATTTCTGGATCAGATATGTACGCAGGTCAGGAGGATTTACAGAAGAAGAAGAAGAAGAAGAAAATGGCTTGTTCCTTCTGTTCGCCGTGGCGGGCATACGGATGTTGGGAACCACAGTTTTCCCTGTGCCACCTGTGTACAACAGGTTGGCCATCTGGGTGGCGGATAATCCCCGGGGAGGGTGTCTTTCCGCAACCTGAGCTTGCTTTACGCCGTGGGACTTCGCCTGGCGTAATTTGGAGATTTGCTCAGACTGACGTAAAGCTGAAGAGGTCCTAGTCGGCCATCGGCTTCCTGCGTAATCCGGAGGGTAGGCAGATTGCTCCCTCGCTGGCGTAAATGCCGAGAAGTTGAGTACTTTGCCGCTTGCTTTCCCTTGCGGAGATTACAGCGCTCATCTGGTTCACCGTAGAGGTCAGATGTTGTCTTGCGCGTGGAGCGTGGTCTGTACTTCTGATTTGGCGGTGAGACACCCTCAGAGGTTTTGTCTGTACCGCGCGCAGCGGAAGACTGATTCCTGTGCGTATAGCGCAGTGGATACTCCTGGGTTAGCACTGAGGCTTTTCCAGGAGCTTTGTCTGTACCGCGCGTAGCGGAAGACTGATTTCTGCGCGTGTAGCATAGTGGATACTCCTGGGTTAGCGCTGAGGCTTTGCCAGAAGTTTTGTCTTTACCGTGCGTAGCGGGAGACTGAATTTTACGTGCGGGGCACGGAGGGAGCGATGCTACCACCTCATTGGTCGGAGAGATCTGAGAGATCGGAGAGATCGGAGAGTCCACAGGAACGGAGGAGGATGTCTTGGGCATCCACACTTTGCGTAGCTTCCTGTTGTCTTGGGCGGAGAGAGAGTGAGAGCTACCCCCAGTCCGAAGCATGTCTTCGTAGGCAGACTGGTCAAAATGAATGACCAGTGTCTTCTTCACGGTTCCTGTAGATACCGTATCGTGTTGAGCAATTACTTCCTCATCAGAAGAGAAAGAAGTCCCCAGCAGAGTCGCCATCTTGTTTGCGTCGTATTTAAACGAAAAAGAGAAAGGGGATGAAAGTGTGTATTTCAAACGACGGGGTTTATGAGAGACCCGTGCCCTTTCGGTTTACAAACAAACTTGTACAATTTGATCCTATGCTAGGATGTGGGAGTACAATTTATTTAATCTGGGTATAAATTGCTATAGGTGTCTGATCTGCGGTCGATCACTTTAGCCCTTGGACTACACGATGTTTGAAGAAGTGCCGTGGAAGACTGGAAGCAGCTTCGGAGGTTGCAAAGGAGGGTGGATGCGCGAGGCCGAAGTCGTCGATCCCTACTATTTGCTTGTGCTCTGGGGCTTCCCCTCTCTCTCTTCCTCTCTCTTTCCTGACCTCTGGTTCGATCTTTCTTGGAAGCTCGACCTTGATCTCGTACTGGTTTTCTTGACCAATCCTTCGACCAATTACCCCAATTTTGTCGGCCTTGTTCCCCATTGATAGGGGTCTCTATTTATAGAGTTTTGGTGACAGTGACCACTCTGTTGGTGTAGCAACCGAGGAGTGGACAGTAGAGCACCCTTTTACACAACGGTTAAAGTAACCAATGCATGCGTAATAATGACCTTTTGAGTGAGCAAGTGACGAGCGTCCAACTAAGGGGACAAAACGCGTATATCTGCTGCGAAGATCACGGCGTAGAAGCCACGTAGGTAGGTATCCCTTGTATAGAAGAGGTTGGCGTAGGAGCCAAATGACTGTCACCTTGGCGTAGAAGCCAAATAGGCATAGAAGCCGAACAGGCGTAGAAGCCGAATAGGCATAGGAGCCGAACAGGCGTAGAAGCCGAATAGGCATATGAGCCGAACAGGCGTAGAAGCCGAATAGTCGTAGAGACTGAATGGGCATTTGAAGCCGAAAGGTCGTAGAGACTGAAATAGGCATAGAAGCCGAGAGAGCACAAATCCTGAATGGGCGTAGAAGCCGCTGCGTACCGTGCCAGGGTGCTGATGTGGACGTCTTTAGCCGGAATTACGGCTTTTGTAAATATAATCAAATCTTTGATAGAGATTTGCCATCATCCTGTGCATTAAATGCGGAGACGTGCTTTGAAGGTATGCCGCCCTGTCTGCGCATCCGTCGCAGAGACGTGCTTTGAGGAGAAACTGTCACCGCTCTGTGCGCTTTGACGTAGAGACGTGCCTTGAGGGGAAACTGTCACCGCTCTGTGCGCTTTGACGTAGAGACGTGCCTCGAGCCCTGTACGAAGCGCAGCTTTTGATGTGGCAGGCGGTTTGTCTTCTGCGGAGCGTAAAACAGCCCATGTTTGCCTGTGTAAAATAAGGCAGCGTATTCCCTTTGTACGCGAAATGGCAGTTTACGCCGGGGGATTTTAGTAAGCGCCGGTTTGGTGATATTTTAACCAAATCCTCTGCATTAAATGCCGAGATCCGCCATCATTACTGTGGGGCGTGTCCCGAGTGGTCTGTGATCGTTTTCAGCCGTCGTCTGGGTAGCATTGCAGCACTTTCTGTCAGGAGTCAGAGGTCAGGTTTTACTGTGCGACTGGACAGTCTCTTTTTTGGAAAGACGAAGAGTTCCTCGTACGCTTTAATGCTGCTTTGAGAGCGACTGGGTTTTACGCCATGGAGGCGATGAAGAACCCTGTTTTACGCTGGATGGCTCTGAAGGCCTCTGTTTACGCTGCTCTGCATCAAGACGCTGCGTAGATCTTCCAAGCGTATTTTTCATGCTTCTACTGCTATCTCGACCGTTGCTTGGTGATAGGGGATGAGGTCTGGATTCCGGACTTCGTATATTCCCCTGACTTGATTGACGAGGAGCAGAGAATCACCGAAAGCTTCCAAGGATTCTACGCCCAGCTTTTTAGCAACTTGGAGCCCGATTAGTAGAGCGTTGTACTCCGCCACGTTGTTGGAGCAGGGCTCGCTAAGAGAATATGCTCGGTAGATGATGAGCTGATCAGGGGTGACTAGGACGACTCCCACTCCTGAAACGACATTTCCCTTAGGACCGGCTCTGGAGGCGCCATCGAAGAATAGTCGCCATACGTCACTTTCCCTTGCAAAATTACATTCTGCAACCTCATCAGGGATGTCTTCGTATAGTTTGGAGGTCTCCGGAATCGGATGAGCAGCTAGGAAGTCGGCCAATGCTTGGCCTTTGATAGACTTCTGTGGGACGTATACCATGTCATATGGTATTAGCAGCATTGTCCAAGTCGCGAGTCGGGAATTAAGGGCGCTTGGCTTGCTCATCAGCACTCGGAGAGGGTTGATCCTGGAGATGATATGAATAGTCTGGCCAGTGACATAGTACCGCGTCTTCTGGATAGCGAACATCAGAGCCAAGCATTCTTTCTCCACTGGGTTGTACCGGTGTTCGGCTCCTTGTGCGTCTATATATTTAAGGCATTGATGTAGGGTTGAAGGAACGATGTTGTGGTCGTGGATCCACGGTCTTTCCAGCAAAATATTGTAGGACACCTCTGAATCGATGACGTAACATGTGGCCACTGATCTGAGGTTGACGATCTGGATCCTCAGGCGAATATTCCCCAGCGGCTTACTTCTTCCGACATTAAAACCCACGATTGTAGTGGTGGTGTAAGCCAATTCGCTGGTAGGAATTCTCAGCGGTCTGAGCAGACTGTGAGGGATGATGCTGAACGACGATCCCGGATCTATGTGAATTCGGTCGACCTCCATGGAACCGACGTACCCGGTGTAATAGAGGGGTCTGTCATGTTTGTTATGTTTTAACAGCATGTCGTCTTGAGTGAAAGTGATATTTGGGACCACCTCCATCACGCTGTGGCATTGAGGACACGCCACTGGTTCCTCGTCGGGGGACTTGAGCTGGGTCAAGTATGCCTCTGCCTGCATCAGTGCTTCACTCAGGGCTAGACGAGTGTCTGGGGAGAGCCTGAGTAGCTCAAAGATGGACAACCTGGCTGGCGTATTGGCTAGTTGGGCCAGGATGTCGAATTTGTATGGCTTCTCTAAACCTTTGCTTGGAATGTTTTTCACAGGTTTATCAAAGCATACTTCTTTCTGCTTTCCCTTTTCCGCCGGAGTAGGTTTCGAAGGGCTGACGTCTGGTATGACGGGACCTTGCTCTGAAGGTTTGGTAGCTGGAGCGTCAGCCGGTACACCTTCTTGTCTTGCTCCGTTGTCGCTGAGGTAGGCCTTCCCTGAATGGGTTGCGACAAATACCTCGTCTTCGTCTGATGCAGAATAAGTTGCGACCATGTGGCATGGTCGATATTTGGGGCTCTTCTTGGACGTAGGCATAGTTGCCTTGGTCTCTTCCCCGAGCTTTGACACCAAATCTCGGTGAACCCACATAATCTCGCCTTGCCGGGTAGTTAGGGGTACCAGGTTGTGATTTTGACCCCTAGTTGGGGGGATATTGACGATGTTCATCGTTGTCCGGGAGATAGGTGCAACACCATTCGGGACCTCTTGGGGAGGCAGATTGCCGAACTACAGAGAGACCATGTTGGCCGTGACCGTCTTCTCGGTGTTGTGCAGAGTGATGGCTTTAGCATCGATTAACCCCTGGATCTTCCTCTTCAATATGTAATACGCCTTCGTCGGGTGGTGTACGTATCTGTGGAAGACGCAGTATTTGGGGTCGTTAGTATCGTCGACCTCCTGGGGTCGCTTTAGCTCCGGAAGGGTGATCTTGCCACTCTTGACGAGACCCTCGAATATACTTGGGACATCGTTGTCATCGAAAGAGTAGACTTTGACGGGCCTAGAAGTCCCGGGTCTCGCTTGCGTGGTTGCTGCAATCTTTGGTCTGGCCGTGTTGATTACCAGGGCTTCTTTCCCTTTGGGACCACGAGGATGGTCGCTGCTAGGAGATGACCTCTTGCCTCTGTCAGAGGCGGAGATCATGATGCCATTGTCGCGCGCCTTGCGACTGTTGTCTTCGGCGGCTACTGCCGAGAGGATGAACGAGGGCCAATCATGGAACTGATATGGTCCTGTGAACACCGAGACCACGGGAAGGAGGTTCTTCCTGCAAATGTCTACTAACGCAGAGTCTGGAACTCCTGGAGGCATCTGTTGTAATGCCCCGCTCCGAACGGTTACTTAAGGAACACTACGCTGCTTCGACTCGGTTGAGAATCGAGTCTCGGGGAAACCTTACCGATAAATCAACACGGACAAGTGCAATGAAACATTCCAATTAATGGAACGACTTCTATTGAAATGAGTCCAAGAGTTTTGTTGATTGCTTTGCTTCTTGGTTTTGTGTTGCTTTGTGTTTTGAGTTGCTTTCGATGACTTGGTTTTCATGATTTCGCCTTCTCGCTTGCGCGTTCTTTTCGAATCGTAAGGGAAAGAGATCGAAGTATGCTAACCAAGCATTGTTGCATTTTCAGGACGCATAACCAAAGAGTGAACGTCGCCTAGGCTTCCCCATCCTCTCGTTCGATTGATTCGGTGAGTGGCTTAGGCCCTTCGATGAATCTTTTAGTTCACATGCCTAATGAAAAGAATCTCTAGTTCACTAAATATTGCCTCACTAAAAAAGATAAGCTAAGAAATAAACTGCATGCTATAAGTAGAGTCTACTTACTTCAGTTAAATGTTGCCCCTTACTTACTTGTTGCATCACTATATCGTGCATTGAACATTCATGGTTAGTGTTTGTGTCAAGTGTAAAAGAAGAATGAGAAGATTAGTCTAGTAGTCCGTCCTGACGTCCGGTCCTTCGGGATCTTGGGGGGTGTGGCTATTAGATTGTTATATGCTTGCTAAGTTGTGCATCCTAAGAGTTGATTTATAAATGTTTGCTTGCCATGCATGGGTCTCGGACAACTTGTGCACAAGGTAATTAGTCTCTCGATCGGTTTCTGGGGCACTGGGAATCGGTCGGTCCGGAAGGGATTGTGAGAGCACCCTGACGTCCGGTCCTTCGGGATCTTGGGGGGTGCTATTGTCCAATAATGAGAAAACTCATGGACCGTCATATAGATAGGGCGCATGCTAGGTTTACCTTCTTGCATACCTATCGTTTATGACATCAGAAGATTGATACATAAGTTTATGCACATATATAAATTGTGACTAACTTGTGTGTCTGCTGCAGGGATAACCGCTCGACCGTGGGTAAGATTATCATATGCATATGCTCTATATCGTCTATGTTTCCTTACATGAATTGTTAAAAAGAAACTAGACAACCAGAAAGATCACCTAATAATGCTAGGTTCATATGCTTACTTAGTGTGGATTTCTAAGGTGAGTTTGGCCACGGTCGCTCACCAGTACATGTGGTAGTACTGACCCACGTTTGTGGGCAAATATCCAGGTACTGAAAGCGAGAGTTTGGCAAGCATCCTCAACCTGAACCAGCGTGTGTGCACCCTTCCATAGGACTGTGTTCGTGCTGCTTCCCCCGCTGCTTATCTCTCCAGTGGGCTACTCTTCTTCTACTAGATGTTTTGGTTATTTTGGTCCGACTACAAGGGCATAATGTAATGGACGTTGTGGCTAGTTTTGGGAATGTAAAAAGAGTTGTAAGCCTTCTAAGGCATATTTTGTAACTCAGCCAAGCAAACACTTTGTAATCCAAATTTTCAGTATTCAATAAAAATGAAAGTATTTTGTGTGCTATCAAATGTGTTCAACTTTGGTTCTCTGTATTTTTACTCTGTGCCTATATATGTATATTTTTGTCTAACTTGTGTCTTGTGCAGGTACGTTGCCTGGTGCAAGCGCAACTTAGGCTTGCACGGCATCGCGTCCAAGCGAGGACGAATGGTCCCGTAGGGACCAAGCGAGGACGAATCGGCCCCTACGGGATCGGGGAGCGACATCTGTAAGGTGGCCTGACGAAAACTCTCGATGAAGATGCGAACGTCCTCATGTTCCTTCTGTTTGACTTCGATGAGAGAGGACATAGACATGTCCATTCCTCCCTCGTAGAATCGCGTGAAGAATAAAGCTCTGAAGTCCTCGAAGGAAGTAATGCAGTTGTCCGCCAAGCTACGGTACCACTGATAGGCTACTCCTGAGAGACAGCCTTTGAACACCCGAGTGAGGAAGGCGTCGTTCCCTTGTAGCAACACCGTCATCATACTGAAATAGTTCATGTACTGACTTGGTGATATTTTTCCCTCAAACAGAGCCATAGTCTGAGGTTTGTACCTCGGAGGGAAAGGGACCTCCTCCCAGATAGCTGGGTAGGGCTGGTTGATTCCCAGTTTCTTGAACTGATCTTTGTGCTTCAAGGCGTCGAACTGGGCTTTCAACTCCCGTACTGCCTGCATCGAATTTTCAGTCGGAAGCGGGGCTACGGAGTGGTGCGGAGTTGGTTGTATCGTAACTCCAGCGGGAGGTAAGGCATCTTCTGAGTGAGGAAGCGGAGGAACTGCTGACTCTTGATCTAGCGTAGGCTCTTGGCTCGGGTTGGATGGTGGTGAGTCCACCCCCACACGTATCTGAGTCGGCGGGACCGATGCCTGAGTCATGGCGGTTGCGTGCTGAGCTAGCATCATCTGGTGCATGTTCTCCACCATGGATTGCATTTGTTTCAGAGATGTCTCTAGTATAGTGATGCGTTGTTCCGTATTCTCTGACGGCGAAGCTTCCTCGCGTTCATCTTCAACGGCGTAAACTCCCCTCTCTCTGGGGGTCATTGAGGGATTAGTATAGGTCGCTGTAGAAGTCGACTCTATACTTTCTGCCTCTGATTCGGGAACTTGGCGACCCCCGACGTCGGAATAAGAAGAGGACGAAGCTGGTTGTTGTGACCTTGCGCGAGTGTTTTGGAACACCCCGACTTCAACGTCTCTGAGGGGCTTACTGAACCTCCTTCGGCTAGAAGGTCTAGAAGGATGACGTCTTGAGCTTGACCCTCCTCTAGGTATGTGTGAAGCCATGTTCACAGATGCATGCGCGGGTTCCTCTTCCTAGAAAGACAGAGAGTAGCTCAACCGGTCGAAAACCGATCGTTTTGCTTTGGAACAACATCAATTAATCACAACCTTATGACTATTATAATAGTGTTCGCTAGGAGGCGTAATAGACCTGTTGGAAGGTCCCCTTTCTTTACGCTTCTGGATTAGATATTTGTGCAGGTCAGGAGGATTTGCTGAAGAAGAAGACGATGGCTTGTATCTTCTGTTCCCATCAGTGGGTATGCGGAGACTGGGCACCATGGTTTTCCCTATGCCACCTGTATACAACAGGTTGGCCATCTGGGCGGCGGATAATCCCCTGGGAGGGTGTCTTTCCGTAATCTGAGCTTGTTTTACGCCGAGGGACTGTGCCTGGCGTAACTTGGAGATTCGCTCAGTCTGACGTAAAGCTGGAGAGGCCCTCAGCCGGCCATTAGCCTCTCGCATAATCCGGAGGGTAGGCAGATCGTTCTCTTGCTGGCGTAAAGGCCGAGTAGTTGAGTATTCGCCCGCTTGCTTCCCCTTGCGGAGATCACAACGCTCATCTAGTTCACCGTAGAGGTCAGATGTTGTCTTGCGCGTGGAGCGTGATCTGTACTTCTGATTTGGCGTTGAGGCACCATCAGAGGTTTTGTCTATACTGCGCGTAGCGGGAGACTGATTTCTGCGCGTAAAGCGCAGTAGATACCCCTGGGTTAGCGCTGAGGCTTTGCCCGAAGTTTTGTCTGTACCGCGCGTAGCGGGAGACTGATTTCTGCGCGTAAAGCGCAGTGGATACTCCTGGGTTAGCGCTGAGGCTTTGCCCAAAGTTTTGTCTGTACCGCGTATAACGGGAGACTGAATTTTACATGCGGGGCACGGAGGGAGCGATGCTACCACCTCATTGGTCGGAGAGATCGGAGAGATCGGACAGATCGGAGAGTCCACAGGAATGGCGAAGGATGTCTTGGGCATCCACACTTTGCGCAGCTTCCTGTTGTCTTGGACGGAGAGAGAGTGAGAGCTACCCCCTGTCCGAAGCATGTCTTCGTAGGCAGACTGGTCGAAATGAACGACCAGTATCTTCTTCACGGTTCCTATAGATACCGCATCGTGTTGAGCAATTAATTCCTCGTCAGAAGAGAAAGACGTCCCCAGCAGAGTCGCCATCTTGTTTGTGGTATTAAACGAAAAGGAATGAAAGTGTATTTCAATGACTTTGGTTTACAAACAAACTTGTACAATTTGATCCTATACGAGGATGTGGGAGTACAATTTATTTAATCTGGGTATAAATTGCTATAGGTGTCTGATCTGTAGTCGATCACTTTAGCCCTTGGACTACACGATGTTGAAGAAGTGTCGTGGAAGACAGGAAGCAGCTTCGGAGGTTGCAAAGGAGGGTGGATGCGCGATGCCGAAGTCGTCGATCCCTACTCTTTGCCTGAGCTCTGGATTCCCCTCTCCCTCTCTCTCTTGACCTCTGGTTCGATCTTTCTTGAAAGTTTGACCTTCGATCCTTCCTTTCAAGTTTCGACCTTCGATCCTTCCTTTCAAGTTTCGACCTTGTTCCCCATTGATAGGGGTCTCTATTTATAGAGTTTTGGTGACAGTGACCACTTCTCCGGTGTAAAACCGAGGAGTGGACAGTACAGCACCCTTTTACACAACGGTTAAAATAACCAATGCCTGCGTATAAATGACCTTTTGAGTGAGCATGTGACGCGTGTCCAACTAAGGGGACAAAACGCATATATCTGCTGCGAAGATCACGGCGTAGAAGCCACGTAGGTAGGTATCCCTCGTGTAGAAGAGGTTGGCGTAGAAGCCAAATGACTGTCACCTTGGCGTAGAAGCCAAATAGGCATAGAAGCCGAACAGGCGTAGAAGCCGAATAGGCGTAGAAGCCGAATAGGCATAGAAGCCGAATGGTCGTAGAGACTGAATGGGCATTTTGAAGCCGAATGATCGTAGAGACTAAATGGGTGTAGAAGCCGAATGAGCACAGATCCTGAATGGGCGTATAAGCCACTGCGTACCGTGCCAGAGTGCTGATGTGGACGTCTTAGCCGGAAATACGGCTTTTGGAGATATAATCAAATCTTTTACAGAGATTTGCCACCATCCTGTGCATTAAATGCGGAGGCGTGTTTTGAAGGTCTGCAGCCCTTCTGCGCATCCGTCGCAGAGACGTGCCTTGAGGGAAACTGTCACCGCTCTGTGCAATTTGACGTAGAGACGTGCCTCGAGCCCTGTACGAAGTGCAGCTTTTGACGTGGCAGGCGGTTTGTCTACTGCGGAGCGTAAAATAGCTCATGTTTGCCTGTGTAAAACAAGACAGCGTATTCCCTTTGTACGTGAAAGAGCGGTTTACGCCGGGGGGACTTTAGTAAACGACGGTTTGGTGATATTTTAACCAAATCCTCTGCATTAAATGCAGAGATCCGCCATCATACTGTGGGCGCGTCCCGAGTGGTCTGCCATCGTTTCCAACCATCGTCTGGGTAGCCGTGCAGCACTTTTTTGTCAGGAGTCAGAGGTCAGGTTTACTGCGTGACTGGACAGGTTCTTTTCGGGAAGATGAAGCGTTCCTCGTACGCTTTAATGCTGCTTTGAGAGCGGCTGGGTTTTACGCCATGGAGGCGATGAAGAACCCTGTTTTACGCTGGAGCGGCCTGGACGTACTGCACTTGCGCGGATGGTCCTTCGAGATTTTATACTTCACGCTGTGTTTTTAGCAGAAAAGCTATGTTTCACGCTTGATGGCTCTTAAGGCCTCTGTTTATGCTGCTCTGTATCAAGATGCTGCGTAGATCTTCCCAGCGTATTTTTCATGCTTCTACAATGGATAGTGGCTGCAATAATCCTGCAGTCCTCTGATGTTCAGCCTTGACTTGCTGACAAACTAAACACTTCGCCACAAATCTTGCAATTTCCCTCTTCATCCCATGCCACCAGAAATGCTGTCTCAAGTCTCGGTACATCTTCGTACCCCCGGGATGAATGGAATAAATCGAGCTATGAGCCTCGGTCATCAACTCTTGGTGTAGCTCGCCACTCGGAACATATAGGCGATCTCTGCACCTCAGCGTTCCGTCTTCATAAATCCTGAGTCCCGTCTGCAGGCCGGCTTCTGTTCTCTCTCGCAGACGTCAAAATCTCGCATCTGTAGGCAATGCTGCCTTGATCCTCTCAATCAAAGTAGACTGAACCTCAAGACTGGCCATCTGTCCATCCATGCCTGGCAATACGATCTCTATTCCAAGCTCCTGGAGATCCTCTAGCAACTGTCGCTGCGTCGTCAGAAAGTATGCCATGGGCTTCCTGCTTAAGGCATCTGCTACGATGTTCGCCTTGCCAGGGTGGTACTGTAGCTCAATGTCATAATCTGTCATCAGCTCTAGCCAACGTCTCTGCCTCATATTGACCTCCTTCTGCGTGTAGACGTACTTCAGGCTTTTATGATCTGTATAAATCTTAACACGCTCACCATAAAGGTAATGTCTCCATAGCTTTAGTGCAAATATTACCGCAGCTAGCTCCAAGTCGTGCGTCGGATAGTTCTTCTCATGAACTCTCAGCTGTCTCGATGCGTAGGCTATCACCTTGCGTGTTGCATCAGTACACATTCCAATCCGCTCCCTGACGCATCACTGTACACTACAAATTCTCCTGATCCGGAAGGTAGTGTCAAAATCGGTGCCGATGTCAGACGCTTCTTCAGCTCATCGAAAGCCGCCTGACACTCGTCAGTCCAGATAAACTCTTCGCCCTTACGCGTCAGTCGCGTCATAGGCGCAGCTATCCTTGAAAAATTTTCCACGAACCTCCGGTAATATCCGGCAAGTCCGAGGAAACTCCTAACCTCTGAAACTGATGTAGGGGTGGGCCAGGTCTCTACTGCAGCTATCTTCTCCGGATCAACTGATAGTCCATCTTCGGTGATTATGTGTCCCAGAAATGGTACTCTATCCAAGCAAAACTCATATTTGCTGAGTTTGGCGTACAGCCTCTCATGTCTCAGCGTCTCCAACACAATCCTGAGATGTCTCTCATGCTCCTCCTGGCTCTTGGAATATATCAAGATATCGTCTATAAATACCACCCCGAACTTATCTAAGTATTGGTGGAAGACATTGTTCATCAAACACATGAATACTGCCGGCGCGTTGGTTAAACCAAACAGCATGACTAAAAACTCATAGAGGCCATACTTCGTCCGAAAGACCATCTTCTGGATGTCCTTTTTTCGTACCTTGATCTGATGATATCCGGATCTGAGGTCGGTCTTCGAGAATACACATGCACCGCTAAGCTGATCAAACAAATCATCGATGCGCGACAGTGGATACTTGTTCTTTATCGTTACAGCATTTAGTGCCTTGTAATCGATACACAAGCGTACCGTCCCGTCCTTCTTCGGTACGAACAGAATGGGTGCTCCCCATGGAGATACACTAGCCCGTATGAAACCCTTTTCTAAGAGATCATCTACTTGAACCTTTAGCTCAACCAAATCCTTCGGTGCTAGTCTGTAAACGGGGGAAGTAACTGGCTCGGCTCCTGGAGTCAACTCTATAGTGAACTCAATCTCTCGATCAGGTGGCAGTCCTGGGAGATCCTCTGGAAACACATCCTCAAACTCTGCTATAAAGTGAGGGTACATCGGTTCACCTTCTGTAATGTGTGTCGCTAGGGTAGGTTGGACACCATGCTCTCGGGCTCCCCGAAGAAACTCAAACTCTGGTTGTTCTGGGGGTCTAAAGATGACACAACCACGATGGCAATCTAGCGTTGCGTGGTATTGGCTCAACCAATCCATGCCTAGGACAATGTCATAGTCCGGCATGGAGAAAACCAAAAATCGGGCACGCATCTCTCGCCCGCAGACAACTACTGAACATGATCTACAAGTGTCGCTAACAGGTACTATTCCACCTCCCGTAAGGATCCTCTTGACCTTCGGAAGGGGTGCAGTGGCTATTTTATGGGTAGCCACGAAACTAGCAGCTATAAAAGAGTGTGTGGCACCAGAATCAAATAGGACTAATGCTGGTAATGTAGCTACTAAGATTGTACCTGCTATCACCTCTCCTGCTGTCTCAGCCTCCTCGATGGTCATAGCATAGGCCTGTCCTTGCCTCGGTGCCGGTGCCCTCGGCTGATGTCGGTCGTGGTGGAACTGTAGTGCCCCGCTCCGTGTAGGCACTATGTACAAGTGAGATCGCCTTGCTTGCTCGAGCGGAAGTCTTCTCGGAGAGTTCCTGACCGATTAATCAAAGTGAGTGGGCAGAACTGCATTCTCTGATTCTCGCATGCTTTAATAATGAATCTGAGTTTTGAATGCTTGTCGCTTAATAAGATTGTTTCATAAGAAGAATGCTAGAACCGACTCAGTATGCTAATAAGAGAACTCACATAGCTTGTCATTGAAATGAATCTGCTTGCTTGCCTAATAAGAGAAATGGAAATGCTTGTCTGAAATAAGATAGAACCCTGCCATGCTAATAACAAGAGTAAAGAGGATTGCTTGCACGTATTCTTAATATCGTATGCTAGACTGGAATACTCGAATACTTGTCCCAAGAGATAAAATTTGTATGCTAGATTTATAGAACTGTTCTTGCGTGTTACTTGTGTAAATGAGTTAGCTTGCTTGAACATGCTTCATTGATTTGCTTGTCATGAGATGGAACTTGGTGAATGGCGTAAGCTTGTGAATCTAGACTAATAGTCCACCCTGAGGCTTAACACACCTTACTTACGGGAGGGTGTGGCTATTAGGCAAAGTGTATCGAGAATGTGAGCTTCGGCTATCTGGACTTGATCTGGGAAAGAGAAAAGAGAAAAGAAGAGATAGACTTGTGTATGCATTGTTCATCAGTTGCATGATAGCATATTTTTTGATAGGGCTTGCATTCATGCATTTGGTCAGGACAACTTGTGCACAAGGATTATCTCTCGGGCGGTTCCTGGGGCACTGGGGACCGTTCGGTCCGGAAAGAGATCTAGATACCTAAGGCTTGTACGTCCTTGGGTAGACCGAGACTCGTCTATTAGTGAGATGGGCTTGTACGTCCCAACTGCTAATCCCGTCAAGGGGACCATCATATAGTTAGGGCGCATGCTAGGCTAGCCTTCTTGCATACCTAACTGTTTGATGCAGGGACGAACATAAAATTAGAGAACTGTATGCTTTATGTTATGCAAATTGTTGCTAACTTGTGTGTCTGCTGCAGGGATAACCGCTCGGCCGTTGGGTAAGAAATATTATGAGTTTATCAATAGTCTGCTAGATTATTCTGTCTGCATCGTGAGTTATCGGATCATATAAATGTGTTGCCTTATTGCTTGAGTGCATGATAGTCTACTTGATATGGTTGCCTCGATTCGATATGATAAGTCTGCTATAGAACATGGCCCCTAAAAGAGATAGTTTGTGTTGCACAATACATGCTGCGCACTACACGAGAACACTGTCCCTTATAGTTGCTGGAATGCTATGAGTATCGAATATGCAAAACTGGTTTCCAACTCGTATTTTCAAAAGATGTAAATCTGACTAGTTCTGAGCTGCATGAAATAAACCTAAGTAAAAACTAGCAAGATCACTAGTAATGCAATGTTTTGCCATAAGTCTACTTAGTGTGGGTTTCAGGGGGTGTAGCTTCTGTTCAGTTGATTTATCTCACCAGTACTTACATAAAGTGCTGACCCACCAACAGTTTGCTTGTTCTCAGGTGCTCGTTCGTCCAGGAAGCGATAGCCGTGCCTCGTCCCAAGGAACCAGAAATCTGGAGTCAATGCCTCGAGCCGCATCGAGACTGTGCCTGCTTTGAGCTGCTTTTGTATAGAGGGACATAATGTATGGAACGGTGTTATTGTAATCGAAAGAAAGAGTGCTTGAGCGATTGTAACCTCGGCCAGGCGCCGCTTGTAACACTATCGGTTATCAATAAAAGAGCTTGTTTATCATGTGCCACTGTATTCTTTACTTTTCTGCAATAATGTGCCGCTGCTTCATCATCGAATAGCTTACTTGCCCTTGTTCAAAGCTTTGGCCTTGTGCAAGCGCACTTTAGGCTTGCACGGCATCACGTCCCGATGAGAACGATTGTCCCGCGGGAGAGCTGTAACGTGGTGATTCACGTTCAGCGGGGACAATTGGGCTTGCGGGAGATTGGGGCGTGACAGGAACTGTCCTGCCTGTGGGGCCAAGGGTGGCCTCCTCTAGTTCACTCCTGGTGCTGGGGGTCGCTGTGCTCCAGCTCCTACGTAGGGTGGCCTCGGTCCAGGAGGCTGCTGATAAGGCCTCGGTGCTGGCAGGGCTGGATGGTGTACCATCTGCACTGGATCTCTCTGCTCAGGGCAATCTCTGATGGCATGCTGGGGCGATCCATATCTCAAACATACGCCCAACCTCCGTCTACAGTCCCTCATCAAATGTCCCCTCTTGCTGCAGAAATGGCACGTGGGAATGACTGCTCCCTGCTGTCACGCCCCGATTTCGGCTAATCGATAATCGTCCCCCGGGCGTGATGCCGTGCACGCGTAGGGCGCGCGTGCACAAGGCCTTTGGCATAAGGATATTCTTTAGAACAATGCAACAGAGTAGACAAATAAGATAACACAAGGTTGAGGCATAGAAAAGTTTCTCTTTTATTTATAATGAACATCTTGTTACATTGCTTGACTCAAAAGTATAAAATGCCCCACGGGCTTACAAACTTGGACGCAGAATAAGATAGCCGATCCATACATTATATCCCTTTACATAGTTTCAGAACACAAAACTCCTTGGGTGCGGGTAAGCACCATCGCCTTAGCGTTATTTCCGCAACGGAGAGAGAGGGGAAGGCTTCTAGCTTGAGCCTCCAAAGTCTTGGCCACGACCCGCCAAGAATCCCAAAAGTCCGGAGAGAACTTCAGCTCCTTGCCGCGTTGCCTTGCGCCGGGGAACCTGCTACAACGAGGGTTAGTACTTCGAAAAGTACTGGTGAAGGCTAGCTGCTCAACTTTACCAAGCTCATGAGACGAGATCTAATGAGTATGCTACAATTATGTTCTTAGGTGGGTTTCTATTCTTGCCTAGTTCAGATTTCATTTAGCAGGTATGCAAGAACAAAATAACATAACTCCACATGCCACCGTTCGGTGACTTTACCTGTACCGTCTGAACCACCTGTACAACTTACCATAGCCTTCCCTGTCACGAAGACATAGTTAGTCTGCACAGTTTAAATATACACAACATCTTTCTTTGTTGTTTAGGAGCCATCATGGGTTTAGTCTGGGCTGGCGGCGACGCTTGCAGCGCGGGTAGCTAGCCCCGCTACAATTCCCCGCTCCCACGACTAAGAAAGTAGATTCCGCCCGAGTCGAAATGGCCCGGTGCCCCGGTAACCGTTCGCAGGAACCTGGATCACTTGTGCACAAGAATTCCCATAACCATTTCTATGAACTGAACTTCATAGATTTACATACTAACGATTTAAAGAACATCACGTATGAAACTGCTTTACTGTACTATCACAATCAACCAACAGTTATATGAAATAACCTGCAGCAGTTTATAGAAGAACACCTTGAACTTATAGAAGAGCACTTTGAACTATCAATAAATACCAACCCATTAAACATCCAACGAACATGCATGCATCAATGAATTTATGCAAGGTTTTGTATGACAAGCAATGGGTGTTCCAAGCCTACTTCCTATCTTATCTTGTTATCCAACTTATTACTTAAGTGGTGTCGTTTGATTGAATGCACAACTGAGTCAATTTTATTATGAACGGAGCCCTTGGAAAGAAGGTGCTTATCGAAATAGAGCCACTCACAAGTTTGGTTGAATAGGAAGAAGAAGTAGAGATCTCTAAGACTCCGCTCGCGCGTCGTCTACATGGTCACCTGCACGCACCAACGGATGATCAATACCTCCTGCTTCGGTCTCCAAGGCTCGATACGAAATGCGAAATCCTAAGAATGAAATCAATGAAATCCATCGAAACCGTTCAAGAAAACGCAAGTCCTAAAACCAACAAGTACGCAACCAAACGGCAATCGAAAACGGGCAAGGAAAACCAACACAACGGAAAGGCCTCTCTCTACTCTGCCGCCGAGTCCTTCCTTGAGGCACGATCCATTGATTATGGGACCTGATTCCGAAGAAACCAATCCATAACGAGGAAAGGATCTTGATTCAATCTGTCCCGATCGAACGGTACCAAGCATATCTTAGCCGCGCTTCCCGAATAGGGGAAACGGGACGAACGGGGCGTTACATCATAACCATCTAATAGGAAGTTTCATCCCGAAACTTAAGAATAGAACCTACCACTAAGGAATAATGAGGGAAATTTTCCCCTCATATCAGATTCAAGTTCCCAGGTCGACTCCTCGACCGAGTGGTTTCGCCACAGTACGCGCACTAGCGAGACGTTCGGTTCCGCAACTGCTTCTTTTTACGATTCAAAATTTAGACAGGCTCCGCCGCGTACGACAAGTCCGCTTGCAGATTCAACTTGACCCAAGTCGACTATGCAACTAGCAAGTAAGATTTCCATGTTCTATACGATAATAAGGCGGGGTTATCCCCTTAGCTATGTGCGTTCATCTCTTTTATTAGCATGCAAAGGTTATCGCCTGTAAACTAGCACGTAACATTTATTTTCTTAGTGTGCAGCTAAGTAGAGACAGGTTCACCGGGGTCACCCACCTTAGCGATGTATCGCATCGGTCGAGCTAGACTCCGGACGCGCTTCTGATAGCCTAAGTCTGACTCCATTAAAGATCCCAGCATGAAAGCCTTTGTATCGAACGAGCCATCTCGCTAAGCAAGGCGGTTGAATAGCTACACTTGTGCCGTTTGAATCGGCCCTCTGGGTTGAGCGGAGCGGGTTGTTACACCATATACCACTCAGAACAAGTTCCGTCCTCGAGACTTCCTGAGCGCAACTCGTGCTATCGCATAACTTCTAAACCACTCTATACATCTCGTCTTATCCTTCAAGGACTGTCTCAATACTACAATCATCTATTTCCTCACCATGCGTTACGCCAATGTTGGCCAATTCTCATCGAACGACTCTATCGTTCAATGCTATCGATTTATACTCAACTCGATCGTTGCACGTCCGTCTCAAAATCTACTGCACCTAGCGCAGGGCTGTATTACCCAAGCACATGGTATTCTATAACTCAACGGGCACTTACGACTCATAATTGGGTGGACTTGCCCAACTAGTTATGTTATCACCATAGGAACCCAACACAATTGAGCCTATTATTTGACGTTGCCTATCGAAACCCGTCGTTACGCCTAACCCAAAAGCTCGAATCTCGACAATTTTCCAATCTCGTTTTTTTTTTTTTTTTGCATCAAATCTCTCTGAGTCACCGTCCAATCTCACTAAATAAATTCGCACCCAATCACCAACGTTTTCTGACTCAGTCTATATTGCGCCTTAGCGCAGAGCTAGATTGCCTACCTGGGGTACGCTCAAGTCCTTTGCACCTTTGGCTCAATCGAACTTAACTTCCTATTCGTTTTTACTCGTTCCGTTCGCCCGAGTGCTTAATCATTTTATCCGAATGATCTATTCGTTCAACTATTGCATCCCCAAACTCAGTCTCGTACTGCGCCTTAGCGCAGAACTATCCCGGTAGCACGAGGAACGATACAATCTTGCCTCTATGAAAATTTAGGTTGAGGCTAAATCATTTCAGTTGCCATACTCATCCATGCGAATCCGAACATTTTCCTTTGCAGCTACATCCGAGTTATGCATATCGCTAAGTCTGGATCGTACCCATATTCAAGGCGTCCCCCAAATATGTGTATTTCAACCAAGCTCAGTGACAGCTAAGTCTGACAAGCTACTCGTGAAAATCTTTCGAAACGCGGATCGTCCTGCTATATGAATGACCGAACTCTTGTTCGATCCAGCTATCGTCTTATCCTTTACCGTCGCATAACCTATCCCACCAAATCAATTATCACCCGAGTCCTATCTCGCATTGCGTTTGTTTCAACGCGAACGTTGCTAGTGTATATTCCCAATTTCAAATTCTAACTCTAAGTCTCGTTGCCCCAGTTCTATCGTTCTTCCAGAACGATACTCTGAAGTCAGCCACTCCAGTTTAACTCAAGGCATAGGGTCGTCTGCCTAGTCACTAGGCCAGCACACACAGTCATAGGTACAACTCAAGTTTGCGACTCATCGCGCAACCGTGTTGCACAACGCTCGCCCCAAACACCCTAAGGTCAAACCATTGTTCCTTTACACGGGTATTCTACCCAAGCTCGTTTCACTCAGATTTCTAAACATCGAGCACAGATCACCCTATCACACCAACACGCTCGTTCAACCGAACCCATGATACGCCCACGTTTCAGGGTTAAACTATCGATTCGCACATACTATCTCTTTCATCTCGTTTAATAGGATTCACCAATCCATCATTTTCTACGCTTGTATCACTAAGCCACAATTCTATTATAAACCATCGATGTATACCATGAACTCTAAGTCGTCCAGCACACTCTACGTATCCGTTCATGAAAACGTCCAACATCTCTTACTTTACGTTTCTAGACTAACTCCTCAAGAAAAATCCTTAGACTCATTTTCTTAGTCTACTCTTAGCATTCCTCAAACAACTAAGATCAATTCCCAAACCCAAGTCTATCCCATTGATACGTTCCATTCATCGAGTTCGTTTTTGGAATAATCACTGAACCTGTTCTCTTGAGTTTGCTTATCCCTACCGTACGTGAAATCACCACGCCGACGCTCCCGCAGGATAATCGTTCTCGCTGGGACAGATTTCGAATGTTATCTTTCTGAACTTGATTTCAAGATCGTTCTTCCAAACTCCAAGCCAAATCTATTACCGCTTAACTCAATCCATCAAAATCATAATTTTTACTAACTTGCATCAATCCATACTATTTTTTCCAACTATTGTTATGGTCTAAATCTCCCAAAATTTGAAATCATCGCATTCATACTCAAACCGAATTCTATCGAGCGATATCCTACTCAAATCCAAATTTTTCATGCACGCTATCATTCGTTCACTCCATTATTTCTAATTGCACTTACTTCGATCGCATCTCAGATTATTCAATCTCGACTCAAGTTTTTAATTTGCTTGTTTCAACTCAAACTCGCTCGTACAATCCTCTAAGTCTTTTCCGACCATGATATCGATTCCAATTGCCCTGAATTTCTATTCGTTGTAAGCCTTATCCCTTATTCAACTCATTGTAACTCGTTCGAACTAAACATTGCATGCTTTCTCCGAGTTCGTTTACTTGCTAGGCACTGTTTATTTATACTAAGGCTTTACCCAATTTTGTCGTTCGCCGCTAGACTCGCTTAACTCCGAATCTACGACTTCGTTCGAGCGTTTCTAAGCCGACCAATACACCACTCAGGGTTCGAGTTATACTCCCTGAATCTTTACAACTCATTATATCCACAATTCGCATAATCGAACAGGGGACTTATCGCATACACTACTCAGGAATTGAGTCGTCCTAATAACTCCTGATTCGCGCTCGCATCCTTCACTCGTATGCCCAATTCATTCCTGAGAACTCCAATACAGTCCCTATTTATCGCCTTAGCGATCTTAGACTCGTACACACCTCTATTCATAGTCCTATATACAGACTATGCTTCAAATTATAACTTATCGCTATGAATAACCGTCCAAACTATTTCTGAAAATTCCCTACACGATTCCCATTACTCGCCTTAGCGGCAATCCGATAACGTCTCTATCGTTTTCCCTCCAAGTCAACTTATTCTCATCCCAACAATACCCAATTCTCGCTGCAACTCACTAGCACCAAGGGTCTTGGTGCACGATACTTAACACAATTTGGCCAAAAGGCCATGTGCATAGACCACTGTCTGAACGATATTCTTATCTCGCACTCTACTCGTTTGGTGTTTTCATATAGACATATAACTTGTCGATTATAACACGAGTCTCCTCTCACAACATCCTCTATGAGTTGGGACAAAAGCCCTCACATCATAATCCCGTCCAAGCAATCGTATAATTCCCACGTACTTTTCAAAAATATTTAGACTTATTGTATGGAACGCATCTCATTTTGGCCAAGCGAATTCAAGGGTCTACTCGGAAGGAACAAAGTCCTCTTTAGAAACTTTCTTTGTGAGATCAAAGGATCTGAAGCATGCTCTGATACCAATATGTCACGTCCCGATTTCGGCTAATCGATAATCGTCCCCCGGGCGTGATGCCGTGCACGCGTAGGGCGCGCGTGCACAAGGCCTTTGGCATAAGGATATTCTTTAGAACAATGCAACAGAGTAGACAAATAAGATAACACAAGGTTGAGGCATAGAAAAGTTTCTCTTTTATTTATAATGAACATCTTGTTACATTGCTTGACTCAAAAGTATAAAATGCCCCATGGGCTTACAAACTTGGACGCAGAATGAGATAGCCGATCCATACATTATATCCCTTTACATAGTTTCAGAACACAAAACTCCTTGGGTGCGGGTAAGCACCATCGCCTTAGCGTTATTTCCGCAACGGAGAGAGAGGGGAAGGCTTCTAGCTTGAGCCTCCAAAGTCTTGGCCACGACCCGCCAAGAATCCCAAAAGTCCGGAGAGAACTTCAGCTCCTCGCCGCGTTGCCTTGCGCCGGGGAACCTGCTACAACGAGGGTCAGTACTTCGAAAAGTACTGGTGAAGGCTAGCTGCTCAACTTTACCAAGCTCATGAGACGAGATCTAATGAGTATGCTACAATTATGTTCTTAGGTGGGTTTCTATTCTTGCCTAGTTCAGATTTCATTTAGCAGGTATGCAAGAACAAAATAACATAACTCCACATGCCACCGTTCGGTGACTTTACCTATACCGTCTGAACCACCTGTACAACTTACCATAGCCTTCCCTGTCACGAAGACATAGTTAGTCTGCACAGTTTAAATATACACAACATCTTTCTTTGTTGTTTAGGAGCCATCATGGGTTTAGTCTGGGCTGGCGGCGACGCTTGCAGCGCGGGTAGCTAGCCCCGCTATAATTCCCCGCTCCCACGACTAAGAAAGTAGATTCCGCCCGGGTCGAAACGGCCCGGTGCCCCGGTAACCGTTCGCAGGAACCTGGATCCCTTGTGCACAAGAATTCCCATGACCATTTCTATGAACTGAACTTCATAGATTTACATACTAGCGATTTAAAGAACATCACGTATGAAACTGCTTTACTGTACTATCACAATCAACCAACAGTTATATGAAATAACCTGCAGCAGTTTATAGAAGAACACCTTGAACTTATAGAAGAGCACTTTGAACTATCAATAAATACCAACCCATTAAACATCCAACGAACATGCATGCATCAATGAATTTATGCAAGGTTTTGTATGACAAGCAATGGGTGTTCCAAGCCTACTTCCTATCTTATCTTGTTATCCAACTTATTCCTTAAGTGGTGTCGTTTGATTGAATGCACAACTGAGTCAATTTTATTATGAACGGAGCCCTTGGAAAGAAGGTGCTTATCGAAATAGAGCCACTCACAAGTTTGGTTGAATAGGAAGAAGAAGTAGAGATCTCTAAGACTCCGCTCGCGCGTCGTCTACACGGTCACCTGCACGCACCAACGGATGATCAATACCTCCTGCTTTGGTCTCCAAGGCTCGATACGAAATGCGAAATCCTAAGAACGAAAGCAATGAAATCCATCGAAACCGTTCAAGAAAACGCAAGTCCTAAAACCAACAAGTACGCAACCAAACGGCAATCGAAAACGGGCAAGGAAAACCAACACAACGGAAAGGCCTCTCTCTACTCTGCCGCCGAGTCCTTCCTTGAGGCACGATCCATTGATTATGGGACCTGATTCCGAAGAAACCAATCCATAACGAGGAAAGGATCTTGATTCATTCTGTCCCGATCGAACGGTACCAAGCATATCTTAGCCGCGCTCCCCGAATAGGGGAAACGGGACGAACGGGGCGTTACACCTGCTGGGGTGCTGCCCTCTGTTGCTGCTGCTGTACGAGGGGGCGCTTCGCAGGTCCTCCCTGCGGGGCTCAGACTGCTGATGACGAGGCATAGGGGCGCTTCTGGCTAGCCTCCAACTTGTTGATACGGTCTTGGCGTCGTGCTGCAAGTAGTACCTCGGAGTAAGTGGTGGGGGCTGTGGACCCGATAAGCCTCTGGGTCTCATAACTCAGGCCCTCATAAAACTTCTCGGCCTTCGTTTCTTCAGTGGGGATCAGGTATGGTGCAAATCTGCTCAGGCGGAGGAACTCAGAATTGTATTCCTCTATAGTCATACTCCCCTGGATGAGGTTCTGAAATCTGCTCCGAAGCTCTGCTCGGGCGGTAGAGGGTATGTACATCTCCTGGAAGAGTCTGGAGAATTCTTCCCAGATGACGCGATCCAGTCCCAAACGCTCCTCCTCAGAAAGCCACCAATGATGAGCGTTGCCGGTGAGCTGCATCCTGACAGCCGTCATCCATCGGTGTCGGGGGAGGTCAGTAGCCTCTAGCTGGTGCTGAATACCGGTGAGCCAAGCGTGGACCTCCGTCGGCTCCTCGGTGCCCGTAAAAGGTTGCGGTATCAAACGACGGAAGTCTATGACAGACCCTCTCGTCGGCGCGTATGCGGGTGGTGTCGCCAGCCCCAAGGCCGTCACGATGCTCTCTCTCAAGGTCTCAGCCTGGTGCTGCTGAGCCTGCTGGGCCTGCTGCTGAGCCTGCTGCTGGGCCTGCATCATCGTGAACATCATTTGGAACATCTGGGTTCCGTCCATCGGTTGCCCTGTGAGGAATGGCATATAGGGCATCTGGGGCGGGAATGGTGGAGGAGGTGGTAACTGCTGCTCCTCCTGACTCGGGATCCTCTGATCCTTAGGTCCTGCCTGATGTGGAGTCTGGTGTCCGTCTGATGGCATCTCGGGATGTCCTGATGACTGTCCCATGGGAGCTGGAGTCAGTAGAAGGACCTGCTCCAGATCCGGTTCCCCGGATGATCCAGCGTCTCGGGGAACGTCTCCAGGCTGCGCGATACGTCCACTGCAGAGATTCATAACTCTGAAAAGAAGTCGTGACTGCGATAAGCGTTTGAGGATAATAAACAAGATGCAATTTGGTAACCGATATCGAGATAGAGGTGTCATGTGAAGATTTCAAACTTTGCAGATGAGATTTCTAACTCTATTCCTAATTTGCAGGCTCGCTTGGCATAGTCAGGTGACCAAGACGATTTAAAATCGGACCTGCATGGGCCACCACAAAACCCTTGTCACGCCCCGGTTCCATGGATAAGGAACCGAGCCACGTGGCAATGGCCAGCAGTGTACTTCGGCGGGCTTTCCAATCTAATGGGCCCGTCGGAGTACACTTAAGCTGTAAAAATTACAATGAATAACCCAAACACATAACACAAATAAACTCAAACTAAATCTCATCCACAGGCAGCAATATAAGAGCACCATAGAAGTAAATACAACGACTAATGTGCAGGAAGGAAATATCCAAATAGTATCAAGTACAAACACTAGAGTAGTCACACGGGGACAAACCCGCTAGCACAAATAGACTGGAATGAAAGTAAGCAAATAAGATAACTTGGGACGGTAGCAGGTAACTAGGTAAAGATACCGTCCCAAGGAAAGAGTCACTACTAGCGATCAGGCGAAGTCCTCAGGGATGACCTCGTCCTCGGCAGTGAGTAGTGCTCCTCCGGGTAATCCTCGTAGCCTACACCTGGAAGGGAACCAGGTCCTCAGAGGGACGTAACAAGGTACAGGAAAATAACATGCCAGGTAAATAGATAGTACAAGTGCAACAACAGGGTAAACTAGTACAACCAAACAAGTGTGACACAGTTTAAAGACAACGTTCGACGCGTGGGCTTTCTAATATAAAACCGCAGCTCCGAACACAGAGACACACGGGTCGTACCGTAGCTCCGAGCACAGAGACACACGGGTGTTACCACTACACTATAAAACAGGATCACTACATATACATATATAAGCGCGTGCAGAGTAGCCCAAACGTCTAGTAACTGTCTTTCCCTTCCCAAGCGGTCAACGATTGTGCGTTGAACCTGAACCTCTAACTATAGTCTTGACACACACAGAATTTAACTCAACAGACGCGACCCTAAGGTCGTCCCAGTCTCTGGTCATGATGTCAGTATCATGATACCGGAATCTGGCACGAACACAGTGTATGAGTGTGTCCTGGGGTATCGATATACTCTGGTACGTGCATCGAGGTTCTATGAAACATCAGTAATTATTCTAGGTCGTTAAGTCAAATGTCAACACCCGATTGTGAACCGGACACGGAATATCAAACATCAACGAAAATACGCGCACATTGTACAATAAGAAAAACAATATCTGTAAACTGAAATACTGGGTGGCAAGGTACACTTGCCTGCGTGCGGCTGCTGATGACGGGGATCGGGTACTGCGTCCAAGTCCTCAGGTCCCGCAATACCTAGAGAAGAGATACAAACCAGAATTAACAATCTATTCTGCGACTCACAAGGACAAGATACTAGAGGGCTAACTACAACTGACTAACGGTACGATAACCCATCAAATAGTCATCCGTATATTCTCCCCGATTAATTTCTCCGAAAATAAACTAATATTTCCATCATATAAACTAATCCTCAATTAAAATTCACTAATATTATCAGTTCTCAATCAGTCATCCGCCTACTATCCTTACTAATCATACATTTAAATTGAGCATTTTACATTGCACATAAATTCTTCACCAATTTAATTCTCGTTAAATAAGTTAGCATTTACCACCATGAAATATATCTCGATCCTTTATTCAAAGATAAGAACTTAAATCTCCATAAACCGATATCTAAAATAACTTGTTTTAATTAATGCCGAAGAGAAACCCTAACCTACACTCATCCTATCATTTTATACCTCTACATCATACCACAAGTCGGATTCCCATGTCCTCCATCAACCTTAATCCAACCTCAACATGCCCTACAAATGAAACCTTAATACTATGCTCACATGAATATGCATAGGTGAGACCCTAGTTAACATTAACCCTTGAATATATAAATCAACAACATGTATAAATGTAAAGAGAGGGGGAGGAGTATACCCAAACGGCCGGAGCGAGGAGGAGCTGGCCGAAAAATGGGAAATGTCCGGTGGTGGTGGAGTTGAAGGTGGTGGTGATAATGGTGATAGTGGTGGTGATGAAGAAGGAGGTGAGGAAGAAGGAGGTGGTGGTTGGTATGAGATCGGGGGGTGGCCGGACTGGAAGCTATGGCCGGCGGGACAACAGTGCAGTCCGGCGGTGGTCGGCTGCCTGCACAGTGGAGGAGGAACGACAGCTCCGGTGGGGGACGCACGGCCGCGGGGTGGCTGTGCACTGGAGCAGGGGACGCGTGGGCTGCAACGGGGGTGGCCGCGGGACTGTAGCGGGGTGGCGGCTGTAGCGGGGCGGCTGGGACGCACAGCGCCGGCGGAGGAAGTCGGCTGCAGCGTGGGGTGGCCGCGTGGGTTGGTGGCCGACGGTCGGAGTAGGTGTCGGCCGGCCGGGGGTCACTTAAGTGGGGAGAGAGTGATATGGAAAGGAGAAGAAGAAGGAGAATGATGGGGGAAGAAGAAGAATGGAGTTTCTTCTTGCATGAAGAAGTAAATGAGGTAGGAGAGAGAGTGGTTTTGGGATTAGGGTCGGTTGGAATGTGTGAGGGTGGGGTGAGGTGATGTATTATAGGGGTGTGTGTAGGTTTGAATGAGTGGTTGTGATCATCCTAGGTAGAATGGGTGGTTGTGATTTAATATGGATAGGGTGTGGGGTTTCTTCATGAGGGAATTGGGATTGGGACCCTATTTTGGGACCCTCTCAATTAATCATGGCCAATAGGATATTGCCAACAATTTAATATTTACAAATAAGCCCCCGTAAATTCTGGAATTTGCATGGACATATGAAATGACGCAAAAATTGCGGAGAAAAATATATTTAAAATTGTCATGGTGAGGGGGTGTTGCGCGTTAGGCGTGGGTCTAAATTAAAGGGCATTGGGATTAATTTAGTATTAAAATAAAATTTACAAAGTTGGTAAATTCCGATTTAAATAAAGATAATGCGTCCCGCGAATTCAATTTAATTGGGGCCTAATTGGGGTCCGCGGGGTCAAAATCCAGAAACGGCGCAAAGGCCAAAAATGGTGGGGGCTTGGAGTCGGTCTTGGACCCTTTAGTTGGTCCGGCTCAACGGGTTAAGTTGGTACCCCAAAATCGAGGGTAACGACACAGGTGTCCGACACGGAATTAAATACGGGTTACGATTTTCGGAAATGTTGCACAATTAATTTAGAGCACACAAAAGTTGATTTTAACAGTCAGAAAAGTCCAGTGCCTAATTTGGCGAGTTGAGTCGAGTGTACAATATTTGTATGAAATTTATGGGCTGATAATGGGCTCCGAATAACTAGACAAAGATAGGGTGTGCCAATATTTTAATTAATTGGATTAAAATTCCAGGTAAATATCCTCTACTCTAAACCTCAATATCTTCTATCAAAATTTTTCCTGGTCCTCTCTAACTATCTACAGAATAAATTGAGGGGGTTTACAGAAAGCGCTCAAATAAGCGCCGATAGATAATAGGAGGAGAGGGTGCGCTCAGTTAGAATTAGAAAAAATATTAGTTTACATAAATTAATGGTAGTTTGTTAAATTACTAAATCTAAATCGATTTTCGGTTATGTTATTCACACCAAGAATTAAATTTTCAAACCAAAAATCGAATCGATAACCGAAAAATTGAACCATTTGTCGTATTTCGTTTCGATTCGTTTCGATTTTTGATTTCCAACCGTTGTATGCTCACCCCTAAACGAATATACGTAAAAGACATTTTTCTGTTGTCGTTGTGGCATGGGTGGCTGTAGACCGTCCTCGAAATGGGGTGGGGGTAGATGCAGGCATAGAGTACGATTTTGAGAACGTAAATTGTTCGGAAAAAATTATTCAAAATTATTGATGGCCATCAAATCTGACGATCAACCAACGGATCGTAGCAAATTGCAAACATTTCTGAGGTCATGATATTTAGTTGCTAATAAAATTAGTTCATGATATTTAGCTGCAACGATGTGATAGTTGTTGTAGTATAAACCACTAATGTAGTTTTTCAGAAACTCGTAGAAGAGAGAGATGGAGAATTGAGAATAGTGTATTCTGTACATAGGAAAAAGAGGAGGAACCTCCCATGGATTTTTCACTATGAATATATACAACAATCCCGTTTGTTACAAGATTAAAATTGACATATCCCTAGGAAATATTGTAGACATAATCATATATATAGTTGTAACAAACTACAACAGTTATAATATACTACAACACTTCTTTTTTCGGATTTTTTCATTTTAAGTAATAATTTATTATATAATTATATAAAACGGGATAAGTTATGGGTAATTGCGGGGGGGGGGGGGGGGGGACCACTCGCCAACTCAGTTGGCGAGTTGCTGAGTTGGCGAGGGGCTCGCCAACTGAGTTGGCGGGGCACCCTCCTCGAGGGGCCGCTCGCCAACTCAGTTGGCGAGCCATGCAACGTTGCAACCGTTGGCCAACGGCTATAATCCAAACGACTATAATCCCACATTCCTATAAATACACCCCCACCCAACACTCCTCTCACAACATTCACATTCTCCTCCTACCCCAAACACTCCTTACACCAAATTCTCCTCCTCTTGATATTTACTGGCGATGGCTACCCGCAATGACGGTCGTATTCCTGGCGGACCGACTACCGAGCTTATTCTTAAGCAACGTGAAGATCACATTTCTACTCAGATTTTTACTGGCGAGGTATTTTTTGAAATTACAAGTTGCTAACTTTATTAATGTATATATTTTTTAGAATGCCTATGTTTACTTTATTAATGCATATAATTTTTATAGTTATACGACCATGATAATGCTTTACGAACCCGGATCCACGTACATTGGCGGGCTGAAAGGAATTATCGTACGTGGGAGCTTAATCCAGCTCAAAAGGCTTTGGTGGAATCCTTTGGATTCCACTATATAGATCATGTTAGATATTTAATTCACGATCTTCATTTAGTTGTAAGCCTTGCGGAGCGTTGGTGGCCAGAACGCAACACTTTTCAACTCCCATTCGGCGAGATGACGATCACCCTTTTTGATGTGGCGAATATACTAGGGTTACCTATTAAAGGTAACGCTATATATTTTGATCCGCACTTAAAGGGATCTGATCTGATCCGGATTAAAGGGATCTGATCTGATCCGGAGTTATCTCGGTGTTAGCCCTCCTTCTGGTCTAAAAGATGGCAATTATGTGAAATTTTCATGGCTCCGTGGCAACTTTATAGACCTACATCAAACTATTGATGGGGTGGTTGATGTAGATGAAAATCGGGTATGTATTTTAATTAGTAAATTTGTTTATTACTTAATTTAGTGGTGCAATTTAATAAATTTGTTTAACACTTAATAAATCCAGGTCATTCGTTGCACTAGAGCCTATCTGCTCTGTTTATGTGGTGCAATTTTATTTCCCGATGCATCGGGAAATATGGTAAATGTGCATCTTTTACCATTCTTGGATGATCTGACCAAACCTACTGAGCATGCGTGGGGAGCTGCTACTCTTGCGTTTTTATACACCAATTTGACAGAATTTGTGAGATGCAATCGCAAGAGTATTTGTGGATGTATTTCACTGATACAGGTATGAATGAAAGGCCCTAAAAAGTTAGAGTAATTTTATACGCAAATTTTGTTTGTACTAATGTCATATTTTTGTTTTATAGTTCTGGTCCTACGAGCACTTCTATATTGGTAGGCCTGTTACCAGCGTTCTCAGTGATGTTGGAGTATTTTCAGTTGCTATGCGCTGGCCTACAGATGTAGTGGATTATCAACACTACCAATACAGGACTGTATCACTATATCGAAGCCAATTTGATACACTGCGGTCTAATGAGGTAATTTTTAAATATGCAATAAATATCTTTAAATTATTTAAGTTTTGATCGTAGATAAACATCACATCTAATCTCTTAAAATATCTTTAAATAGGTAACCTGGTTACCGTACATATGTGAACCCGATGCTCCAGAAATCAAGATGACATCCTATGCATTTAGTTTACACAGATGTCATATTATATATGATCGGTTCACCATGTACCATCCGGCAGACCGTGTTCTTCGGCAATTCGGAATGGCCCCAATAATTCCCGATGATCCACCGACAGTCGGTTATCAGACATCAAATGCATTCCAACGAATCATTGGTCTCGTTGCTGACTGGAATAATCGGTTCGAGAATTATAGTGTGAGGGACATGTCTCCTAGACTAAATTTTCATGAGGAATGTAAGTTATAAGTTACTCATTATTCGTATTGATTTAGTGTAAATAGTTTGCTAAAATTTTGTTTATATTTTGCAGACATAGGTAGCCTGGACTACAGACAATGGTGGGGATGCCCTCTAATGAGCAACCGAGTATACCACTATGAGGAGCCCAGGTTCAAGGACTAGATCCCTAGACGATTCTACTATGCGTGCTTTTATTGATGGAATGAATGATTTGGTATGACTTCATTATACTTTAACTTCATTATACTTTAAAAAATACATATACATAGATATGATAAATATTTTAATTTACATGTTTCAAATTTCAGAGTGGGGTATACGAGCAGCATTTACAACAACCTCATATGGAGGAACATGTGTGACTCGTCGTCTTATGGGGGAGCTTGTTACTCGTGTTCGGCATCTGGGTATTGGACCGGAACCGGAAATGCCTCCGGTACAATCCCGTCTTCCACCGGACTATCCGACCGGCTTCGTACGACAGAGACACTCTCGTCGTCGTCGACGGGATACTGCTGGAGCGGGACCGAGTGACCAGTATCCTGGAGCAGGCCCGAGTGACCAGTATGCTGGAGCGGGCCCGAGTTACCAGTATGCTGGAGCGACCCCGAGTTACCAGTATCCTGGAGCGGGCCCGAGTTACCAGTATGCTGGAGCCTACCCGACTTACGAGAGTGCTGGAGCAGGACCGAGTTACCAGACTCCTGGAGCCGGACCGAGTTACGAGACTGCTGGAGATGAAAGCTACCAGATATTCACATAATTTTTTTCGACTCCATCAGCACCGCTGCCTACCCAAACTCAACAAGACCAGGACGAGGAGTAGTAGAAAATTGTAAACATTGTATTATTACAATTTTTGTATGATTTGTAATGGATTTTTACATAAATATTTGGGTATTGAACAATTATATTTTACTCTCTCGGTTGACTAGTACATCTTCTTCGGTTGTGTTCCATAGCACCACAATTACTGCATCGTAGATCTCTTGTCGATGATTCCCGGGGTTTGATGCGGTTCTTCTTTGGTCTTCTGGCTTTGCGTCTTACATCTGGCACCCCAATTTGTCCTCTTACCAAAGGAGCTTGGATCTCGTAGGGAACTGGAATTGGCTCCATTTTTGGCGCGTATACAGTTTTCAAGTTTTCGTCGAAAATACTGCAGGATAAAATGTATCAATACTAATATTGCAATATCTACAAAACAAAACATGCATGTATACATGGTATATAAGTATGGTACCATCTTAAACATGTACAAGATTTGTCAGTTATATTAACAATATAGGTTCTACTTGTTGCCCGGTCTATTATTTCAAACCTATAACTATCAATAGCTAATATTTCTAGGTGGTTCTTCTCTTTGATAATAGAAGCCATATTTTTTAACATCTTTGGACAATAATCTGTGTCAACATTTTCAGCAAACTTTCTACGATTGTCATGAAGTGTAATAATCTTGGCTCTAATACCATCGAGAAGTGTTGTTATTGGCTTATCTCGTAATTTCTTAATCCAGCTGTTGAAACATTCAGCAAGATTAGAAGTGTTAATATCTAATCTAGGACAAGTAGCATACGCTGTTATCCAATGTTCAAATCGACGACTTTCATCGTTTACACCAATAAGCCAATCGTACAACACTATGTTCTCTCGGCTTTAATTATATCAAACACACTCTCTGCATCCGTTTTATTATATGATCTAGCAAGCGAGTCTAACAAGCGTTGAAATACTGGTTCTTTTGTAACTTTTTTCATGTTTTGTTTAAAATGTTGAATACAAAAAAAATGAGAAGATGCATGAAAAATAGCACGAACAGCATTTATTAAACCCTTTTGCTTGTCAGATATAAATGAAATTGAACTCCAATCATTAAAACAACTTTCAAAAGATATTTTAAGAGAATTTAAAAACCAAGACCAAGAATCACTATTCTCACCTTCAGCAATAGCATAAGCTATAGGATATAATTGATAGTTAGGATCGTGAGCACAAGCAATAAATAAGATACCTTGATATTTTGACGAAAGAAATGTAGCATCAGTACTAATAATTGGTAAACATCCACTTAAAAATCCATCAATACATGCTTTAAAACAAATAAAAATTCGTTGGAAGCTATTATTTTCGGTAGTTTTAATAAAACATTTACTACCTGGATTTGTCTCCATAATTCTATAACAATAGTCCTCAAGACTAGCGTATGCCTCATCATAACTACCATTAATTTCAGCTAATGCTGTCTCTCGGCTCTCCATGCTTTGGAATAACTAACTTGTATACGGTGCTCCCTATATATATCTTTAACAATTTGTGATGGACTGTATGACTGGTTATCTCTAATAATGTCAATTATCATGGTCTTAATCCATGAAGCTGTAGCTAGTCGATGACGTCCTGTACTAAGTCTTCCTAAACAAGAATGACGATTTTCTAATGTACTAACTTTAACTATATCGCCATTTCCAATAGACTTTACATATACTCTCCAATTACAATTCGGTGATCACAACTATATATAATTCCACGAGCATTATTCATATCACTAGCTGAACAACTAAAATTATATTTAATTGCTAAATTACTGATAAAGCTTCTAAAGTGAGAACGACTAGGAAATGATTGTCCCTTAAATAATTCATCAGTGATAGCTTTTACAACATCATCATCTACCCTATAATCTATATTTTCAACTAAATCATCACTATTTCCTTCGTCGTTGTCACTATCATCATCATGGTTAGATTCATCTGATGAATGACCTTCTTGGATAAATGAAACTATTTGTTGAGAAGAACTAGCACCTGAAGTAACATGCTGATATTCAGAAAAATATTCATTATTTCTACTATCTAAGGTTGCTGCTACTTTAATAACATATATTTTTATATACCGTGATTGTGAATTAATCTCAAGAATATAATTCCATGCATCTTCACTATCTATCAAAAAACAATTAGAACCAAAAATAGACTTCAAAATAAAATCATAATGAATAGAACAACGTTCAATAATATGATTACGTATATTTCAAAACTAATATTCGGATAAGTTGAAAAAATTATACTTTCTCCTCCTTCGTAATTTAACCCATTTACTGTACCGCCGTACGAGCATACAATTCTTACGCTACGATCCATGACGGTTGAGAACTTTGGCTACAGAAAACCTCAAATGAACTTTAGCTGCGGGCAGACAGACAGAGAGAGTGTTGGAGACTTCGCTAGAGGGAAGAGAGAAAATAGAGGAAGTAGATTGAGTGTGAGATGAATGGGTTGAGATAGGTAATTTATAGAGGGAGATTGTAATAGCCGTTGTTGTTAATAGTTGTTTTGAAACGGATCCTTACTCGCCAACTCAGTTGGCGAGCAAACGAGCGTTGTGCAACGGGTCTAAGCCAACTCAGCATGCGGCCCGCCAACTGAGTTGGCGAGCGGCCCCTCGAGGAGGGTGCCCCGCCAACTCAGTTGGCGAGCCCCTCGCCAACTCAGCAACTCGCCAACTGAGTTGGCGAGTGGTCCCCCCCCCCCCCCCCCCCCCCGCAATTACCCATAACTTATCCCGTTTTATATAATTATATAATAAATTATTACTTAAAACGAAAAAATCCGCTTCTTTTTTAGTGTGCTCAACTCAATACACAATCTTTATCAATATTCATTAATGACCGCATCAACATTAAGGGTGATCGACATAAATCTTTAGAAATAATTAACATCAATTTTTAGGAATAATTATATCAGTCTTCAGGTAGCATATTAATGTGAGTTTATGGGAATATACAAATGTAGATAGACTTTACAAAAATTTTGATTCTGAAAATCAAGTAGGAAAAAATTATAATCGAGTCAAAGTTAATACATCTTCAGGACTTTGAAATTTTTTAAGTATTGAACAATTCGATGTTGGTGCCTCGTTAAAACTTCTTAGGATGCCATAAATCCAGCGAAAAATGTTTTTAAGTTAGAAAAAAAAAAGTACATAAAGGTCAAATGACTATACTTCTGGATATTCCCACTGATTTCGATATTATTCCACATGCCGTGAACGATCTTCTGGATAGTAGACTTCAGTAGAGATTTGGTCAACATATCGGTCAAGTTATCGTGGGATCAGATATACTTGATTTTAATCTTTTATTTTATTTATTGTTGATGCGAGATAAAAAAATTCAGTGCAATATACTTGGTATTCTCCCTTGATGTTTTCCTTCTTCATTTGGTCAATGCATGTGGCGTTGTTGTCATATATTATCTTCGGAACATCATTTGATAGAAGATAATCTGCTTGCAGTCAGAATGTGCAAAATTATAGCTCACAACCATATGCAGTCCCGTGTGGCATTATGGGACTATGAGCTTAACATAATTTGAAGAAGTGGTGACCAATGTTGACTTTGTAGACTTTCGAGATATCGTTGTCCCCAAAATAGTAAATACATAATCATTTTGGGATCTCGTCTTGCACGGGTCAGATAAGTAATCGACATAGTCGACAAGGTGGACATCATTCTGAGAATCAAGGGAAGTTGATCCATACCGAGATGCATAGGGATAGAATAAATCCATGTCCATATATAGTAACCCTTAAGGCCTGTTGGCTCCAGGGAAGAGGAGGCGGATTTGCTCTTTCACCCGAAATTGAGCCAATCTCCTCTCTCTCACATTGTTTGTTAAAATGGAATTTTGGATGGAAAAGTGGAGCCGGAGAGACAGTGGTAGTTCCAGTTGGCTGAAAAAGCAATCAAAAAATTCGGGTGCCACATCATGTTTTTCCACTCTATGTCCCCCCATCCCCCACCCCCACCCCATTTTGATAATTGGTTAGTGATAAGGTATAAAAAAAATTGAAAAAAAACTGTTACAAATCCAGTAAAAAAAATTATTATGTTAGGTATAAAAAATCAATTAATTAATTTTGGACGTGTGTGACACATTTTTTAAAAACATTTTTAGTAATATTTTTTGGTAACATTTTTTGTTGCAGTTTTTGATACGTATCAAAAATTAATTAATTTCGGATACATTTTGGTTGTAGTTTTAATACGTATATGACACTAAATATGTGTTCGTACTACCTAGATTTGGACCGACTATGTTTGTACGTTCTAATAAATTAGTAACTAATTAGGATAGTTGGGAATTAAGTAATATGTTTGGATTGAATAATTTTGAAATAATTTTCTTATTTTATTATATAATTAGTTAATGTTAATTATATATAATTAAGATAGTTAACTATTACAATAAATTATTAAATTATTATGTAAATTAATTATAATTTATACTATTATAATATACTCTTCTATTTCTCACTTTTTATTTTTCTATCTTAACCAAACACATTTGTCTGCTCTTCTACTTCTCACTTTTCACTTTTCTATCTCAACTAAACACATTCCCCTACTAGGGAGACAAGAAAGTTGATGGATCCCTATATGAAATATATCATTGGAAGTGCAAAATCAAATTTTTCACATTTACGGTTTACTAAACATGTTCTTAAGATACAAAAGATGTCTTTAATATCATTCCAGTTGTGACGTATTGGCACGACGCTAATTCTAACCAAGAGTATTCACAAAAAATGATATGTCCGATCCAGTGCATTGAGCTAAGTATAGCATCATGTATATTGCACTTAGGAACTTCGGATTGAAATACCTCTTTATCATTTTCGAGGACGAAATGTGTCTTATAAACACTCCTTTCCAAATTTATTTTTAGGAATTATTATTGATCAAATCAAGTATTACAGTAATAATAGATGCATGGTAGTAACTAAACCATTCCAATTCCATATATGAAGAATACATATTTATACTATGTGTACGAATCCCTGATCTTTGATATTAACATTAATAGCTTATTCCTAGTAAGCCCTAAACCCTACTTTCTATTTCATCTCTATTCTTCATTTATTCCCAACTCAATTTCTCTTTATTAATTATACATCAAAACTAAGTCCAAATGTTCTATTTCAATACAATCTAATGTATATTCCCATTATATTTTTTCATGCCCGGCCAATTAGAAACTAAACCTAGCCCACTCTATTAATTTCTCCACCAATTATTTTCCTAACCTATTTACAAACCCAGCCCAATCCCCGAAACCCACACCTCACCCTTCTTCTTCTTCTTCTTCTTCTTCTTCCCTGCCATTGCTCTACATTGCAGAGCACATCCCAATGCATAGCACGATCACCTTCCAGCCAGCCTATCGAGCTTATCCGCTCTCCTCCTTATAAATCAACTACACTCCTTCATTTTCCTTCCCATTCTCTATTGACAACCACATCCATCACCTCTCCTCTTCACCACCATTATTTTCTTTAGGAACCCTTCAGGGCAGCCCTCTGTCCTGGACAGCCAGAACGACCGTCCAGGACCTACGGATCAGAAGTAACAAAAAAAAATCAGTTTAAACTTAAATATATTAATAATATTCTATGTAAAATAGAACTAGTATGTACCATTGGCATCCTCTTAACACAAAACAATTGTGGTATAGTGATTATTATGTTAAACTTATACTGGATATCCTTACTTCAATTCTTTATACCAAACTCAATTAGCTCTTGTGGTCAGTGAGAAGAGGTATAACCTTCCTAGCTGGACGGAGGTCTCGGAATCAAATCGCAGAGGAAGTGTGGGAACAATGGACCCAAATGACATGTAACGCAGAGTGCATAAAGTCTTGTGCGTATCGCTAGGCATCTAAAAAAAATCAATTATTTCTGGTAACATTTTTTTTAAATTTTTAAAAACATATTTTTTACATTATGTATGTGAGACCATTTTGAAAGTTCACCTCGGTAGGGGTGAGCATTGGGTTAATTCGGTTCCAACCGAAGCGAATAACTGAAAATCGAATTGGACCGAAAACCAAATAAGCAAAACAAAAATCAAACCGAAATGACCCATAACCGAACCAAATTAAATCAGTTCGATTTTTGGTTTATCCGATTTACTCGGTTTATTTGCATTTTTTTTGTTAATATATATAGTAACTAAATATACCTAGATATATTTAGTAGATACCTATAGTTAGTGTGTGTGTTTATATATATATATATATATATATGGGTGGGGATCGGATGACATATACAATTTGACAAAATAAATATCCTAGTAATTAATACAACATACTATTAATTAACAAGCATGCTAATTAATACATTCACGCACGTAAATTTGGCATGCATTTAAATCTGAACGATTCATTTTAAATGATGTGAGGCTAAAATTGTGTATTTTTTTAGATGTCAAATTGCATGTGTCATTCGATCCCCACCCTATATATATATATATATATATATATAATTTTATTTATTTATTTATTTTTTCTAATAGCTATTGGCCGAGGGTAAATAGAACCACACATGCACGCACACACCCACAAACCACCTCTACCGAGACTCGAACCTCGTCCCCCCGGACCACATGTATCATTCTTACCAATAGACTAGAGATCATTTGCATATATATATATATATATATATATATATATATATATTCAATATATATATATTGAAGTGTTATTAACCACACACGGACACACACATCCAAACCCGCCTCCACTGAGGCTCGAACTCCACCCACTCACCCCGCATGCATCACTCTTACCAATAGACTATCGATCATTTGCATATATATATATATAAATTAAATTTTTTTATTCGATTTTTGACCGAAATCGAAATCGATTTTTTTTTTTTTTGTATTTTCAAAACCGAGATCTAACCGAATCTCTTCTGTACGATTTTCGGTCCAAAACCGAATAATGCTCACCCATACACCTCGTACCCTCTCATAATAGCATAGCTTGTGTCGAGCGTCCCTTTTCTCGACTAGGGCATCGATGAAACACCTCGTCGGAGGCCTCGTGGTCTTGTGACATTGTGGCATGGTTGGTCAACCCCCATCATTCTTCGACGCTAAATACCTCCCCAGAGCCAGTTGCGCTGATCTCTGGCTCCGGTGGTCTACGACTCCGGTCGTCTGTATTATCTACGTACCGACGCCTCCCCTCCCCCCCCCCCCCCCCCCCCCCCCCCCCCTTTTCAAGTTGATCCGGTCGAGACTTAGAGGAGATCTATTCCAGTTCATTGGAACCGAACAATGTGAGATCTTCTCGCTGCAGCAAATCTCTAATCCATCCTTAATTTCGTGTTCACTGCCTTCACCAATATCCCTTACCTATCTATGCAAAATTCACCTGTTTATATTATCAAGCAAAAGTGTTAGGAGCTAATATGCATGGTTTTAAGCATGCCAGTGATCTCGATAGTAATTATTATTAAACTTTTAGCTTAGGTTTTATGAATGCTTAAATTCTGTAACAGGTAGTAAAAATCCCCAGTAGAGACGTTTAGAACACATACTTCATATTATTGAAAATAGTTAATTGTCGAAATGATAAATGAAAAATATAGTGTTTATCATTTCAGTGATCGAAATTTTTTTTAGCCGAAATAGTACATGAGCTTTACATTTTGGCTTAATTAGTACATGAAGTAAATTTTGTTAGTATTTTTGGATAAAAATCGATAAAAATGGACATATGATGGTTAAGTGTCCTATTTTTAACAGTTCTTTGGTCAAGTTTTTTGTTTTGGACTATCATTCTCAGAAGAATATTAGTTTTGAAAAAAAAATTGTTTGGATGCAAATAGTTAAAAATCGTTAAAAATAGCAGTCAAAAACTAAAAACTTGACAAAATAGCCATTAAAAATAGGGCACGTGACCATCACATGTCAATTTTGATTGATTTTCATTCAAAAATACCAACGAAATTTACTTCAGCCACTAATTGGACCAAAATACAAAGCTCATGCACAAATTTGGCCAAAAAAAAATATTTGATCACCAAAATAGCAAATACTACATTCCTCATATACTATTTCGACAATTAACTCTATTAAAAATTGTGTAAATTATTACTTTTTGAATATCTTCTTAATATTGACACACAATGATACACTGCAAACAAATACTCCAAATTAACCTATTTCCTCTTTTTTTCTCTTTACTTTTCTTTCATGTACGGTATAATTTTTTCTACCTTTTTTCTCTCTTTATTTTTCTTCCATGTTTGGTAAGAATGATTCATTTTGGTGGGCCCATAAATTAATGTAGCGGAACTAGACCACGCTCCAAATTTGAAGTGTCTCTTGACTTTCTAGCGATTTTCAAGTATGGACATATGCCCACTGCAGCCTTCAAGTGCTACAAAATTTGACTAAAGTTAAAATATAACACTTGAAACATTTTCCACTATGGATGCTCTAAGTATTGTTGGCTATTGGAATCCCTGGTTAACTTCACTAACTCAACATTTGGTTTAGATTAATTTCTACTATTAGTTAGTTTAACTGTTGGTGAATATTAGCCATGGCAGTGTATGTTAACAATTTTGCTATTTGTCTCTCAAATTTTTTAAATGATGTCATCTTTCATTATGTAATATTTGACATAACAGCTAGAAGATATTGCAGGCAATTATATAGGTAGTTATAACAAACTACATCGATAATTATCTTTATAAGGACTAGTGATGTAAACGTGATATTTTTTCTGATATTATTTAATAATCAGATACAAATTTAATTTATATTAAAATAATTTAAATATAATTTTGATTAAAAGTTGTTATTGATATGTTTTTAGAAATTTGGTATATATATATATATATATATATATATATATATATATATATAAAATGGGTTTTCTGCTGGAGCTCGCGGGCGGCGGCGCTAGCCTTGGGTTCCCCCCTTAGGGCCCTTGTCAGCCACCTCCAACCGGCTTTCGCCAGCCCCCTACTGGCCTTTCGTCCCCGCTCCTCTTCTTCTTCCTTTCTCCTCCGACTTCTGGTCTGTCTTTGCCCCCTTCCTCCCTTTTCGCCATCTGTGGTTTCACAGATCTAGGACCTTCGTCCCCTTCACCCCTCCACACCGCGCGGATGGCGACGCTAGGATCAGCTCCTCCCTCCCCCTCTCCTCTCCACCCTCTGGCGGTGGCCCCTTTGTCTCTCGCATGAGCTCTGGTCGGCGCTCCCTTTAAGTTTTCGGTGCGAAGGTTTGGGCCGCGGTCCCAGGGACGGTCGTTGCCAGTGGCGGCTTCCTCCTCGCCCCTCCTACCACAGCCCCTCCTTCCCTCTCCCTCCCCTCCCCTGCTGCGGCAGATCCCGTGGGGCCCTCAGCGCCTGCGGGACTTTCAGATCGGTGCTGCTCTTATGCGGCAATGACTGCACTATCGAAGGCGTCTGTGGGTCCAAACGTCCCTCACCGGAGGCCACATTCCTACCATGGTGCCCCGGCAATTTCGTTCTCAGAGGGGGATGAGGCTTTACTCATGGTTCCTTTTAAGTTGGCCCTTGTGGGCAAATTCTCTCACCGCATGTCTCCTTTAGTGGTGATTCGAGCTGCTTTCGCAAGACTGGGTTTTCTTGGAGAGGTACTACTTGGTTTCCTTGCTCACAGACAGACACATTCTGATTCGGCCTTCCCTGGTTGAGGACTTTTTGCGTCTGAAGTCGCAAGACATGTGGCTTATTTCTCAGTGCCCAATGCGGTTATTCAAATGGACGCAAGATTTCTTCCCATTTGAGGAGTCACCCCTGGCTTCTTTGTGGGTGTTGATGCCGGCATTATCACCGCTTTTGTTTGCTAAGTCCGTCCTCCTCAATATTGTTGAATGTGTTGGAGCTCCGCTGGCAATTGATAGCGCCTCCTCTAAGGTTTCCCGTCCCAACCGAGCGCGGGCTTTCGTTGAGGTTGATATAAGTAAACCTATCACTAAGAGGGTCAGGATTGATCTCCCCAAAGGTCGTAGCTGGCAACCAATCATTTATGAGTCATTGCCCCTTTATTGCTCGATTTGTAGACATCGGGGGCACATTTCGTCCTTGAGTAAACTCATCGAGAAGACGGGTGAAGGAGTCAAAGATGGTCCCAGAATGCAGATAAGTCTACTTACAATGCGGACGAGCGAGCTAGGAAGGGAAAGGGGATCCTAGTTCCCGTTGAGCAACTAGTTTTGGAAGCAATGGTCCAAGAGGGGAGAGAAGAATCTCTTGCTGTTTCGACTCATGCCCAGGAAGCACAACGGGTTACTAAAGTTTCAACTTTGACTTCATCTTTGGAGGATTACACTCCAAAGGACGATGGAGAGGAGGCTAACTACGCGGTATCAGTTATGGCAGTTGGTAGGATTAGCGGGTTCGGCGTGGGATCGCCTTCGATCTGCGTTGGGCCTGTCCTGGCAGCATACGACAATGGGCAGACTCCCCCCTTCAGCTCCTCGCGGCTCCCCAGCCCGCCTGTTGGCGGCGGCATGGACGATCTAGATGTTGCTGGACTTTCGGTGTTGCCGCGTATCGAGCAGGTGGTGGCAAGGATTTTAGCTGCGTACTTTGGGCTCGTTGCTTCAGGAGAGGTTGCCCTGGCGAATTCAACAACCCCAAGCTCCAAGCCCGCTTCCCCGGATCCCATCTCCCATTCTTCTGCTCTGGTTCCCACTGTTCTCTGCCCTCGCCTTACCCCGACCCTCTCTCCTACGTCGGTTAGTGTGCCAGGTAAGGTGGCTACGGGAGCTAGTGTTTGCGCGGATTCAGTCGGATCACCTGTGGAGGACAGGGTTTTGGGGTCCGCGGTGAATGCGAGAGCTCGGTTAGGCGCGGGATTGGTTGATGCTGCTAGCATCCCTGTAACGACAAATGTCTTGTTGGCTCGACTCCCTTCGGACCCATCACCAGCGTCGCATGGCCCAGTATTGCTATCGTCTGGGTAGTTTTTTGCTCTTCCGATTAGTCTGGTCAGTCGTCTTAGTTGGACGGATGAAGTCAATCTCGTAACTGAGGAGCTTGGTGTTGCGGATACTCCTAAGGTATCGATTGGGGATGGCTATGAAGGCCATGCTTCCTTGGGAGATTCAGAGTCCTCTCTAGTGCCACAGGTTAGTAGTGAGGGCAAGGGTCAGGAGGGCATGGATGGTCTTCCACTCTCGGAGGCGATCACCGAGGGGGTTGGTGATTCTACTTTAAGGAAGGTGACTAAGTCCGGGAGGACTAAAAATTACCACAGAGTTATAGCCCAGCAACTAATGAACCTCCGGTCTTCCTCCTCCACCCACACCATAGCTCTCTCCAAATTTGCGATAGGGTGATCGTAGGCTCAGGTTCTTTGTTTTTCCAGCAGATCATAGCATTGTTTTAGTTTGGAACTGACTGACCATGTAATCTTCAAAATAGTTTTCCTGGATATCAGGCAATAAAAGTCTTTGGTTAAAAAAAAAAACTTTTATATGTGAGGGTAAGGGATATTAAAAATCTATTATGTAGTTAGTTTACATATAATAAAAATAGTTTAAATTATATATGTATTTAAATTAGATAGAATTTTATATAGGTATTTTTAAATATATTAAAAATAGTTTAAATTATATAGGTATTTAAATTAGATATAATTTTAGGATTTTTTTTACGTGAGGGTGAGCGATATACACACGGTGGTAGTAGTTAGAAGATTTTTTTTAATTACGTTGGAGAATAAACATACGGTTTAGATAACTAATTTTTTGAACCGTTTATATATATATATATATATATATATATATATATATATACACCGAAATTAATTATCATGAATTATGGAGTTGAAAATTACAAAACTGTGATCCATTGGTCTAACTTCAATTAAGTGAGGGGGAGTAGAGTCAATACATATAACCTTGCTTGGATTGAAGGAAGAGTTAAGTGAGGTGTGTTTAATAACTCTTGCTTGGATTGAAGGTTTTGAGTTTGAGGAGGATTAACAAAAATATAATAGTTACCAAAATACCCTTATTACATATATCATAAAATTAAATTTGATTGAAATTTTATTTAGAACTTGTGAAAATATCTTCACAAATGAGAAGCTACAGAGCAGCATGTTGAAAGTAATAAAAAATAAAAAAATTCATAATATTTTATAAGACAAATAAGTGACATTTATGACTTCTTAAACAAAATTTCTCAATCCCACTCGTTAACCCTCCGATTTGGAGGTTTAAAAAAAGATAAAAGATGGTTAAACAAATCCCCACTTAACCCTTTATAACCCTCCCTCCTAAACCTCCCCCTTCAAACAAAGTATGATATTTATTTTCACTCACTTAACTTTTCCTCACTTAACTCTCTTAACCCTCAATCCAAGCAGACCCTAATGGTGAACTGTAAAATAACACAAACACATGAAATTCTTTATGTCAAATTTTTTGAGTCGGTTGTTCGACAATGTTTTATATTGGTTTTAACTAACTAACACCACCCTCCTCTTTTATCCCTTCTTAATTTACAGAAAATATATGGCGCAACACAGACGAAGTTAATGATCAATAATAACACTTGATACAAGCCGTTAGAAGATCAAGCCAGTTGCAAATTCAAGTTCAGGCATATCAATTCAAACCTCTAACCCATCTACCTCAATAATCATGGATAATGATCGATAATATCCTTTGATTATATTCTTGTTATTTTGGTTGTTCTGTTTCTATTTTATTGTTACTATTGTCTTTTATAATTAAGAAGGCCACTCATGTAATTGGCGTGGTGAGATTTCTACCAATCTCAATATTATATGATTTCTATCTAACTACATGTTATGAGATTTCTATCAACATGCACATTTTTTTTTCTTGGTATCAGAGCAAGAAAAATATCTTCCACATATCTTACTGTAGGCAATTTTGTCACCCTTCATCTCAGCCGTGCAAGGACAAAAAAGATGAAACATTCACCAGTTAGACGTGGAAACGATAGACAATTTTGTCATCCTTCATCTCAGTCGTACAATAACAGAAAAGATGGAGCTTTTACTAGCTGTTAGATGCGTTCTACAAATTTCTTCATGGCTTTCTCAGTGAGAGAGTATATATGGAGCAGTCTATGGATTTGAAGATCCAAAATTTTCAAATTATGTTTGTTTATTGAACGAGGCGATTTATAGTCTCAAACAAGTCCAAACACGAGCCGCTTTGGAATCATTACGTGACAAATTGTGCATGACCATCACGCACAGTTTGAGAAAAAATGTTAGAAGATCAAGCCAGTTACAAATTCAAGTTCAGACTTATCAATTCTAACCTCCAACTCATCCACCTCAATAATCATGGATAAAGATAATATTTCTTGATTATATTCTTGTTATTTTTGTTATTCTGTTTTTATTTTATTGTTACTATTTTTTTTTTATAAGATGAAGGCCACCCATGTAATCGGTGTGGTGAGGTTTCAACCCACCTCCATATTATGAGACTTCTATCTACCTATATGTTGTGAGATTTCTACCAACATGTACATATTTGTTTTTCTTCTCAAGCAAGCAAAGAAGGGAGAATTAAAAAAGCTAGATCCATTTCATTTATTTAGTTGGCATACAATTCCAGTGTGGCATCTGAGCTTTATTCTTTACTCGTGATGTATGGACCGGGAGTCCAACTGAGAAGTGATACTTAAAGAAAATGGATATTTAGACTTTCGATCTCACACAAGTTGTAAAATTAGTGTTTGGGTCTCAAAAATAATAATAATTAGTGTTTGGATCTCAAAAGTGTCATAAAAATAATTAGTGACACTTTTGGTCTCAAAAGTATCACCAAAATTGTATCAAAAGTGTACTAAAAGTGCTATTAATTATTTTTTGTGACACTTCCGAGATCCAAAGACTAATTATTTTTTTTGGAGATCAAGACACTAATTTTATAATTTATGTGAGACCAAGAGTCTAAATATCTCTAAAGAAAATGGGAAGAAAGAATCATAACACTTGATACAACAGTATGAAACGATGTGCTATTATCATTTATTTATTATAGTGCTCACATATATGTACTTCGAATACAACGTCTCAAGGAAAAAAAAAAATTCTTATATTAATATTTATGTACTTTTTTTTTAGTAGGCTTTATATATATATATATATATATATATATATATATATATATATATATAGGATTCGGAGTTCTGCGAAAGTTTCGTCATTTTCCATCGTTGGATCGCGTGGGCCCCAGGCGTGCGGACCTGCAATTCGATGGTGCAGGGAATGGAACTTCGACGGGACTCTGAAGACAGATCTTTTGATCCGTCCCTGTATATATATATAATTTTTTTTTTTTTAAGAGAGGTGCACTCACTTCTCAACATTAAGGAATTAAATAGCATTTAGAACAACCACCTTAGGCGAGAAGTGTTTTTTTTTTTTTTTGATAGCAAATTTTTTTTCATTCAGTTAGACAAATATTGGACATATCAGAAGTGATATTCTCCAATATACAAGATGGAGGCTCATAGAAGAGCCTGGTAGAAAAAGGAATATCTGAGCAAACACTGCTCTTTGCTAAGTTATGGGCAGCCATATTACATAATCTGAGAGAAATTTTGAATGTGATGTTGTTAGTAGAACGGCTGAAGGCTCGACAATTTTCAATGATGTGCCCAACTTTCCACGGAGCTTCACTTTCCATGTTGTTGATTGCATCTATAAGAACTTTACAATCTTCTTCGAACATAACCTTAGTGTAATTTTCCCTCCTATATAGGACAGTGGCTAGTAGTAGTGCCAATCCTTCCGTCTCTAATGGACCTCCTCCAAATTGAATTGTAGAAATTGCAAATTTGAATCTTCCCTCATTATCTCTACAGACAGCATCAGCTCCCATCTTCTCATCCATGTAAGCACCATTGAAATTTATCTTCATTGTATCAGTAGGTGGTGGTGACCATGCTTCCGACCCTTTGTTGGAGAGGTTGTGGTAGAGAACGTCTTCATTGGATGACTGTTTCTTCAAGTTGGCCTGGTCATAGAGAATTTCATTTCTGGCAGCTTTATTGATAATGGAATTTGAACAAAAAGCTGTACTATTGAAGATGTGCGCGTTCCCTGGATTTCCAGATTTCCCATGGCAAGTAGAAAGTTGATTTGATAACTTCATATTGGCCAATGCTAAACTCTGCGGGTTCGATTTGTGTTGCTGCACTATGCGGTTCACCATCCAAACTTGACCTGAAACAACACAATGAAGGAAAAGGTGATCCAACGTTTCAGTATGTACCTGACAGAGATGGCAAAGATGGTTGATATTGTGCAGCCGCTTGTGGATATTGTCTGCAGATGGTGAGGAGTTTGTGAGCACTCTCCATATGAAGATGGTGACACGAGGACTAACATGTTTCATCTTCCAGAAATTCTTCCATTCTTTGAAACCTTCAGAAGGCGATTTGAGTAAGGTTGTGCTGCCTCAGGTTCGAGATGTGATGATATGCGCTGACTTGCTATTGAAAGCTCCATTCTTGGTGAGGGTCCAAGTGAGTTTGTCTCTAGTACTGGAAGATGATATGGGTAGATTGAGAATGGCAGTAGCCTCATCAACAGGGAAAAGTTGAGTTATTGTGGATCAAGTCACAGACCCTCTGAACTTGAAGGGAAGCTTCAGGATATCCATGAACCGTGAAGTCTGATCTGGTAATCACCCATGGGTCCTCCCATATGTTAATGCTGTCTCCATCTCCTATGGACCAATATGTATTGCCAAATAAAAATTCTCTACATTTAGCCCATATCCTAGAATTTGATGGCTTTGCTGTTGCATTCCAAAAACTAACATTTGGAAGGTATTTGCTCTTCAGGAGCTTCACCCATACATCATCTGGATTGCTAAGAAATCTCCAAACCAATTTTGTGACTAAGGCCAAGTTAGTGATTTCAGTATCTCTGATACCAAGTCCCCCCCTTGTTCTTCGGTTGAGTAAAGATATTCCATGATCTAAAGTGCATTTTCCTGTTGTCATCTGCACCACCCCACCAGAAGTGGCTTTGTATAGCAGCAAGAGATTTGGTAATTTTCTTGGGAATCAAGTAAGAAGACGTGGTATATTGGAATTGAAGATAATGTCGACTTGAGTAGGGTTGTCCTACCCGCATGAGAAAGATACCTTCCCTTCCAACCCGAAAGATGATTTTTGCAGGAATCAATTAAGTGAGAATGGTTTATGGCTCTAGATATGGGAAGGAGGAGTTTGTGGCCAAGGTATTTATCTGTGTTAGCCATCAATGTAACACTTAGGATATCAATAAAGACCTGCTGCATATGGACATCAATGTTCTTAGGGAGTAGAATGGAGGATTTATCAAAACTTATTTGTTGTCCAGACCACGTTTCATACGTGTTGAAAATGTCTTTAATTTGTAAAATGTTGCGAAGAGTGCATTCACCAAACATTAGGATATCATCTGCAAAGAGTAGATGCGAATAGGATACACGATGGTGTTTCGAAATATACATGCCAGAGTAAAGAGCTCCATTTTCCACGATAGTAATATATTTGGAAAGGAGCTCGCCAAACATGATGAAGATATACGGGGGTAACGGACAACCTTGCCGAATTCCACGAGAAGGGTAGAATCGCTCAGAGGGAGAGCCATTCACTAGAATTTCAAAGGACACAGTGGTGATACATTGCATAAGAATATCATGTGAATGACCAATTAAGCCAAAACTTCTAAGAACTTGGCTAACAACATTCCAACTCAATCTATCGTAAGCCTTAGCCGTGTCTACTTCGAGGGCAAAATGGCTATTAAATTTTCCAGAATTTCGAATGGAATGAAGGAGTTCATGAGCCATAATGATATTATCATCGATTTGTCGACCAGGCACAAAAGCGTTCTGAAAGGGACTGATCATTTTGTGGAGGTAGGGTCTTATTCTATTAGCTAAAATCTTAGCTATAACCTTGTAGATTACATTGCAGAGAGCTATAGGACGGAAATCAATTGGTCTGATAGCATTATGTTTTTTGGGTATCAAGGCAATGCAAGTTTGATTTACAAAGCTGGATAAAGTTCTGGAAACGAAGAATATTTTGACAAGTGCAGTTACCTCTACGCCGACTGTACTCCAACAATTTTGATAAAATGTGACGGGAAATCCATCAGGACCAGGGGCTTTGTATGGATGCATATGCTAATAGTGTTCCAGATTTCTTCAGACGTGGGAACATAGTGGATCAGTTCATTCTCCTGATCACTAATATGAGGGAGTCCTCCAAGAATATCCGCAGGAACAGGGGAAGGGGAAGTCGTGTGCTTCTGGTACATCCCTCTGAAATGAGCTACTAGAATGTTGGAGATTTCTTCATGATCTGTCGTCTGAACACCATTATTATTCAACAACATAGAAATGTTATTTTTTCGCTGACGATTTGAAGCTGATAAATGGAAAAAATTTAGTGTTCCTATCTCCGTCACGTAGCCAAGATATACGTGATCTTTGAAGCCAATATAGCTCTTGCTGATACATGAGCTTATTTAGGGTGTTGCTGACTTCTTGTTCTTGTTGTAGTCTATCCTGTGTTGCAGGTAAACTCTGAAGCCACAGTAGTTTGTCCTCCAGGCGTTTGTTTGATGCCATCTACTAAATTACCAATCCTCTGATTCCCCCATGCTTTGAGAGAAGATAGCAGAGCATTAAGTTTAGTTGATAGGTCAATACTTGGCGTAGATTTTTCCCAGTATTTGGTTAGGACAGGTTTGAAATCTTTTTCTTGTAACCAAGCTGCTTCAAATCTGACCGGAGCTCTTCTACGCTTGTTATTGATGTTCAGCTTCATAAGAATAGGGTTGTGATCACTATTGATACAAGGGAGATGAAGAATCCCTGCCATAGGATATAGAGTCCTCCAAGTAGTGTCTGCCACAGAACGATCAAGACGCTGTGCAATGTTCATGCTAGTTCTTATTTTATTGGACCAGGTAAAAGCAGGTCCCATGTATGATCACTCAAATTGACTTGATGGATGCAAATATGGATGCAATTTTTAGAAGTAGAAATGACAGTCTCCTTGATTGTCATCATCCCACATGAGTAGTAGACCCCCCTGATCTTCCTATTGAGGAAATAGCTGCCTTTTGATTATAACCAAACTTGTTGGATAAAGAATTGCCAAATTCAGACGAGCACCTTGTTTCAGCTAGGAATAATATTGAAACGAATTCAAGGATCGAATTGTCGGGTCGTTTCTCAATTCCCGACAATTCCATGAGAGAATCATTTATGTATAGACTGTTCAAGGCCAGCCGCAGCCTGTCTCCTCCTCATCTGTTCCCTCAATGAGTAATGGTCTTTCGACGTTTCGGAGTAGAACTGGAAGAGGAGCCTGGACTAACATGATTAGTGAAACTCTTGGGGAGCTTCTTAATACTGGTGGGAGTTGGAATTATGATTTCAGCAACAGGGGAATGTGATGGCTTCGACGGAGAAGGAAGGAGGGATGTGTAGGTAGCTGGCACAGGAACCAGCTTTGGGATGGCATTTATTGTGGTAGGGTGTTGTGGAAGGATGTCCAGGGAATTGGAGTATGATGAAGAAAGCATAGGATCATAGAATGAAGTGTTTGGTTTGGGTAGAATTTGAAAGTGTGGGGAAGAATGTATGTTATGAAGCGGTGGTTCATAGAGAGAAGAGGAGGATTTGGAACCGGGATTGATTAATGAAGTAATTTGATGGCGTGGGATGTGGTCCGAGGCTGTAGGAGTAGATATGCTTGTGGGCGTAATGTTTGACTTGAGTGGTTGACAAAGAGGTTTGGGCAATGTGGGGCACAAGTATGAGAGGATTGTTTATATAACGGTTTTTGGAGTTGGGGTCGGTGTCAGGGTGGTTGGAGGGAAAGTAGTAGTAGTGGGGTTAACTGAAACATTGTCACTGTCATCTCCGACCAGAGAATCACCGGAAACTACATCTGGATCCAGCATATTCCGATCATCATCTTTGTCAATATTGCCAGCAAAATAATTTGAAGTAGACATTTGCACCAATCTCTGAAGTGGAGGTTCTGTTGCTTCAACAGACATTGGAGTAATGCTTGTGACAGGGACTTCTTTACTGAAGCTTCTTGTTGTTTTTTAGAGCCTCCCGTGCTTTTCTTAGCATAAGAATTGGCCTTTAACTTCGTACCATGGCTAACACATATGGAAGAGTCCAATCTCTTATTGAGGGAAAGGATGTACATAAACAAGCATCTCAAAAAAAAAAATGTACATAAACAATAAAAGGAGCAAGTTTTTATTCCTCTTTTTCGCTTTACAGGAATGGGAATCAAACATGACTTGGTCCAATTCACTGAATTCCATCTAACCAAACAAATAAGAAGAAAATTTTGAATCTTTTATACTTGTTCCGTAATTCAAAGAAAAAGAAAAAGAAAAAGAAAAAAAGGAAGTAGAAGAAGAAGAAGACGATTTAATGATATTTCATTTTACAAGCCAACTAATTATGGCCACTCATGTTGAGAAGTCGGCATGTTGGATATTGTGCGTACATTTATAAAACAAGAACAACAGCTTTAAATTAAAAATCAGTTAACTCAAATATGAACTCACAATAACAACTTGGCAATTATGTGATAACATGTGTATAATTTTTATATTTTGTAATTTTTGTAATTAAAATATGATATACATGTGATCCAACAGTTGTTAATAGTCGAGTTCTTAAAATTAAGAACTCATGAGTTCCGTAGGGATTTTGATTGAAAACATATATGCATGCAAGTCGATCAACAGCTTTATATTGGACACTCTGCTTCACATGTTTCCTTGTTCTCTCCATTGAGAAAGCAATTACGAGTAGATTGACAACACCAACAAACTGCAGCATCAGTAGGACAAGGCAATTGAATGCAAGTATCTGATTTCACTTTATAATTACTCATACTCAGATCCTTGACCAGATCTCCAACTGCAAGAAAAAGGAAAATACTTCACATAAGAGCATACCCATGTTTGTATATTAGTATAAATATATGACTATTTGATATTAATTTCTGTTAGATTAAGTATATTGATATTACCTTCCGTTTGATTAAAAATTGAGAATACATTTCTGAAAGTGTCGTTAATGAGTTTTAAAAGTGTCGTTAAAGAATTTTTAACGATACTTTTATAAGAGTGTTCTTACCTTTTAATCTAACATGGAGTAATATCAATATACCTAATATAAGAGGAAGATAATATCAAATAGTCCTATAATATACGCTTATTTGCAACTTGATACCCTCAACTATCTTTGTTTTTTTAACTTAATATCCTAAACTATTTTTATCTACAACTTGATATTCTAATTTTTTTTTTCTCCCTAAACTACTCCCACCCCTCCCTCCACACTCCTCTCTCTCCCTCTTCCTACCACCACCCATCCCACCGGCAGAACACCCCTCCCTCCTCCTGCGTCCCCCTCCTCCCGACAGCCGCCCCTTGCTGCGCGTAGCTGCTGCCGGAGAGAGGGAGGAAGAGAGAGGGAGCAGGGACAATTTCGAAATTTTTTTGTTTTGGGTATCAAGTTAAAAATATTCAATAGTTGATGATATCAAGTTGTCGAGTAAAAAAATTTAGAATATTAACTTGAAAAAGTACAATAGTTGAGGCTACTAAAGTGAAATTTTAGCCAGTAAATAAATAGTCACTTTATAAATTGTAGGTTTTTTTTTGTTCTTCATGAAATTGAACATGATTCTACACTTGCAACAATCATTTTTCAAAAATTATAACCAAAAATAATTTGTGAGAGAGACCTGCATATGAAGGTGTGATGAGAGCGACAAAGAGAGAAGCAACCAGAAGACCTTTCAAAACATTAGCGAAAGCCATCTTTTAATCCTTTGTTATCACAAGAGAAACTGACTTTATTTTTAGAATTGCAGTTTTAGTACATTTTCTCTTCAATTTATAAGGAACCTCTTTCTTACACGTGTGGTTGAAACCAAATTTTCCTAAAGTTTTTCCTGATATTCTTCTTGACCACTAATTTTCCTTTTTCCAAATCATGGACTCACCCTAAAATTGGAAAGATAAATAAATATGGGACACTTAAAAAAGAATATGTAGAAATTAGAAACGATAAATATTGATAAAAATTACACAGAGTTTATTCCTTATATAATATTCTTTAATAGATCTATACTACTATATAATAAACTTCTAGCTGCATAAATTTATTTGATTTCTTACCTATCTTTACTAATTAAAATTGTTCATTAGATTTAACATGAAAATTTAGGTAATTATGTATAAAAAAAAGGAAGACTTTTGTTTGCTCTTTCCACATAAAAAATTAAGATCTAAAAAACTATTATTTGCTCTTTCTAAATAGTATAAAATACGTACAACATACGTACATATATACTAGTATATATAATATTAATTTTCTACTCAAACTATTTATTGAAGATAAATATTCATAAAATCATGAAGCTAATAAATGTTCATCACATCATGAAACACGTACATTTCCAGAACTTCTATCATCCTACTTTGTTCCTCTTCGATCCAAATATTTTTCCACTAATTCACCTCCCACCCGTGCACGCACACACAAAACTCCCGTGAACCCTAGACCAACCTCTGCCATCCATTCTTCCCATGATCCCGTCGAGGACTTCTGCATCCCAATGATCGGACGGTTGAGGTCTCTCCTCAGCATCCTTATGTTCGGATCGAAGCGTCAGGGACACAATTGTCTTTTTTGGATACGAAAGCTCCATAATCGAACTGATAAAAGTTTTTTTACGACAAATTTCTAGTTAAGGTAGCCTAGCTACTAGTTTAAGCTCATGCAAAAAAAAAAAAAAAAAAAAAAAAAAACCCTCTCATAGTTAAAGAGTGTATACAAAGAAATAATTAGCAATATAATTTGCTATAAGAAATTGTACTAGTTTCTATGATACATTAAGCCAAAGTGTGAAAATGAACTCATAGTTAAAGAGTGTATACAAAGAAATAATAAACAATATAATTTGCTATAAAAAATTGTGCTAGTTTCTATGATACATTAAGCTAAAGTGTAAAAATGGACTGACATTTCATTGTTTTACAATCATACAACAACAAATTGGTACAATTTTATGTTCATCGTTCTATGCCTCGGACCTTTTTCTCTTGTAGTGACAATGATGGATTGGCAAATGGAAGATCGATTGTGATCATGGCCGTTTCAAAGATCATGTACAAATATTAAAATAGTCATTTTTTATTTTTTAAAAGGGAATATTTTAAGGACCATATTGATGCAGTTTCTAAAAAATTATAGGAGGACCTAAATATAAAATTAAAAATTTCACATTTAAGTAATATATGTATGGAGGTTATAATTTTTTTTTAAGAACATTTTGGATTTTGAGGCCCAGTGCAATCCAAAGTTTGCATGCTCAGAAATGACCGTGAATTCAAAACCTTGAGTACGTAGTGGACATCAATCAGAGGGGAGGAACTTATTTGCTTGCTCCTCAAATTTGGTAAAAACATTCCTAAATCCTTAGTTTTATGCTTTCGTGGAATTGGGGAGTGTAGCTCCTAAGATTTGTTGGATCCAGTCTAAATTTGATAAATTTTGGAATCCAAATATAATTAATGATTTAATTTGATATAATTTAAAAATTTATATTAAATGTAAGATTTGATTAGATTTTAAATTTGTATTAAATATTTAATTTGATCATATTTGGACATCCATAATTGATGTTGGACTATTTTATGTGGAATATGATTCTTATTTTAAGGTTTTCTATTTAGAAAATCCTATTATGACCTAAAATATGATTTCTCATCCTATAAATATAGGAGGAGGGTGGAGTCACAAAGCAAAGCACAAGTTAAAAATTTGGGGTACTCGTCCACAGGAAATATAAGAGAAAGTCCATGCTTTACTCTTAGGACTTCGCCAAATAGATCTAATCGAGGAGTCATCGCATTCGCTCAGGAAGATTACTACGGGTTGGTGAGTTATTTCAATTGTAATCTCTTTCTTTTCTTCTTGAGTGTGGTGAGGGGGTTGAATCTATTAAGGCAAATGGTTCAACATTGATTTTGTCAATCTTATAATTTTTCCTGAGTTATAAAGGTTAAAATTTGTCCAAGTGACGTAGTCACCACCATATACTTGTCTTTATCTGTGCTTGGTGTTCGTTAGATAGGGGTTGGTTATCTCAGGTGGGTTGGCCTAAAGTTTCCGCTGCGGGCACTCTCAGACATGGTGTCAGAACGCTTGCAGGACGTGTCTGATTTCCAACATCTGTTATCAGAGCTACTGGTTTTGGTTCTGACAACTATGTCTACGGAGAAGATGAACACTCGTATGATCACCCTCACAGGGGAGAATTGGGCGATTTGGAAGCCAAGGATGGAGGATCTACTCTGGTGCAAGGACTTGCATGGTCCATTGGAGGGCGACAATGCTAAGCTATCGGAAAAAGCTGATGAAGAATAGAAACGACTGGATCGAAAGGCCATTGGATTCATCCGCCAATGGCTGGACGACTCGGTGTTTCACCACGTGTCCATGGAGAGTTCGGCAAAAGCATTGTGGGAGAAGCTGCATTCGTTGTACGAAAGGAAGACGACTAGCAACAAGATATTTCTGATTCGCTAACTCGTCAACTCGAAGTACACATATGGTGCCCCAGTGGCACAACATCTGAACGAGGTTCAGGGTTTTATCAATCAGCTGTCTACGATGAAGATGGTGATTGATAATGAGCTTCAGGTCCTTTTGCTTTTGAGTTCTCTGCCGAAAAGCTGGGAGAAGTTGGTGGTGTCGTCGGTGAGCAATTAACTCCGCCCCTGGTGGAGTTGTCACGATGGAGGCAGTCAAAAGAAGCTTGTTGAATGGGAAGATCCGACGTAAGCAAGTAGAATCATCACAGGAGTCTGCTCTGGTGGCTTCCTACGAGAAGGGAAGATCCAAGGCACAAGCAAGAACATGGGAGAGTCCTCGGGATCTTGCGACTGTGGACCGCAAGGATGGATACTATCACTGTGGCAAAATGGGTCATATCAAGAGAAACTGCATGAAGCTCAAAGCTAAGAAGGCCAAAGGCAATGGTGAACAGGAGGATCTCACGGCTATGCGAGATCTCATCATCGCAGCAACCGATGCAGAGGAACCTTATTGCATGTGTCATGATAGCGATTGGGTCATGGACACGGGGGCATCGTATCACGCCAATCCATATAGGAAGTTCTTTACGTCATACCACGGCGACAGGTTTGGACATATGAAGATGGGCAATAAGGGGACAGCTGCAGTTGTAGGCATCAGTGATGTGCACTTGACAATAGAGCTTGGTGAGAAGCTCATTCTCAAGGATGTGCGACATATACCGAGTTTGCGCTATAACTTAGTTTCGGTAGGGAGGCTGGCGGATGATGGCTGTCGCAGTTTGTTTAGAGACAAAGATTGGATGCTTACGAAGGGTTCCCAACACCTGGCTCGAGGAGATTTATGTTGTGGTATATGTACAGGCTCAAGCCGCTGAGTTGTATAGCCAGGCCACAAACATCGGATGGAGGCTCGAGGGATATTTGACATGAGTTTAATCGTCAGGAACTTGCTGATGAGGGGCTTCAAGATACTTTGAGGATTAAGGAGGATTCGGTTCGTCGAGACAAAGCGATGAATGGTGATGAGACAAAGATTGAGGGTCAGTATGTCGGTCCCATGACAGCTGGTCGGTCTCTAGGTGGGGGTTGCTTCACGGATCTGAAGAAGCATGGAAACTCATGCAGGCAGCATAAAGGTCATGCCCCCTCAAAAGAACTAAAACAAGCAGCATATGAGTCACATGCGGCTTGAATAACCAAGTCGTAGAGGAGTCACATGCGGCCTGAACAACCAAAGAGCTGGAAGCAGCATAGTATACCCTATGTGGCTTAAACAACTACAGAGCAGGGAGGCCGCATAAAACTCCCTTGACACAGCATTCAATGTCTGTCAGACTCTGACACATCACCCATCACACTGAGGCACTTCGAGACCCGTGAAGACGACGACTCAGAAAAGGCAAAAAGTTATATAAACTCATTGATGGCCTCGACGAACGTGCCATGCCACGTGCTCTCTCATATGCGACCACATACCCATGCGACCTCGTCATCATGCTGACAGAGTGTCCATCCGACCACGGCCAAATGAGAGAACGTATGTGAAGATATACCCATGTGGCCTCATCATCATGCGGCCAGAGTATCCATCAGACCAAGGACAAACGAGAGCACGTATGCGGCAACAAACCCATGCGGCCTCGTCATCATGCGGCCAGAGTGTCCATCCGACCAAGGCCAAACGAGAGCACATATGCGGTAACAAACCCATGCGGCCTCGTCATCATGCGGCCAGAGTGTCCATCCGACCAAGGCCAAACGAGAGCACGTATACAGAGACATACCCATGCGATCTCGTAATCATGCGACCAGAGTGACCATTCAACCAAGGCCAAACGAGGGCACGTATGTGACGACATACCCATTAGGCCTCGTCATCATGCGGCCAGAGTTGTAACGACCTATTTTGCTCAAGCGGACAGCCGATTCAAACGGCGCAAGTGCAACGACCCGACCCACTTTTCTCAGCGAGAAGACTCGTTTGAGGCAAAGGATTTCCAGACTTGGCCCTTCAGGAGTTCAGACTTAGACTTTCAAAGGCTCGCTCGGAGTATTGCTCGACCGAGGCAAATCATCGCTAAGGTGGGTGGCTACAATGAACTTATTTTTGCTTAGCCAACACACTTAAAATATGGACGATACATGCTAGTCGTTAGGTGAATCACTCCTTGCATGCTAATAAAGAATACAACGCACCTTGCTAAGGGAATAATCCAATCTTGTATTGCTTGTGTTAGAACATGGAAATGAAACTTGGCTTATAATTGGACCCTCGCATGCTACTTTAGCTTCGTGCAAGTAGACCCCGCTATGCTTCGAGTAGATCATTATATACTCTTCGTAGTGCACTGCTTCACTTGTTTACACTGCTCGTCCCATAGATTATGTCGCTCGCTATGTCCCTATACGGCTTCACTCCTCGCACTAAACTATAGACCGTGCCAACGTAAATGCTTATGTTTCATGTAAATGCATGCTTGCCTACTTACATTGTAGCTTATACTCGTTGCCTCATTTTAATGCTTGATACATAAAATTATGCCACAATCAAGTAACACTATTCATATTATGCATGCATCTAGTTAGCCAGAAGACTATCAAATAGTCCTTTTGTGCAATATGAACCTGCAAGTATCCGGGACCGTTAGGTCGCCAAGACAGTTCTCGAACTAGAGAAATGCATCAAGTCAAGTTTAACTCTGAATGAGAATCATGTTAAGTATAGCAAGAATCATAGCTCATGGAGCAATACTCATTCAGAACAAGAATCAAGAATTATCATGTCATGTTATGAATCTGGAAGACCCAAGACTTGCATGTCACGGATAACTTGGTAACAAGGGAGATTCTTGAAATGTCGTTCCACGGACGGTCATCCGGGCACCAGGGCCGATCCGATCCGGATGGAACTCACGCAGCATCCTTTCATGTGCGAGCAGTATGGCATCTTAGCTCACGCTGCCCCATTCTTGTTCAAAGGCTGATAGTCTCACGTGCTGGACGGGATGGCTTGTAGCGCCTCACGTGCTTTTTGTTGCATACCATCCTTGTTCAAGACTATAACTCATCCTTTATGGCTATGCCAGCGACTCATGTTCATATAGATAAGTCATCCCCACTTAGCTGCAATCCGCGTGTGAGTTATTGCATCACATCGAGTAATCTGAATCACCTGAACGGATATGAGTATAACACACTTATACATAATTGAATACTCGAACATCTTCTATAACACGTCTGGATAATCCATGTAACTCATGTACCTGAAACAGAACCTCGCTCGTAACACTCATGTTTGCTTATGCAATTTTCCATAGATTTTATTATATATGCTCGTGCTTGGTTTAACTTAGTTTTGCCTTAGATAGGGAATGATGAATGATAAGTTGGTAAGTTTTGCATTGTTACTCTTATATTGCACGGCGCACTGCCACATGAGTTAGGCTTGTACATTATGCCATTAAACTAATCCTAAGGCAAGACTAGAAAGATAACTTAGTAGATGGTGCACGAAACCTATATAACGTGTTTGGATTTTTCGAACAGACGAGAAGCCTTCCCACCAGTGCATTCATGTACTGATAATCCACCAGATTGCTTGTAAGGATGCGGGAGAACCTCGTTCGGTACGGAAACTCCTTCGTGCGTGTTAAGACGTGGAGTTCGCTCTGGAGCCTTAGAGCATTGGGTCCGAAGCTGAAGCACATATACAAGACATAATGTTGGAATATCGCCTATGCATCATGTCATGCCCCGATCTTCCGCAGGCCAATCGGCTGTTCCAGCTAGGCGAGAATCACCGTGCCAGCGCTCCCGCGGAACGATCGCTTTGACCTATCCGGGCATGATGCCGCACGAGCGTAAACCGCGCCCGTGCAAGGCCATGGTTCATTGGCTGGTGGTAAGAGTTCTAAGCCACAGAGTCGCACAGATTGTCTGAGTGCAGCGGAATCATAAACGCATAGGCAATTTGGTAACAGGTTTACTGAGTCGACAATAGCGGAAGCATTGAATAACACAAGTTGAAGTAAAGCAACTCTTTATTGATATAAATAAATGTTACAGGCGGCGTATAACCAGGATTACAAGTCGCTCAAGCCTTTCTCTCAGAAACAGTAAAAGCGTGCCAAGTGGCTACAATTGTGGAATTATTGTACAGGTGATGTTCAGGCAATGTTCACAACATTATGTCTTGTATATGTACTTCAGTTCCGGACGCAGCACCCCAAGGCTTCAGAGCGATCTCCTGGCCTTAGCACGCACGAAGGAGGCATCCACACCGAACGAGGTTCTCCCGCACCCTGCAAATGAACTGGTGGATTATCAGTACATTGAATGCACTGGTGGGGAAGCTACTCGCCCGCTCGACAAATCCAAACACGTAGTATAGGTTCCGTGCACCAACTATTATGTTGTCTTTCTAGTTGCCTTAGGATCAGTTTCATGCAAAGATTGAATAGCCTAACTCGTGTGGCAGTGCGGCCATGCGACATGAAAGAAAATACGGCGAGACTTACCAACTTACCATTTGTCCTTCCCTGTCCAAGGCAAACATTATTGATTTAAGCACGAGCATGTATAAACATTCAGGAGGCATAGTATATGCAAACACGAGAGTCGTTATAACATAATCGTTCAGGTGTTCAGTTGTTCTTTCGATGCGATGCAATGACTCACACGCGGATAGCCGCTAAGCGAGGATGACTTAGCTACATAAACAATGGGTCGCTGGCATAGCCATAAAGGACACTAGTCATAAACGAGAATAGTTTGCAGCAAAAGTACAGTGGGCGCTACAAGCCATCTCGTCCAGTACAGTTGACTATACAGTAGAGTTCAGCCGTGGAGAGAATGGTATGCAGCGAAAGAACAATGAGCGCTACACGCCATCTCGTCCAGTACAGTAGGCTGAACAATGGAGTTCCATCCGGATTGGATCGGTCAGAGTGCCCCGGCGACCGTCCGTGGAACTATACCTCATTTCCGAGTTGTCCGCGACATACAGGTCTCTGGGGCTTTCCAATTTCACATCCTTCACAATACAGTCAATAACACGAGTACAGTCATGAATTTCCGCTATGAACGAGCTTGGACAGGATTCTCGTTCAAAGGTAAACTTGATGTGATCCCAATACAGTATTCACTTGCCTTGATGCATGCCCCTGGTTCGGGGAAGCCTTGGGTGACCTAACGGTCCCGGATACTTGCAGGTTCAATCATGCACGGAATGACTACTTAGTAGTCTCTCGGGGTTTGGATAAAAACAAGGCAACATACAAGCAGACAAGCATGCATTTGTATAAACACAACATTCATGTTAGCTCGGGCCCGAAGGTAAGCCGAGGAACGAGATCGTATGGAACTTCCCGAGCGACAAGATCTAGGGTAACATGCGAGGGTCTGAATATAAGCAATATTTTATTTCCATGTTCTAGCACAAGCAATACAAGTTGGGATTATTCTCTTAGCTAGGTGCGTTGAATTCTTATTAGCATGAAGGGGGTGATTCACCTAGCGACTAGCATGTATCGTTCCACATTTTATGTGTGCTGGCTAAGCAAAGACAAGTTCACCGTATTCACCCACCTTAGCGATGATTCGCCTCGGTAGAGCGATACGTCAAGCGAGCCTCTGAAAGCCTAAGCCGGATTCCTGTAGGGACAAGTCTGGATATCCTTTGCCTCAACGAGTATTCTCGCCTGAGCAAAGCGGGTCGGGATATTGCACTTTTGCCGTTTGAATCGACAGTTCGCTTGAACGGAACTGGGTGTTACATCCTACCCACTCAAAAAAAGTCTCATCCTCGAGACTTACTGAGGACAAGCAGTACGTTTCAATCAATTTTGATTTAACGATACAAGGCTGAGGCAAACCTATACAAGTCGTTGTACTTGTTTATTTGGATATTTACTTGCACAAGCGTTCGAGATCGGCATATCGCTAGTCTGGATCGTACACGTATTCGTAGCACTCCGAACACATGCACGCCAACCAACTTAGCGATAGCGAAGTCTTAGCACTCGAGTTTCACATTTTCTTGTGTCTTGGATCGTGAACAAGTTCAAGGCGTCCCTCAAACATATGCATTCAACCAAACTTAGAGATAGTGAAATCGGACAAGCTACTGCGATAATCTCAAGGGTTCTCACTCAGGTTGGCACAAAGGCCACTCGCAGCACAATATCATACAAGCAATCATATCATTCAAAATACATTTCGAAAGTATTTAGACTTATTGTTGGAACATCCCATCGAGGCATTGATAGAGAGCGTGCACATAACTCACGAACGAGCTTTCGAAACTGAGATAATCGAAATGAAGTCCAAAGGCGTAGAAGCCAAGCTCTGATACCATTCTGTCACGCTCCGATCTCACGCAGGCCAATCGGCCGTTCCCGCTAGGCGAGAATCACCGCGCCAGCGCTCTCGCGAAACGATCGGTTTGACCCATCCGGGCGTGATGCCGCACGAGCTTGAACCACGCCCGTGTAAGGCCGTGGTTCATTGGCTGGCAGTAAGAGTTCTAAGCCACAGAGTCGCACAGATTGTCCGAGTGCAGCAGAATCATAAACGTATAGGCGATTTGGTAACAGGTTCACTGAGTCGACAATAGCGGAAGCATTGAATAACACAAGTTGAAGTAAAGCAACTCTTTATTGATATAAACTAGTGTTACAGGCGGCGTATAGCCGGGATTACAAGTCGCTCAAGTCTCTCTCTCAGAAACAGTAAAAGCGTGCCAAGTGGCTATAATTGTGGAATGATTGTACAGGCGATGTTCAGGCAATGTTCACAACATTATGTCTTGTATATGTGCTTCAGTTTCGGACGCAGCACCCCAAGGCTTCAGAGAGATCTCCTAGCCTTAGCACACACGAAGGAGGCATCCACACCGAACGAGGTTCTCCCGCACCCTGCAAACAAACTGGTGGATTATCAGTACATTGAATGCACTGGTGGAGAAGCTACTCGCCCGCTCGACAAATCCAAACACGTAGTATAGGTTTCGTGCACCAACTATTATGTTGTCTTTCTAGTTGCCTTAGGATCAGTTTCATGCAAAGATTGAATAGCCTAACTCGTGTGGCAGTGCGCCGTGCGACATGAGAGGAAATATGGCGAGACTTACCAACTTACCATTTGTCCTTCCCTGTCCAAGGCAAACATTATTGATTTAAGCACGAGCAGGTAGCATAGTATATGCAAACACGAGAGTCGTTATAACATAATCGTTCAGGTGTTCAGTTGTTCTTTCGATGCGATGTAATGACTCGCACGCGGATAGCCGCTAAGCGAGGATGACTTAGCTACATGAACAATGGGTCGCTGGCATAGCCATAAAGGACACTAGTCATAAACGAGAATGGTTTGCAGCGAAAGTACAGTGGGCGCTACAAGCCATCTCGTCCAGTACAGTTGACTATACAGTAGAGTTCAGCCGTGGAGAGAATGATATGCAGCAAAAGAACAATGAGCGCTACACGCCATCTCGTCCAGTACAGTAGGCTGAACAATGGAGTTCCATCCGGATCGGATCGGTCCCAGTGCCCCGACGACCGTCTGTGGAACTATACCTTATTTTCGAGTTGTCCGCGACATGCAGGTCTCTGGGGCTTTCCAATTTCACATCCTTCACAATACAGTCAATAACACGAGTACAGTCATAAATTTTCGCTATGAACGAGCTTGGACATGATTCTCGTTCAAAGGTAAACTTGATGTGATCCCAGTACAGTATTCACTTGCCTTGATGCATGCCCCTGGTTCGGGGAAGCCTTGGGTGACCTAACGATCCCGGATACTTGCAGGTTCAATCATGCACAGAATGACTACTTAGTAGTCTCCCGGGGTTTGGATGAAAATAAGGCAACATACAAGCAGACAAGCATGCATTTGTATAAACACAACATTCACGTTAGCTCGGGCCCGAAGGTAAGCCGAGGAGCGAGATCGTAAGGAACTTCCCGAGCGACAAGATCTAGGGTAACATGCGAGGGTCTGAATATAAGCAATATTTTATTTCCATGTTCTAGCACAAGCAATACAAGTTGGGATTATTCCCTTAGCTAGGTGCGTTGAATTCTTATTAGCATGAAGGGGGTGATTCACCTAGCGACTAGCATGTATCGTTCCATATTTTATGTGTGCTGTCTAAGCAAAGACAAGTTTACCGTAGCCACCCACCTTAGCGATGATTCACCTCGGTAGAGCGATACGTCAAGCGAGCCTCTGAAAGCCTAAGCTGGATTCCTGTAGGGACAAGTCTGGTTATCCTTTGCCTCAACGAGTATTCTCGCCTGAGCAAAGCGGGTCGGGGCAGTGCACTTTTGCCGTTTGAATCGGCAGTCCGCTTGAACGGAACGAGGTGTTACACATTATTCCACAATTGTAGCCACTTGGCACGCTTTTATCGTTTCAGTGAGAGAGGCTTGAGTGACTTGTAATCTCGGCCTAGCGCCGCTTGTAATACTTGTTCAATATCAATAAAGTGCTTATTTTACTTCTATACTTGTGTTATTCAATGCTTCCGCTATTGACGACTCTTGAACTTGTTATCAATCGCCTGCTTATTCTTATTCCGCTGTATTCAGACTATTTATGCGACTCTGTTGCTTAGATATTTTATCGCCTGTTTGGATCATGGCCTTGCACTGATGCAGCTTGTGCTCGTGTGGCATCACGTCCAGATGGGAAAGATCATCTAGTGGGAGCACTAGCGCGATGATTCGCACCTTGCGGGGATAGCCGATTACTTGCGGGATATCGGGGCTTGACATATTGGTATCAGAGCATTGACTTTATGTCTTTGGACTTCTTATCGATTTTCTCAGTTTCGAAAGCTCGTTCGTGGGTTATGTGCATACACTCTCTCTCGTTGACCCGTTGGGATGTTCCATAAAATGAGTCTAAATAATTTTAAAAACTTCATGTGAATGATATGATTGCTTGTACTGGATAGAAATGTGATGACCCTTGTTCCAACCTGTGTTAGACCTTATAGGAATAGACTCGTGCTAGAATTTGCAGGTTATGTGCAAACCCGAATACCTATATGTGATTTCTTAGTTGGTTAGTGTGCGAAATAGAATATCGTTCGGATGGTTAGCTATGCACATAGCCTTTCGGCTAAGTTGTGTTGAGTATCGCGCGCCAAGACCCTTTGGTGCGAGCTAGTTTGCAAGCGAGATTGGGATATCGTTCAGATAAGGATAAGTCAGACTTAGAATACTATCCTATAGAAATATTATCAGATTATCGCTAAGGCGAATATAGAGAATCGTGCTTGGATTTTGGAAAATAGTTCGGACAATATTTTGTATCTGGAAGATACAAATCAGATATGGTTTACTTGTATGACTATTAACAGGAATATACACGAGACTAAGAATTATCAGGCGATGCTTAGGTATCGTGCAGGAATTCTAAGAAATAACTTGGTGAATATGTTAGCGAGTGATGCAAACATGATTGATGATTTAATTGGGTGACTCAATTCCTGAGTGCTGTATAGATCATTTTGGAAATGTTCAAACGAATTCATAGGTCTCGTGCGATAGTTGGTTTAAACGATTGAGAATGTCTTGAACAAAGTGATAAGACTTATATCGAATAGGGATTCAAGGTAATGAGATCAATATCTTAGTTAAGAAAACTTGGTCGATCGTACGGGCGATTTAAATTGAATCAAACGGATTAAACTTGAGTAGGATATTGCTCGAATAGAAGTTAGCCCGAGAATGAATATTATGGTTCGATGAAAGAGGTAAGCAATAACGGATTTGATCTGGAGTTTGGAAGAACGATCTTGAATCTAGTTCGAAAGAAAATTCTCGACAATCAGTCTCAGCCGAGAACGAATATCCTGCGGGAGTGTCCACGTGGTATTTTCACGTCTGGCGGGATGATCAAAATCACGGGAACATGCTCGATGATTATTCAAACGAACTCGATGAATAGAACGTATCAAAAGTGGATAGACTTTGGCTTGAGTATTAAACTTAGTTGTTTAAGGAATGCTAGAAGTAGACTATGGAATTATCGAACGACAACATTGAAGTTGGATAATTTTGCTAGACGAATTATAATCACGGCATGAATGAACATAACTTGGTGGATTATATATATCTTGGATGGAGTGAAGTATAATGATAAGGTATCTCGATCATTTTGATGATAACCATAATATTCGACATTCTTGTCTTGTGCGAACGTAACTCTATGCTCGTACACGTATCACGTCCGGATTAGGATGATTATCCAGCAAGAGTGTTGGCGTGTTGATCTCACGTCCAACGAGGATGATCGAACTTGTGGGAGATCAGAGGGTGACAATTAATGGATCATCTTAACTTGTGGTTCGATACGATAATACGAGTTTGGGAATACAAGTGAATCGAAAGTATTCATGGACGAGTTAGTCTAGAACCTGGAGTAAGACACGCTTGATGGTTTCGTGAACGGACACATGAATCAAATTGGATGACTTAGAGTTTATGATCAAAGATTTAGAATTGAATCACGTCTTGGTGGTCTAGACTTAGAATGAATATATGGGTTCTATCAAATATGCTTGAGGAGATAGACTATACAAATTGCTAGTCTTGTCATGCAACTTGGATATATCATGGATTTGATTGAATGGACTCGGACCCCGTACAACGAACATGTTAATGTGGGTATGATGATCTGTGCTCGATGTTTAAAAATTTGAGTGAAACGAGCTTGAGTAGAATATCCCGTGCAAATGAACAATGGTTTAACCTTAAAAATTAGGACGAGCATCGTGCGATGAATTTGTACGATAAATCGTGTGCTTGAACTTATACCTATGACCTTGTGAGCTGACCTAGTAATTAGGCAGACGACCATGTGCCGAGTGAAAGAACTTGTGTAACCGACTTTAGATTATTACTTGAGTAAGACATATAACTGGGGCAACAAGACTTAGAGTTAGACTTAGAACAGTAAGTGTGTGCTATGTTTGACACGAATGGATGTGGACACTAGTCGGTTGATCGGATAGATAATGCTTAACAGTAGTACAATACTTGGTTTGAGTTGGAATGGAAATGACTTGGATTTGGATTGACCCTGTTGGAGGTATCATCGTGATTTGTAAGACGAGAACCCTTAAGATTTTCACAAGTAGCTTGTCCAAATTCACTATCGCTAAGTTTGGTTGAATACATATGTTTGAGGGACGTCTTGAATGTGTGAACGATGCAAGACTCAATGATATGTTGAACTCGAGTGCAAAGACTTCGCTATCGCTAAGTTGGTTGACATGTATATATTTGAGGGACTCTTTGAATATGTGCACGATCCAAACTCGCGATATGCTAATCTCGAATGATAGTACAAGTAAATATGTTAGATTCGTATGGACAAGTAACGACTTGGATAAGTTTGCCTCAGCCTTAGATCATTATTTTGAGATAGATTATAGCGTACCCCGAGTTAAGCGGTATATGTTTCGCGCTAAGGCGCAGTAGAGACCGAGTCAGAGCTTGGATTGAATGATAGAGTCATTTAATGTGACAGACCTAGTATACACGCGACACGGTATAAGAAACGAGTAGGAAATTATGTTCGAACAGATCTAGCAGTACCAATTGCTATGCTTGAGATAGATTCGATAGTTTACGATAGAACAATTTGCGCTCAGGAAGTCTCGATGACGAGACTTTTTCTGAGTGGTGTATAATGTAATGACCCATTTCGCTCAAGCGGACAGCCGATTCAAACGGCACAAGTATAATGACCTGACCTACTTGGCTCAGCGAGAAGACTCTTTTGAGGGAAAGAATTTCCAGACTTGGCCCTTCAGGAGTTCAGACTTAGACTTTCAAAGGCTCGCTCGGAGTATCGCTCGACCGAGACGAATTATCGCTAAGGTGGGTGACTACAATAAACTTGTCTTTGCTTAGCCAACACACTTAAAATATGGACGATACATGCTAGTTGCTAGGTGAATTACCCCTTGCATGCTAATAAAGAATAAAATGCACCTAGCTAAGGGAATAATCCTATATTGTATTGCTTGTGTTAGAACATGAAAATAAAACTTGGCTTATAATTGGACCCTCGCATGCTACTTTAGCTTCGTGCAAGTAGACCCCGCTATGCCTTGAGTAGATCATTATATACTCTTCATAGTGCACTGCTTCACTTGTTTACACTGCTCGTCCCATAGATTATGTCGCTCGCTATGTCCCTGTACGACTTCACTCCTCGCACTACACCATAGACCGTGCCAACGTAAATGCTTATGTTTCATGTAAATGCATGCTTGCCTGCTTACATTGTAGCTTGTACTCGTTGCCTCATTTCAATGTTTGCTACATAAAATTATGCCACAATCAAGTAATACTATTTGTATCGCGCATGCATCTAGTTAACCAGAAGACTATCAAATAGTCCTTTTGTGCAATATGAACCTGCAAGTATCCGGGACAGTTAGGTCGCCAAGGCAGTTCTCGAACTAGAGAAATGCATCAAGTCAAGTTTAACTCTGAACGAGAATCATGTCAAGTATAGCAAGAATCATAGCTCGTGGAGCAATACTCGTTCAGAACAAGAATCAAGAATTATCATGTCATGTTATGAATCTGGAAGACCCAAGATTTGCATGTCTTGGACAACTTGGTAACAAGGTAGATTCTTGAAATCTCGTTCCATGGACGGTCTCCCGGGCACCAGGGCCGATCCGATCAGGATGGAACTCACGCAACAGCCTTTCATGTACCAGCAGGATGGCGTCTCCGCTCATGCTGCACCATTCTTGCTCAAAGGATGATAGTCTCACGTGCTGAACGAGATGGCTTGTAGCGCCTTACATGCTTTTTGTTGCATACCATCCTCATTCAAGACTATAACTCATCCTTTATGGCTATGCCAGCGACTCATGTTCATATAGATAAGTCATCCCCGCTTAGCGACAATCCACGTGCGGGTCATTGTATCACATCGAGTAATCTGAATCACCTGAACAAATATGAGTATAACACACTTATACATAATTGAATACTCGAACATCTTCTGCAATACGTTTGGATAATCCATGTAACTCGTGTACTTGAAACAGAACCTCGCTCATAACACTCGTGTTTGCTTATGCCATTTCCCATGGATTTTATTATATATGCTCGTGCTTGATTTAACTTGGTTTGCCTTGGACAGGGAAGGACGAATGGTAGGTTGGTAAGTCTCGCCGTGTTACTCTTATATCATACGGCACACTACCACATGAGTTAGGCTTGTACATTATGCCATAAAATTGATCATAAGGTAAGACTAGAAAGATTACTTAGTAGATGGTGCACGGAACCTATATAACATGTTTGAATTTGTTGAGTGGGCGAGAAGCCTCCCCACCAGTGCATTCATGTACTGATAATCCACCAGATTGCTTACAAGGTGCGGGAGAACCTCATTCAGTACGAAAACTTCTTCGTGCATGCTAAGGAGTAGAGTTCACTCTAGAGCATTGGAGTGTTGCATCTGGAACTGAAGCACATATAAAAGAAATAATGTTGGAACATCGCTTATGCATCATTCCTTAATTGTAGCCACTTGACACACTTTTATCATTTCAGAGAGAGAGGCTTGAGCGACTTGTAATCTTGGCCTAGCGCCGCTTGTAATCCTTGTTCAATATCAATAAAGTGCTTATTTTACTTATATACTTGTGTTATTCAATGCTTCCGCTATTGACGACTCTGTAAAATTGTTACCAATCGCCTGTTCGTTCTTATTCTGCTGTATTCGGACTATCTGTGCGACTCTATGGTTTAGATATTTTACCGCATATTCGGATCATGGCCTTGCATTGACGCAGCTTGTGCTCGTGCGATATCACGTCCAGATTTGAAAGATTATTCCACGGGAGCACTGGAGCGATAATTCGCGCCTAGCATGGATGACCGATTACCTTTGGGAGATCGGGGCATGACAAGAGTGTCCATCCGACCAAGGCCAAACGAGAGCACGTATGCAGCGACATACCCATTCGGCCTCGTCATCATGCGGCCATAATATCCATCCTACCAAGGCCAAACGAGAGCGCATATAAGGCCACAAATATCGTACGACCAGAGTGTCCATCAGACCAAGGCCAAATAAGAGCACGTATATGACGACATAGCCATACTGCCTCATCATCACGCGACCAGAGTGTCCATCCGACAAGGATAAACGAGAGCACGTATACGACGACATACCCATGCAGCCTTGTAATCATGCGGCTAGAGTGTCCATCCGACCAAAGCCAAATGAGAGCACGTATGCGGTCACATACCCATACGGTCTCGTCATCATGCAGCCAGAGTGTCCATCCGACCAAGGCCAAACGAGAGCACGCATGCGACGACATACCCATGTGGCATCGTCATCATACGGCCAGAGTGTCCATCCGACCAAGGCCAAACGAGAGCGCGTATGCGGCCACAAATGCCGTGCGGCCAGAGTGTCCATCCGACCAAGGCCAAACGAGAGCATATATGCAGCCACGACGATATGCAGCCAAGATGTTATGCAGCTCTCGACTTTCTAGATTTTTCTGTTATAATCGAAGATAATTTCTACTACAATCAGTGCTGACTATGTGTCAGCCTGACCAAGTCACACACGAAAAACCCTGAGATCTCTTTAACAAGATATCATAACTAAGACCACGTGGTAGCTTGTACGTGACATGCGACTGCAGTTACAACCGTATTCTGTTGAAGGAGTCTTATGTGGCCACCAAACAAATAGATATACGACATCAATAGTCCGTCATCATGACGACTATAAATAGCAAGGGTAGCATACCCTACATAGGAGATTTTTTGGGCTTCAGAGACCATACCCCTCAGGTGAGCTACTTATATGCACACAAGCTCAGGAGAGATAAGTGGAGAGCATCCTCATTCCCTTGTCATACCGTCAACGGAGTAAAGAAGACGCTGCCGCACTCAAGCTCCATCGTCACTACCCAGATAAAAAATATTGTAGTTAGATATTCTGTCTAGGATCTCTTCATACTTTCTTTGTTTGTTGTTTTAAGAAAATCATAACTTTTAATGGTGAACAAGATGTCGACTCTGCTGGGGAGAAGCCTTCTCCTTTGATGAGAAGGCAATGATATAGTCTGATGCATCCAAGCTGGGATCCACCTAGAGGATGCTGGTGGTGCGCTTGGACCACCAAGCGTTCGAGAAAATGATCTCCGGGGACAACGCGAGTCATTCTCCAAGGTTAACAAAGCCTTAGAGGACCCGCAGGACATGGGTTGCAAAGGTCGCTATGCCTCACCCAACTGCAGAGCACAAGCTCCCCATCTCTCTCTCTGCTGCAGGAACCATACATTATGCGTCCACTGCTTATGCGGCAGCACCTTCCAACAAAGAAGGGTGCTCAGCTCCTAAAGACCCGCAGGACATGGGTTACAAAGCCCGCTGTGCCTTACCCAACTGTGGAGCATGTGCTTCCCGCCTCTCTCTATGTTGTTGAATACGCTCATTAGGCGTCCACCCAGGTTGTCCATGTCCATGCAGCATCCTCGTCTGATGCAGAAAATGCTCAATACTCAAACTCTGGCAGAAAAAATACTACGCTGCCAGACGTTCGGGTGCTGATGCAAGTTCTATGCGGCTAAGGAGGATTCCGCATAAGATCGATTATGCGGCATCGGTTGACAACCACAGGCAGATGGCCGCATGCAGCTCTGACAGCAGCAGAACCTCTGTTTTTGATTGAATCTCATACAACGCTAATCCTATGCACCGTACTGAGGATGGTAAAACCCCAAACTTAGACTCTTGGTATTATTCACTAGCGCGTGCAAGGACGAAGAAGTCTACGACAGTTCGAGCTCGTCAAGCTCAAGCAACTGCTCATTCGGCTGACCGTCAACAGGCAACGCTGACTGTTATGCTTGCCTCGGACGGAAAGCTATACAAGATCGACTCACGTGTCCAGCCCACAGCGGCAAGTGGACTGGGTCAATCTCAAAAGTCTTTCGCTGACGACTTGGAAAAAGTTCTTCCATGAACCCAAGGCTAGGGAGCAAAAATAATACCTACAAACCCATATGCTCATAATAAGGATGTAAAGGTAAACTAGCCCTCGCGTGACTTGCAAACGTGATCAATCACAAGCGCAAATCGAGGAAAGCAACCACGACATGTAAAATAGCCCCTTCGAGGAATCACTGTGCCAGTATCCTCATCAATTGCTGCTATAATCAGGTAGCAGTACCTGCAAATCGGCAGTCGGCATTCCAATGAATGCAACCAAGGGCACCCAGCCGACAGAAGCCCAGAGAGTAGGTGCAAGTACCGAAGGAGAGGGAGTCATCCTTCGCCTCGTGCTATTCGGCTTCGAAGGCCCCCTTCGTAAAGGGAGGTAGGAAGTCCACCACCTCCTATCCGTCACTCTTGACCAACGTGTCGAGGAGGCAGGTCCAAGGAGGACAAGAAGCAGGACCTAAAAAGGGTATTTTCCTGGGCACCCGCTCAAAGAAGAAGTTGCCAGTTAGTGGGGGTAGCTCTTTCTCGGGACCCCAGATGACTACAGAAGCTGGGGGTCGCAATCCCATGAAACTCTACAACTATCCAGCGTTTCGAGATGACGGTGATTCCCAAGGAACGGGTGCTGAGATCCCCGGGGGTAGCCACCCTTATAAAGAAGATGCAGCCTCCTACGCTGGGGGTAGTGTTCTATCCGAATCTATAGAGGATGCAATGCTTCCAACTTTTCCTGAGGATAATTCACGACAAGAGTCCAAGGCGGAAAGTACGATATCTACCGTCCCATCCACTTTTCCACATCTAAGAACCATATATATGGTAGGGGAGGATAACGAGGGCACCATCAATTACAAATGTCTCGATGCTCTGTAGGCAATGATGCACACCATGAGTGCCATAATGCAGACTTTGGCCCAGGCGATACTGGAGACAAAGGCGAACATGGTCCCGTCATCCTCAGGGCCTGCAGTAATTATGTAATCTAGGAGTAGCAATCTTTCGGTGGTCCGTAACAACCCGTTTTTCCGTGAGGACAATAATTTCCAGGAAACAGGCAATGACAAGTATGGGGGTAGTCGCCCTCGACAAGTTAGAGCATCATCCAAAGCTGGGGGTAGCATTCCCTCTGGATCCGAAGATGATGCAAAACTAACGGTCTTTCCTGAGGACTGTGCGACTCAGGAATCAGAAGCCCAAAATCCAAAAGAGACTTTCTCCTTCGATGACGACGACGTCATGAAAATCTTTAACGTACTAATGAAGGGCATCAAACTCCGGCTACCAAACATCAGATACCCTGAGGAGGCAGACAAGATCGATGACCCCAAGTACTGCCACTACCACCGGTACGTCCATCATCCAACCAAAGACTGCTCTGTGTTGAAGAGGCGTATCCAGCAAATGATCGATGCCAAGGCGCTCACCCTCGATTTTGAGTACAAGACGGTCATTGCGAACATAGTGTCCCTCCAGTTTGGTGACTTTTCAGTGAATGAGGCCCAGGACGGTGTTGTCCCGATCCCGAGGGCAATAATGGAGGTTGTCAATCTTCCACCAGCTTACGGCTAAACAACCAGGCTGGTACCTCTCAGCACACCACGGGGCAAGATTATGTGGGTTCACCTTAACATTGCTCAATACCTAAAATAACAAGTAGCACCTTTAACGACAAGTTCAAAAGAAAAGAAATACAGGCTGTGCCGCATGATCTTTTTCTCAAAAAATACAAATTATAGACTTCAGACGCTCACCGCAGTTCAACAAGTCTTCTTCTGCACAAAAGCCAAGCCTCGTATGACTCATCAACAATAGAGAGACAATGCTTCTTGACGAAATAAATTCCCATCAGCAGGCAGTGTCCTTCTGTATACTACGTATATAAGCGCAGCAGACAGCGGTCCTCGGCATAATAAGAAATTGTGCGCAAGTAGCAGTGATCCTATGCGCACAATTCAACCAGCTCCTTTATGTGTAAGCGATAGTGTTCCTTCATACCCGACTCCCTATTTGTCACAAGCCAAAGCATCAGTAGTATCTGGTACAATAAATGATGAGCTACCACAGTTTTATCACTACAGCCAACAATCACTCCATCTCATGCAGAAGGTGGGCTATGATCTCCAGAAGGCTGAAGGTCTAAATTTTGGTAAAGGATCACATATTCCAATATAATCCGACAACTATTACATCACTCGCAGTGGGCTGGGACACGAAAGTGCTAGCACGCATCGTCGCTCCAGCAAAACTGTAGTCCGTAAAGTTCGAGCTCCAGAATCTGTCAACAAATAAGAGGAGATCTGAACACTTAATCGAGGATAGTGTATTCTCGAACCCACCAGGGACAGTATTTCCTTATTTGGATGCTTTATCAAGGAAAACATCTTCTTGATTCAACAGTGCATATAGGCTCACAAAATTTGACGGTAACTTGTTCATGATGCCTATCAACGGCAAGTTCCTAAAAAAGTACTATGTCTAAGATAGACTTGTACTCCCCTTATCCCTAGCAGGATAACCCAGATGTACAGTGTTTACACTCTTGGTTCCTTATCCCCAGGGAGTGCCTAAGCACGATATTTTCTTTGAAAGCTAATATCTTTATTCAGGAGTCCTGGATATGCAATGGATAATGGATCCTCAAAAGCTCCCCAGCGGAGTAGTCCCCAGGTCCATCTGCACACTCCCTCAGGGACCACCCAAACATGTATCGTTAGACACTAGCCATGTCCATATTACCTCTGAGCTATCGTCCTAACGATCTTTCCAGCGGAGTAACCCTAAGGTCTATCTATATTTTCGGGTAAACCATACTTAGCAAACCACTACTCAGTGAGTATCCCGGATACTAGTTCACGTCCATATTACCTCTGAACTACTGCCCTAACATTTCTCCCCGGACGAGTTTGCCATGTCCATATTACCTCTGAGAAAATCTTTCGGGTCTGGCTATCGATCATCACGTCCATATTACCTCTGATATTGGTTGTCATCTCAAACTTATTACCCACACTTAACTCTAAGTACGCCAGCGGTGTTAAGCCCACAAAATCTGCCACGTCCATATCACCTTTGGCAGGGCTTGTCCCAAACCTATTACTTGCACTCAGGTGCACAAGAAGTAATAGGGTCACAAAACCTATCACGTCCATATCACCTCTGATACAAAATTATTACTTGCACTCTCTTGCGCAAGAAGTAATAAGTCCAACAAAGATCTCCCAGTGGGATGTCCTCAATGGAAGCAAACGGTTCATGACCTTATTACCTCTGATATCGGTTGTCATCTTAACTTATCATCCATACTTAACTCTAAGTACGCCAGCGGTGTTAAGTCCCCAAAACCTGCTACGTCCATATTACCTCTGGCTCATTTTCTTTCTTTTCTTTTACCAAAAATACCTGGGTCGTACCTAAACTCTCGGTATAACTATCAATTAGCTCACATCCGTATCACCTCTGAGCTATCGTCCTCATATCCCCCAGTAGAGTTTGCCATGTCCATGCTACCTCTGAGCAAACCTGCCAATTTTTGGCTATCGATTATCATATCTAAATTATCTCTGATATCAGTTGTCATCTCGACTTATCACCCGTACTTAACTCTAAGTACGCCAGCGATATTAAGTCCACAAAATCTGCCACATCCATATCACCTCTGGTAGGGCTTATCTCGAACCTACTACTTGCACTCGAGTGTGCAAGAAGTAATAGGTCCACCTAAGTCCCCCAATAGGACATCCTAAATAGACTACGGTATTACGCTACGTCCATATTACCTCTAGTGCAATATCCAAAGTCCACAACATGCAACACGACAAATCCAAGAAGAAAATTTTGAAAAAGCGACTTTATTAATTAATATTCAAGATCATGAGTACATATGATGAAATCCATTATATTCAAGGGTTTTTATTAGTATTCAAGGTCATGAGTACATATGATAAAATCTATTACATTCAAGAATTTTTATTAGTATTCAAGGTCATGAGTACATATGATAGAAACTTATTTTAAGGTCTCTATGAAGTGTCACGACCCGCACCCTGGATTTGGGCATGAGTCATTAGTACTTTCAGCCTACGTCACAGTATCAGCGGTAGAATGCAGTACAATAAGTCACAAGTATAATCTACAACCCATAACATATATATACATATCCACACTATAGTCAATCACAGGCACTAGATTAAATGAATATACTAAAGATAATAAAGAAATAATAGTCTCGATGCAGGTCCAAGAAGTCTTCCAAAAATGACTAAAGATCCAAGGAACAATATTCAAAATACTCTAAAAAATTATCGGAGAACAATCTGGTCCAGAATCACTAACAAAACCACTACTCTACTAAACTACTCCATCGCAGACGATGTCTGAGCTGCTAACTCTCCTTGATCCTCCTGAAGGACAAGATAATGCTTAGTTATGTTGCTAACATATGGTCCATAATGTGTAGGGATCGCATCCTCATCATAGTCACCTAAAATATGGTTATCCAGTCAGGAAAGGAATTAGTACATCACAGTAAAAATAGCTCCAACACATGGTAGAAGCTATAAGACAATAAATAGTACAGAATATATGATAGCAACAAAACTAAAATCTCAATAAGACAACTAGAATAACTAAATGCTAAAGTCCTGTCATGACAAAGATGTAGTACAATATCTCCAAGCAACATAGGAAATAACTGCAATGTATGGAAGAACAGATAGGAATAAACTACTCTACGTGATTTGAAATACCTTGTTGATATGTGAACGGCTACGGGTAAAATTTGGCAAACCACACGTGTCGTGCATGACTGCTATTATTTCAGTAAGATCATGGGATAGAAATGGTAGTTCACACATCCACTAAGGATTTTTCCTCCCTACGAGTATAACATAGATTCTGAACTAGTCACGAAGAAATAACAATAATCCAGAACATTCACGTATCTCATAACAAGAATCCATCATACTAATCCGTGTAACAAGTATCGAGAATCAAATAATCAATACTAAGCATGCATTATAGAGACTATCAAGCTTTGAAAGTAATCACAAAAATGTACTCGCTTGTGGTCCTTAGCAGTGGTTGGATTAGGTCCCAATTCAGAGTCCAAATCCTACTATGATATGTTACCATGCCAAGAGATAATTTATTTTAATTTATTTAATTCTGGAATAATTACTTTAAATCATATTTTAATTTTTTATTCTTAATTTTTAGGTAAAATCCTAAATTTTGTCCAAAGAACCCGATTTTATCAACTCGAGACTCATGACAAGCAAATCGAGACAATCTGTTAACCAAAAAGTCAACTGATACAAACTCGACTTTTACACATGATTTTCTATAGATTTTAGTGTCACAAACATGTTAGAATTTATGGCTCATCCAGATTCGAATTCGTTTGGAAACTATTGTACATGCAAAATCGTATTGTACAACGGTGGTTGATTGCTAACCTAGAAGTTCTACAGAATTAACAACATAGAAATAATTTGAATAAATTTTGGGAAAATATATGTCGACGGTCTCAATGTTAGCTTTTCGAAACTTTAAATAGTTCATGATTCAAATTTCTGGTTCTCCCGAAATCGTAAAAACACCGAGACGCATCTATTTTCGGACATGCTGTGCTCTACGAATTTTCTAGAATTTAATACTCTTAATTTTATGAAAAAAAATTACATATTCAAACGCTAAAAATTGGGATATGTTTGGAGTCCGGAACTATCCGCAATGGCTTTTGAAAGTTCGAAGAACCCTATATGACAATCCCCCAACCCCTTCTCTCTCTCTCTAAAATTAATTCGGCAGAAAAGACGAAAACCTAAACTATATATATATATATATATATATATATATATATATATATATATATATATATATATATATATATATATATATATACAGCAGGGGAAGATGCCGCGGCTCACTGTGCCACGTGTCAAGCATCCGAGCAATCTCGCTCGGGATCGAACAGTCTCGTTTCGGCACGGCTTGGCTCGGTCAAGTCCGAGTCGAATTCGGGCTCGGCTCGGCTCGGGAGCCCGAGCTGCACCTGCACCCGTGCCTGTGGGTCACTGACAGGCGAGCCCCGCCTTTCTGGCTGCGGTGGCTGATGCATGGGACTGGCGACTGCTGACTTGGTAATCCTTTTAGTTTATAATCAGAAATAATTTTTATTGCAGTTTTTGACTAAATAACTCAAAATAAATACTAAAAATAATAAAAAAAAACCTGTATTTTTTTAGAAAATATATTTAGTAATTTAGAACCTAAAATCAAAGTTTGGGATAATTTTAATTTGGTTTGATACTAAAATAAATTCTTGAAAGTCCTAGAAAATTAGTGTTACTAGTTTTAATTAACCAAAAATGATGGAAAATTTTTACTAGCCCCAAATTAACCTAATTACAACATTTAAGCTAGAATTTCAGGATATGGAGGTTACGTGAAGTCTCTCTGATACGAACCTTGTTCATTAGAGGTGCCTCTCCGTGCTGTCGTTGCTACTGACATAAGTCGAGCCCTCAACAGAACTCGATGCTTTCTGGATCATCCCTCCATAGTACAAACCTCAGTATATAAAAAATAATCCATACCGACGGATAACAAGGAAGGAGGAGGAGCATACGCTCTACAATCATGCAAGAAGATCAAAGATAGTAGTGCCAATTAATCCAAATTCTGTCATCGACACCGCAGTCTCCCGGCCGGTAGCAAGCTGCATGAAGGGAAGAAACGCAGCTAGCACACCGCATGAACAAGGACTGTTCCGCGCATGATGCATGCTGTTCATCCTCGTCTCCTGGATCAGTTCTTGATGTGGAACCACCGCATAAGGTTGGCCTTCACCCCAAATAACGGGTGTTATGATATCCTTCCATGCTCCATCATGAGCAGCACGAGGGAGAACAAAGCCTGCAAAAGGAAAAAAATATGTCATTAGCAAACAAAGACAATGTGAAATCCATACGGCAGAACCTAGTCAGCGCATGAGGTGCCTTCTATACCGTAGATCCATGATGGTCGCATGTCGAGTCGAGCCTCCATCCATGCGGCAGGGCCATGGTGTGAAATCCATATTCGCGATGATCTCTCATCCATGCAAAATGGCTGTATAAAGAGTCTGCGCGTGTTCTAGATAATTTCTCATCGACGCAGCAAGACTGTGTACTGGTGTATCTGTGTTCTTGGCAGCCTAACACGAAAAGCGGGGTGCTCTCCTGCCTCCAAGAAAAACAACAAAGTTAGGGGGCCACGGATTAAGGCCGCCCCTGACAAACTCCTCGGCGAGAAGGGCCGCAGCCCGCGGCATCCTTTGCAGGAAAAAGGAGGAAGAAAGCAAAGAGATAAAAGTTCTCTCTCCCCTTGACACCTATTTATAGGCTTAAAATCCACGTGAAGAGATCGAGGCAGTAAACAAAGCACTTATGAGGATGAACCTGACGCCTCAATTTATGGGATTTACTTTAAATCTTCTTGGAAACCGACGCCTCAAGCCCCGTGTCAGGATACGACGCAGAATCCCAAGAGATTCGGTCAAAGATAGAACCAAATCAAGGCATTAAATGATCGAATAGCCTGTCAAAGACAATTATGCGGCCATGGACTATGCGGTATACCCTACATATGTGGCCAATTGTGCTCAACCATGCTTCTTTCAAAGTATTCCAAACTTATAATTTTGGAAACTTTGAAGGGGGTCTTGTAGAAGTATGAAAAATCATGTAGGCCGCATAAATGTCATGCCCCCTCAAAAAAACTAAAATAAGCTACAAATGAGTCACATGCGGCCTGAACAACCAAGCCGTAGGGGAGTCATATACGGCCTGAACAATCAAGCCACTAAGGTTTCACATGCGGCCTGAACAACCAAAGTGCTGGAAGACGCATAGTACACCCAATGCGGCCTAAACAACTACAAAGCCGGGAGGACGCATAAAACCCCCATGATACATCATTCGATGTCTATTAGACTCTGACATATCACCTATCACACTGAGGCAATTCGAGACTCGTGAAGACGACGGCTCAAAAAAATATGAAAAGTTACATCAACTAATTGATGGCCTCGACGGACGTGCCATGCCACGTGCTCGCACACATGCGGCCACATACCCATGTGGCCTTGTCATCATGAGGCTAGAGTGTACATCTGACCAAGGCTAAATGAAAGTACGTATGCAGCGACATACTCACGTGGCCTCGTTATCATGCGGCCAGAGTGTCCATCCGACCAAGGCCAAATGAGATCACGTATACGGTGACAAACCCATGCAGCCTCATCAGCATACGGCCAGAGTGTCCATCTGACCAAGGCAAAATAAGAACACCTATGCGGCAACAAACCCATGCGGCCTCGTAATCATGCGTCCAGATTGTCCATGACCAAGGCCAAATGAGAGCACGTATGCGACAACATACCCATGCGACCTTGTCATCATGTGGCCAGAGTGTCCATCTGACCAAGGCCAAATGAGAGTACATATGCGGCGACAAACCCATGCGGCCTCATCATCATGCGGCCAGAGTGTCCATCCGACCAAGGCCAAACGAGAGAATGTATGAGTCCACATACCCATGCGACGTCATCATCACGCGACCAGAGTGTCCATCCGACCAAGGCCAAATGAGAGCACGTATGCGGCGACATACCCATGCGGCCTCGTCATCATGCGGCCCGAGTGTCCATCCGACCAAGGAAAAATAAGAGCGCGTATGCGAGGACAAATACTGTGCGGCCAGAGTGTCCATCCGACTAAGGCCAAACGAGAGCACGTATGCAGCCACGACGATATGCGGCCAAGATGTTATGCGGCTCTCGATTTGTAGGGTCTTTCTGTTATAACTAAAGATGATTTCTCACAAAATTAGTGCTGACTACGTGTCCAGCTGACCAAGTCACGCACGAACAACCCCGAGATCTCTTCAACAATATATTATAACCATGACCACGTGGCAGCCTGTTCGTGACATACGATTGCAGTTACAACTATATTCTGTTGAATGAGTCCTATGCGACCACCAATCAGACGCATATGCATTATCAATAGTCCATCATCATGATGACTATAAATAGCAAGGGTAGCATACCCTACAAGGGGAATTTTTTGGGCTTCAGAGACCATACCCCCCCAAGCGATTTACGTACGTGCACACAAGCTTAGAAGAAAAGAGAAGAGAGCATCCTTATTCCTTCGTCAGACCGCCAATGGAGTAAAGGAGACGCTGCCGCGCTCAAGCTCCATCGTCACTACCCAGATAAAAAATATTGTACTTAGATATTCTGTCTAGGATCTTTTCGTACTTTCTTTGTTTGTTGTTTTAAGAAAATTAAAACTTTAATGGCGAACATGATCCAGTTATGGCTATGGGTGGTTTGCCAAAGCTTTATGAAGTGATATTGGTTTCAGCAGTTCGAGGCCAGGGAGAAGATTAAGGTTTGCAGCAAACTCAATATGAGACGGGGGCATCACCATTCACACAGTTTTGGGGGAGCTGTGGGTCATCGACGACATTAATAGTGCATGATATTCTGCTCGAGGACGCATGTGCATGGGGGAGCTTCAAGTTCGGACATGAAGGTGGGCAGATTCAGGAGTTCAAATCTTGGACGAATTACACCATCCGCTTGGTTGGGCCATCCAAGGGTGAAGAAGCTTGTCGGAACGTTACCACATTTCGGTAGAAGACGAAAGTCAGGGATATGCAGCCAAGACTCACGGTGAGGCTGATAGTAAGAGACTTTGGTCTCAGCCGTGTCACTGATATCGGTAGGATTCTAGTGGTATAGAAGGTACTGCGCATGGCAACTAGCATCAACGTGACGGTCGAGGAGCTGGAGACGAAGGAAGATGCAAAGCAACTCGGAGGATCGAAGATCGGTGGCATGGAGGAGCATGAACTCTATCGTGGGATGACAAGCATGGAGTCTATTTGAGAAGCCATGAGGTCAACACCCTCTCATCAGAGTGGAGGGGGAGATTATTGGGGTCTAGTCCAGATTTGGTGAATTTTGGAGCCCAAATATGGTCAAAGATTTATTTTGATATAATTTAGAAATCTACATTAAATGTAATATTTGATTAGATTTCAAATTTGTATCAAATATTTAAATTGACCATATTTGGATGTCCATAATTGGTGTTGGATATTTAAGGTGGAATATGATTCTTATTTTAAGGTCTATTTAGGAAATTCTATTATGACCTAAAATAGGATTTCTAATCCTACAAATATAGGAGGAAGGTGGAGGCACAAAGCATAGTACAAGTTGGAGATTCGAGGTGCTCGTCCACAGAAAATATAAGAAAAAGTCCGTGCTTTGCTTTTAGGACTTCGCCATCCAAGACAGAAGAAAGAAAGAGATCTGATCGAGGATTCGTCACCTTCGCTTAGGGAGATTGCTACGGGTTTGTCACGCCCCAGTCCCAAAATACGTAGGACTAGGAACACGTAAGCATGCCAGCCGTATGTATATGGCAACTCCAATATATGGATACCATAATACACACGTACGCTGTAATATGAATATAACTCACATGTGGTATAAATATTGTCACAAGTCACCGATATACTAAATCTCATCCACACAACAAGTCACAAAAGGAAATAACTAAACTAGAATAATGAGTCTGAATAATCCAAAATAATAGTCGGGTGGAGACAAATCCACTACCAATGACTATATCAAAACTAGAATGAGAGAGGAGGGTAATCTCCAATATAAAATAAGGTGATGACAGAAGTGTATCAGCTAAGAAGATCCATCGCTAGATATAATCAATGATGCTCAGAAGGTAAGACCTCCTCGGAAGAGATAAGTAGTAAGTCCTGATCCGTGCTCCTGCGAATAGTCATGAACATCTACACCTGGAAAGGGACCAGGTCCTCAGAGAGACATAACTAGATACATAGAAGCATGCCAATTTGAATACAGTAAACATACAATATAGAGGAAAAATATATAAGTACGCTGTACAAGACAATCTATATGAATGCAAATGAGGATAACTTTTCGACGTATGGGCATGGGTAGGCTACTCTATCTAATCTCATAACTCACACACACATCAGGAACATCATCAGCTGACATACCGCGGGGGTAGCGACCCTTGTGACACCATCAATCGACATACCGCGGGGGTAGCAACCATCAGACACGACTACCATAGTGCGTGCTAGTTACTGCGGTTCACCAGAGTGGTTAAAGCCCATACGCCTACTGATTGTCCTCTCATTATACTAAGTGTCATGTGTGTGTCAACATATCTAATATATAGTAATGACTGAAAGAAACTACACATGCAACGAATATATAGAAATGAAATGAATATACATAAATATAATAAGCATGCAAAGTACTGTAAATAATTTGGCAAAGTATCTTGCCTGGTAAGAAAGCTGCAAAGTGTAACGTCCAGGAGTCAAGCACACAGGATCAGAAACTACGATCTCCGAATAAACGTCTCCGGATACTGAAATAAATATCACCAACGTTCCCAGAATAAGCGAGATAGCTAGAAAATACTACCCTTTTATCCAATTTGGACACGGGCAAACGATAATTTTAGGTCATGTCACTCCCCAGTCCCAAAATATCGAGGGACTAGACACGTGGCAATGGCCAGCAGCACGCACCGATGGACAAACCCAATTTAATGGATCCATCGGGGCACGCTTATGCTGTATTACAACAGTCCGGGTCTACTAATCTCATCCACAAAATGAATATAACAAAGTCAACATAAGGAAAATAAAACATCAACAATAACATCAAATTACAAGTGAGGTAATCGGGGAACAACCCGATAATTAAGTCTGATACAATTATTCTCATAAACAGGAAATAAAAGTTTAATTGCTATTTAAACTGAGCATAGGGAAGCAGTTGTTTAGGAGAAGTCCTCAGCGATCACCTCATCCTCAGGTACTGGTACTGTTCCGAGAAGTGCTCCTGTTCCGTATACCTCTGGATAAACCTCGTCTGCTAATCTTGGGGACATAATCCGAATCCAGGTCCTCAGGGGACATAGCAAGGTACAAGAAACTCAAGCCAAAATAAATGCAGTAAAGCAAATAATAAAAAATAGGGTCAACTATATAACCATCTATGTGAAATACAAGTTGAGAGCATCACTAGAACTTAGGCTGATACCACTACAAGCTCTGTGTCAGAGAGCCGGTAGCAGTTATACTATGTGTTTTACTATGTGTTTACTATGGATTATATATATATATAATCAGCCTGTAGCCTGTGTGTCTCTCCCCACCCAATGTAACCACATGTCTCATGTCCATGTCACGTGAGATCATATCTAATGCAGTGAGTCATAACAAAATATAATGTCTATGTCAGTCCTGTATCCTACACAGAATCACCATGAATATCTCAGGAAGATTCTGTATCATGATCTGTGTCAGGTGTCCTGGGTATAAAGTACTTGATAGGGCAAGTACAAGAAATATAAATGTCACGATATCCATCTCTAGTTGACCTTACACAACCCCGCGTACGGTGTTGGCACCCGACTATTAATCGAAAGCTAAGTAAGTCAAATGGCCCTAGGTTTAAGCATGTACAACAGTTATAACTAAGTCAAAGCAAGTAATAATAGAACTGCAAGTTGGCAAGGTACACTTGCCTGGGTTTCCGGCTCCAATTGTAGCTCTGGCTTCAACTGAGATTGCAGGCTGTACTCCGGTTGCTATAATAGATATCACCATTAGATCCAGAAAATATTAATCAGCTAGAAACGCCTGTCCTTGAGTCCAATTTGGAGACAAGAGCAAAAATGACATTTTCGGGTTAAAGCGGGGTCCACATGTGGGCCGCTTTGCACAAAAAAATGCGTCAGGGTCAAAGGTCTCCAAATCTGTCCAACTTAGTGTCAACAAGTCAGGAACGATGATACGAACCCAACGGAACTTCCAGAATTGGATTCCGATGAGCCGTTCTCAAAATCGCCCGTCGAGTGGAGCCTGTGGGGCCCACGACACGCGATTTTGTCAACGTTCTCAGAATTGAACCAAACTTGGCTCACAGGACCAGTGTATTGCTACGAGTCCGATGGCGCAAGTTTCGTCTCGATCCGACGTGCGTACACTAAGTTACAGCAAGATTCAGAAAAGTCGGATACGGGGCGTTGTCCGCGGATACACACTGATTTCGGTGTGCACGCACATTCGAATCAGCTTCTACGAAATCCCGCACATCCGTATCAATGATGCGCACGTACCTGTGAAGACCGTACGCGACCAAGTCGTCCCGTTTGGCGTGGCGTACTCAGTTTCGGGGTGAAACAAGGCGTTGTTTTTCCTGTTTTTGGATCGCGGTTCACGATCACCACAGGATGCGATGCACCGAGCGGTTTGCACGGGCACTGAGGGGGTCATGCAGGCTACGCGATGCAACTGACGGAACTGAAATCGGGGCAGCGAGGAGAAAGTTACGGGTACCTGAACAGGTCTCCAGAAACGATGTTCTATCGTGTCCTCGCGTGTCGACACGAGACACTGTGTCCTGTGTCTCTGTTCGGTTCTAGGGTTAGGGATTCGTCCACCTGAGCAGGCCGAAGCTTGCCGGAGACTTCGTCGGAGGGTGACTGGGCTGGGCGACCGGTTGGGGCGCTGCGGTCGGCGTCGCCGGAGGCGGGCGGCGCTCGCTGGCGGAGGCTAGCTGAGCCGGCTGCTGCTGCGGGGCAAGGGAGACCGGAGGAGAGGGACGGAGGAGAGAGGGCTGGGCGATGCGGCACTGGCGGCACGGCAAGGGGGGTCCGGTCGAGAACGGCCGGTTGGGATGGCTGGGAGTTGTCGGAGAAGTGGGGCGGAGGAGGAAGAAGAGGGAGGTGGGTGGCTAGGGCTCTTTATAGGGAGGAGGAGGAAGTTGGTGGGGCGGCCGGTGGAGGGTGCGGAAGGTGGAGCGGAAGAGGCGGCGGGTTCGGGGAGACGAAGAGGATGCGTCGCCGGCGGCCGGTGGACGTTACGGTAGCCGGAGCGAAGCGGGCGGCGGCGGGAAGTCAGGGGTCGGGCGGCTGAGCAGTTTGGGGGAGAAGAGAGGGCTAGCGGGTTGCGGGTTGGAGCGGGTTGCGGGTTGGGCGGACCCGACCCGACCCGCTAGGGTGGTCGGTTCGGTTCGGGTAGACCGGCCGGTCTGGGTCGGTTTATTATGGGTTTAGGTGAACCGGGTTTATTTAATTAGGTTTAAATAATCAATAGATTTTATGGCTTTAAAAAATCCATCCGGGGTCCAATAAATTCCCGAAAAATTACCCTATGTCCGGTTTTTCATTTTACACCATAAAATATTATTTTTATAATATTTTAATATTATTTATTATTATTTTAGAAATCATTTAATAATTAAAATACTTGAATTAATTACAGAAAATTCTCAGAAAATTGTGAAAATCCAAATTTAAAAATTCTTGAAAATCAGGAGGTTTACAATCTACCCCCCTTAAGAGGATTGTGTCCTCGCAATCAAAGAATAACCGGTCAACAGAGATGACACGGTTGCAAAATTTATTCGAATCAGAGAATCAAGGTTTTAGGGTTTAAACACATAGGAAAAGTCATTTCCCTAAGCAATGGAATTTCCCAATTATAGGAAATCTAGAAAATTACAGTTTTAGAAAACCAGGTTATCTTTAAAAACAATTTTAGGTTATCACTAAATTAGCAAGTTTAAAATTACTAGGTGATCACTAGATTATCTATTATCAGCAAGTTAAAATTTTCAGGTTAAGTCTAGGGTCACGAACCAGCAGGCACGAACTATAGCAATACTAGAAACGGAAAAAAACTATAAAAACTTACTCGCATTAGCTACTCCATGGTTCTGCGCGTCTTCCAAGGTCATCGCGAAGGCTTGTCCGCGTCCTTGTGGTGGATTCCTCTGCTGCTGCTGGGCCTGTTGGAAGAGTGCTGCTTGTGGTGCCAAGGGTGGCCTTGGTTGATACCCTCCTGGTGCTGGTAGAGCTTGTTGGTTTGCCCTTGGTGCTTCTCCTCGATGATAAGGATAATCCTTGGCTAAGTGTTGATTGGTTCCACAAATCAAGCATAATCCCAACTTGCGTCTGCAGTCCTTCTTAATATGGCCTATCTTGCCACAGTATTGACATGTAGGTACTGTCTGCAGAGAGGCTCTGGGTGGCTGGTGTATGTGAGGTCTCTTTGCAGCTTCTTCTTGTGGTGCTTTGGCTGATGTGGAAGACCGTTTCAGACTGGTCTATCTCCTGGTAACGCGTTCCATGCGTCGTGCTGCAGCGAGAACGTCCGAGTAAGAGGTAGGTACGACGGATCCGATGAGTCTCTGCAGCTCGAAGTTTAGTCCATCGAAGAATTTCTCAGCCTTCTCTTCTTCCGTTGGGATCAAAGTAGGGGCGAAGCGACTTAGACGAATGAATTCTGCGTTGTACTCCTCCACCGTCATAGCATCCTGAGTGAGGCGGTTGAACTTGTCCCGAAGTTTTGATCGTGCGATAGCCGGAATGTACATCTCCTGAAAGAGTCTGGAAAACTCTTCCCAAGTGACTCGGTCTGGTCCGAGCCGGGTTTCTTCAGATAGCCACCAGTGATGAGCATTGTCCGTCAACTGCATTCTAACGGCGGTCATCCAACGTTCACTTGGAAGCTCAGCTGCTTCCAACTGGTGTTGTATGTTGGTGAGCCACTCATGCACTTCAGTTGGTCCTTCCTTGCCCGAAAAGGTACGGGGCTTGAGTTGACGGAAATCGGTGATAGATCCTGTCGCTGGTCGCCTAGCTTGTGGATTCACTTGCTCCAATGCAGTTACTAGGCTGGTTCTCAAATACTCCGCCTCATGACGCTGAGTCTCTTGATGAATTTGCTGTTGGGCTTGCATCATTGCGTAGATCATTTGAAATATCTGCTGCCCATTTATAGGTTTCCCTTGAGGGAATACAGGCATCGGTGGAATGAACTACGGCGGAGGTGGGATGTCATCACGCCTGAACCTTGAATTATGCTGGACTGCTTGATCACTTTGAGAAAATTGTCCTCGGTCTTCGGGTGTCACTCCTTCATCATAAGTAACCACAGCATCGTGTGGTGTACTCAAGGGATTCTCGTCTCCGCTTCTTGGATCCATTACTCTGCATCAAAAATAAAATATAAGAAGCGCACTGGATTCAAGGCAAGATGCAAGTCAAAAGTTAATTTGAATACGATACAGATATCAAGAACGTTTCAAGCAAGTGGATAAGATCCTAAAAACTTATCCTATCTTTATTGCAGGCCTGTTCGGTCCCTAAGTTGAAACCGAACAATTTAGTCTTAGACCTGCATGGGCCACCACAAAAACCATGTCACGCCCCAGTCCTAAAATATCGAGGGACTAGACACGTGGCAATGGCCAGCAGCACGCACCGATGGACAAACCCAATTTAATGGATCCATCGGGGCACGCTTAAGCTGTATTACAACAGTCCGGGTCTAATAATCTCATCCACAAAATAAATATAACAAAGTCAACATAAGGAAAATAAAATATCAACAATAACATCAAATTACAAGTGAGGTAATCGGGGAACAACCCGATAATTAAGTCTGATATAATTGTTCTCATAAACAGGAAATAAGAGTTTAATTGCTATTTAAACTGAGCATAGGGAAGCAGTTGTTTAGGAGAAGTCCTCAGTGATCACCTCGTCCTCAGGTACTGGTACTGTTCTGAGAAGTGCTCCTGTTCCGTATACCTCTGGATAAACCTCGTCTGCTAATCCTGGGGACATAATTCGAATCCAGGTCCTCAGGGGACATAGCAAGGTACAAGAAACTCAAGCCAAAATAAATGCAGTAAAGCAAATAATGAAACAATAGGGTCAACTATATAACCATCTATGTGAAATGCAAGTTGAGAGCATCACTAGAACTTAGGCTGATACCACTACAAGCTCTGTGTCAGGGAGCCGGTAGCAGTTATACTATGTGTTTTACTATGTGTTTACTATGGATTATATATATATATAATCAGCCTGTAGCCTGTGTGTCTCTCCCCACCCAATGTAACCACACGTCTCATGTCCATGTCACGTGAGATCATATCTAATGCAGTGAGTCATAACAAAATATAATGTTTATGTCAGTCCTGTATCCTACACAGAATCACCATGAATATCTCAGGAAGATTCTGTATCATGATCTGTGTCAGGTGTCCTGGGTATAAAGTACTTGATAGGGCAAGTACAAGAAATATAAATGTCACGATATCCATCTCTAGTTGACCTTACACAACCCCGCGTACGGTGTTGGCACCCGACTATTAATCGGAAGCTAAGTAAGTCAAACGGCCCTAGGTTTAAGCATGTACAATAGTTATAACTAAGTCAAAGCAAGTAATAATAGAACTGCAAGTTGGCAAGGTACACTTGCTTGGGTTTCCGGCTCCAATTGTAGCTCTGGCTTCAACTGGGATTGCAGGTTGTACTCCGGTTGCTGCAATAGATATCACCATTAGATTCAGAAAATATTAATCAGCTAGAAACGCCTGTCCTTGAGTCCAATTTGAAGACAAGGGCAAAAATGACATTTTCGGGTTAAAGCGGGGTCCACATGTGGGCCGCTTTGCATAAAAAAATGCGTCAGGGTCAAAGGTCTCCAAATCTGTCCAACTTAGTGTCAACAAGTCAGGAACGATGATACGAACCCAACGAAACTTCCAGAATTGGATTCCGATGAGCCGTTCTCAAAATCGCCCGTCGAGTGGAGCCTATGGGGCCCACGACACGCGATTTTGTCAACGTTCTCAGAATCGAACCAAACTTGGCTCACAGGACCAGCGTATTGCTACGAGTCCGATGGCGCAAGTTTCGTCTCGATCCGACGTGCGTACACTAAGTTACAGCAAGATTCAAAAAAGTCGTATACGGGGCGTTGTCTGCGGATACGCACTGATTCCGGTGTGCACGCACATCCGAATCAGCTTATACGAAATCCCGCACATCCGTATCAACGACGCGCACGTACCTGTGAAGACCGCACGCGACCAAGTTGTCCCATTTGGCGGGGCGTACTCAGTTCCGGGGAGAAACAAGGTGTTGTTTTTCCTGTTTTTGGATCGCGGTTCGCGATCACCACATGACGCGATACACCGAGCGGTTTGCACGGGCACCGAGGGGGTCATGCAGGCTACGCGATGCAACTGACGGAACAGAAATCGAGGCAGTGAGGAGAAAGTTACGGGTACCTGAACAGGGCTCCAGAAACGACGTTCTATCGTGTCCTCGCGTGTCGACACGAGACACTGTGTCCTGTGTCTCTGTTCGGTTCTAGGGTTAGGGATTCGTCCACCTGAGCAGGCCGGAGCTTGCCGGAGACTTCGTCGGAGGGTGACTGGGCTGGACGGCCGGTTGGGGCGCTGCGGTCGGCGTCGCCGGAGGCGGGCGGCGCTCGCTGGCGGAGGCTAGCTGAGCCGGCTGCTGCTGCGGGGCAAGGGAGACCGGAGGAGAGGGAAGGAGGAGAGAGGGCTGGGCGAGGCGGCACTGGCGGCACGGCGAGGGGGGTCCTGTCGAGAATGGCCGGCTGGGATGGCTGGGAGTTGTCGGAGAAGTGGGGCGGAGGAGGAAGAAGAGGGAGGTGGGTGGCTAGGGCGCTTTATAGGGAGGAGGAGGAAGTTGGTGGGGCGGCCGGTGGAGGGTGCGGGAGGTGGAGCAGAAGAGGCGGCGGGTTCGGGGAGACGAAGAGGATGCGTCGCCGGCGGCCGGTGGACGTTACGGTAGCCGGAGCGACGTGGGCGGCGGCGGGAAGTCAGGGGTCGGGCGGCTGAGCAGTTTGGGGGAGAAGAGAGGGCTAGCGGGTTGCGGGTTGGAGCGGGTTACGGCTTAGGCGGACCCGACCCGACCCGCTAGGGTGGTCGGTTCGGTTCGGGTAGACCGGCCGGTCTGGGTCGGTTTATTATGGGTTTAGGTGAACCGGATTTATTTAATTAGGTTTAAATAATCAATAGATTTTATGGCTTTAAAAAATCCATCCGGGGTCCAATAAATTCCCGAAAAATTACCCTATGTCCGGTTTTTCATTTTACACCATAAAATATTATTTTCATAATATTTTAATATTATTTATTATCATTTTAAAAATCATTTAATAATTAAAACACCTGAATTAATTACAGAAAATTCTCAGAAAATTGTAAAAATCCAAATTTAAAAATTCTTGAAAATCAGGGGGTTTACAGGTCAAAGCGGGATCCACATGTGGCCCACTTTGCACCGAAAAGTATGCCAGGGGTAAAGGTCTCTAAATGGGATAAATTATAGGTCAAACCAATTATAAACGTCAATATGAACTCAATGGTACATCCAATTTTGGATTCCGGTGAGTGGTACACAAATTCGCCCAAAAAGTCAACTGTAGGGCCCGTAAATAGGTGACTTGGTCAACTATCTCAGAATTATGTAAAACTTGGGGCACAGGACCAGCATGATACCACGAATCCAATGGCGCAAGTTTTATCGCATTCTGGCGAGCGTACAACAATTGGTGCGGGGTTTTGCAAAAGTCGCGATACGGAAAATTTTTGCTGATACGGGTTGATTCTGTTGCGCACACGCGTCCGAATCAGTTTTCGTGAAAGCTCACACGTCTGGTTATATTATGCGCACCTTTCGTTGCAATTGGTACACGACGGGGTGGTCCCGTTTGGCGGGACGCGCACCGTATCGCAAATTTTAGAAGTTGGAAAAAGTAGGTTTTCGGGATTTTTAGTCTGATTTAATTCAGCATACAACAATAATTAAAATATTGTAATTAACAGGAATTAATCTCGGTTAGGTGGTCTTCGTATAGCAAGAAGAAAAACTAAATTTGGATCTCTGTGGTGGAAGATACGAGTCCTTAAACAGGGGTGGTTGCAACAGTTTTTCTGAAGTTAAATGACGTGGTTTTTTCTCGACTTGGCGTCGATTTTTACCTAGGGTTTAGCGCTGAACGATGGAAACTAATATACAGAGTTGGAAGAGGGATAGGTGGGGATCATACCGGCGAAGACGAATCAGAATTTGGTTGAGCGAGGAAGCGGGAATCAGCGTGTGAACAGGGGTACGTTGTTGTCAATTTCTGGGGTGTTCGCACGAGGGACGCGGCGGCGAGCGGCGCGGATTTCGGCGGCGGCGCTGGTGGTGTGCGGTGGCTTGACTGCGGTACGGGGTTCTCAAGTTGGGGTCGGCGCCGGATTAGAGTAGGGTTAGGGTTTAGAACCATTAGGTATATATATAGAGGGAGAGAGAAAGGGAGCGGCGTTGGGTCCCTGGGCCGCGGGGTTTGTCGCATAAGGATCGGCTGGCTCGGGGGTTGGGCTGGGGTGAGAATAGAGTAGGTTTTAGTTAGGGGGTTGGGGGGGGGGGATTAATAATTTATATATTTTTTTCTTTTTCTTTTTCTTTTCTTTTCTATTTTATTTCTATTACTACTACTACTACTACTACTACTACTACTACTACTACTACTACTAATAATAATAATAATAATAATAATATTATTATTATTATTACCTAATACTTATTATTATTAATATTATGCTATTTATTTATTTGCATATATAATTAAGGTATATATAAAAATACAATTGTACCCAAAATAAATTCTACAAAATTCTATCACCCTTCTATAATTATTCCTAAAATAAAAATAATAGATTTTTGTGCAACAATTTTAAATGAATAATTATCTAGGTATTTAAATTACTACGTATTTATTATCTAAATAACTACGTAGTAGTATAAATAAATTAAATAACTAATTAAATAAATAAATAAATAAATAAAATATTTAAAAATATGGGGTTTTATATTCTACCAAACCTACAAAATTTCGTCCTCGAAATTGATATTAACCCATTTTCATAATAATCACTATAGCTATTACACTACATTGCTATCTAGCAGTGCTTCCTAAAAGTCATGGTCTACCATTCTAATACTTCCTCATTATTGTCCATACACTATTCTATTTCTAACTTATCTACACTACCCAACTTACAAGAATTATACTAGTAGTCAAAGTCTCTTGAAGTTATTGTCTAGGTTGTAGGACAAATTTATTTATTGGGTCGAGAATCTTGGGATACTTGTCTGGAATCTATTAACTATAATTTTTCTATGTAACCGTCAAGTATCGTAGTCTAATACTGCCATGCCACCTGACCAGTATGTCTGCAAATACTTTGACTACTCTATTATAACGGTCTAGCTGCAGTTGTCGCTACTTCGCCAGCGAATTGTCATAGCTGTTAGTTCGTAACAAGTGCCTTCAACTCTTTCCTAAGTTTAGTCTAAGTTTTTGGGCAACATTTAAGGTCTTGAATAACTTATAAAACTATTAGAAGTGTAAACTAATTCAACAATCCAACTTATTCCTATTAGACTAAGGGATGCTATTCATGGTTTAAAATAATAAGAGGATACAGATATTGCTATAGTGCATATACATAAGGGTTATCATTAAGTACTCATCTTTTAGTTATTAATCATTTACTAAACCATTTATGTTTTTAACTAACAAAACTAAGGGTGGTGTTGAAGTAATTCAAACAATTCATGATGGCACGAAAAGATGTAACTACGATAGGGATAATTAAGCACGAGATAAGGAATGGATATAGAAGAGAAGATGAGCCACCCAAGGGGTGAGATGATGATAGAAAGGAGAACACTACTACTGCTACTCGCGTCATCTATTGGCATCGCGTGTATGCCACCTGGGTAGAATATCAATATATCCTCATAACTGCTAAACCACCATATATATAATTCTATGTCTACTATGCACCTAAGATCTTGTGTCATAAAGGGGATCATGAGTATAAAATGACACATATAACTAAAGGTCGTACCTGTATCTATGACTTCCTGTGCCTGCGCTCTCTTGTTTGTTATCATGAGTGATTGGCCTATAGGGTTTATCTAGTACTATCCGTGTATCAAACTTATACTAAGCACGAACGTTCATCTTTCCGAAATAGGGGAAGGCAGAAAACAACAATAAGGAATTCAAGGAGGAGGTGATAGAATGCAAGTACGGAATTCAAAGGGATTAAAGAATTTGAAAGGGGGTTGCCAAGGCAGTGGTGGATTGAAACCTTATTTTGGTAAGTTCCTATTCGCATGTTTACATCAGAACAGTTATGTACCTGACATGATATGCTCTGACCAGTCTAGAGGGCAAGTATATTCGTCTAACAAGTTGAGTCAACTATATCTTAATCCACGTAAAGTAGTGATACAAAGATCGAACCAAGCGCACTAAGGTTGATCAGATCATAATGCACTGATTCTGATTTAGACAATGTATTAGTGTGGGCCCCCAATAATACATATGTCATGAACAAGCTCAATAAAAGAATAAGCTTGCAAAATTAGGCTATAATAGCAGCATAAGTCGAGTTAGTACAACAAAATATAAGTACGCTTGATTATGATGGAGGAATGTACAGAATAATTTAAGTTCACCAAGAATATCGGTATTGTGTCTCTACAGTTGCCATACTAACTACTTGTCAAGGTCTCTAGTCGACCAAATGGGTGTATGGGTCTCTAAGTTCTATAGTCTAGATAAACACTAAAGTTCTATAGTCTAGATAAACACAATCTTTTTATGCAAGCCTATAGTTGGTGTCATTCAATTATACTTCATTAATGAATCAACAAGACTATGTGTTACTAGGTTATGAGGCATACTATCCCACTTATAATAATTTAACCAATAGTATTATTGAACAATATAATGTATATACCTAGTACAAGTCATCTTTCTAACCCCTATCAAGCACGAAAGAAAAGATAAGATTGACGTTGAGAGGGATCAAGCAAGATGCAATGCAAGTAATCAAATAAGAATGCGAAATAAAATTAAGGACGATAATTAAATAAGTGAATGAGATCCTATAATCTAATCATATACGCAGGCTTGCTCGGTACAGTAACGTAACAGAGACAATATGCTCTCGAACTGCATGAGCCACCAGAAAAATATGTCAGGCCCCAGTCCCAAAATACGTAGCACTAGGAATACGTAAGCATGCCTGCCGTATGTATATGGCAACTCCAATATATCGATACCATAATACACACGTACGCTGTAATATGAATATAACTCACATGTGGTATAAATATTGTCACAAGTCACCGATATACTAAATCTCATCCACACAACAAGTCACAAAAGGAAATAACTAAACTAGAATAATGAGTCTGAATAATCTAAAATAATAGTCGGGTGGAGACAAATCCACTACCAATGACTATATCAAAACTAGAATGAGAGAGGAGGGTAATCTCCAATATAAAATAAGGTGATGACAGAAGTGTATCAGCTAAGAAGATCCATCGCTAGATATAATCAATGATGCTCAGAAGGTAAGACCTCCTCGGAAGAGATAAGTAGTAAGTCCTGATCCATGCTCCTGCGAATAGTCATGAACATCTAAACCTAGAAAGGGACCAGGTCCTCAGAGGGACGTAACAAGATACATAGAAGCATGCCAATTTGAATACAGTAAATATACAATATAGACAAAAAAATATATAAGTACGATGTACAAGACAATCAATATGAATGCAAATGAGGACAACTTTTCGACGTATGGGCATGTGTAGGCTACTCTATCTAATCTCACAACTCACACACACGTCAGGAACATCATCAGCCAACATATCGCGGGGGTAGCGACCCTTGTGATACCATCAATCGACATACCACGGGGGTAGCGACCATCGGACATGACTACCATAGTGCGTGCTAGTTACTACGGTTCACCAGAGTGGTTAAAGCCCATACGCCTACTGATTGTCCTCTCATGATACTAAGTGTCATGTGTGTGTCAACATATCTAATATATAGTAATGACTGAAAGAAACTACACATGCAATAAATATACAGAAATGAAATGAATATACAGAAATATAATAAGCATGCAAAGTACTGTAAACAATTTGGCAAGGTATCTTGCCTGGTAAGAAAGCTACAAAGTGTAACGTCCAGGAGTCAAGCACACATGATCAGAAACTACGACCTCCGAATAAACATCTCCGGATGCTAAAATAAATATCACCAACGTTCCCAGAATAAGCGAGATATGTATAAAATACTACCCTTTCGTCCAATTTGGACACAGGGACAAAACGATAATTTTAGGTCATAGCGGGATCCACATATGGCCCACTTTGTACCAAAAAGCGTGTCAGGGGTAAAGGTCTCTAAATGGGACAAATTATAGGTCAAACCAATTCTAAATGTCAATACAAACTCAACGGTACGTCCAATTTTGGATTCCGGTGAGTCGTACACAAATTCGCCTAAAAAGTCAACTGTGGGGCCCGCAAATAGGCAACTTGGTCAACTATCTCAGAATTGCGTGAAACTTGGGTCACAGGACCAGCGTGATACCACGAATCCAATGGTATAAGTTTCATCATATTCTAACGAGCATAAAATAATTGGTACAAGGTTTTACAAAAGTCGCGATACGGGAAATTTTTGCGGATACGGGTTGATTCTGACACGCACACGCGTCCGAATCAGTTTTCGCGAAAGCTCACACATCTGGTTATACCATGCGCACCTTTCGGTGCAATTGGTACTCGACAGGGTGGTCTCGTTTGGCGGGGCGCACTCCGTATCACAAATTTTAGAAGTTAGAAAAATTAGGTTTTTGGTATTTTTAGTCTAATTTAATTCAGCATACAACAATAATTAAAATATTATAATTGACAGAAATTAATCTTGGTTAGGTGGTCTTCGCATAGCAAGAAGAAAAACTAAATTCGGATATCTGTGGTAGAAGATACGAGTCCTTAAACATGGGTAGTTGCAACAGTTTTTCTGAAGTTAAATGACGTAGTTTTTCCTCGACTTGGCATCAATTTTTACCTAAGGTTTAGCGCTGAACGATGGAAACTAATAAACAGAGTTGGAAGAGGGATAGGTGGGGATCATACCGGCGAAGACGAATCAGAATTTGGTTGAGCGAGGAGGCATGAATTAGCGTGTGAACATGGGTACATTGCTGTCAATTTCTGGGGTGTTTGCGCGGGGGACCCGGCGGCGAGCGGCGCAAATTTCGACGGTGGTGCTGGCGGTGCGTGGTGGCTGGGCTGCGGCGCGGGGTTCTCAGGTCGGGGTCGGCGCCGGATTAGAGTAGTGTTAGGGTTTAGAACCATTAGGTATATATATAGAGGGAGAGAGAGAAAGGGAGCGACGTTGGGTCCCTGGGCCGCGGGGTTTGTCGCATGGGGATCGGCTGGCTCGGGGGTTGGGCTGGGGTGAGAATAGAGTAGGTTTTAGTTAGGGGGTGGGGGGGGATTAATAATTTGTATTTTTTTTGTTTTCTTTCTTTCTTTTCCTTTTCTTTTTTATTTCTTTTCTATTATTACTAATAGTAATAATAATATCATCATCATTATTATTATTATTATTATTATTATTATTATTATTATGATTATTATTAATAACTATTACTTAATACTTATTATTATTAATATTATGCTATTTATTTATTTGCATATATAATTAAGGTATATATAAAAATACAATCGTACCCAAAATAAATTCTACAAAATTCTATCACCCTTCTATAATTATTCCTAAAATAAAAATAATAGATTTTTGTGCAACAATTTTAAATGAATAATTATCTAGGTATTTAAATCGCTACGTATTTATTATCTAAATAACTACTTAGTAATATAAATAAATTAAATAACTAATTAATTAAATAAATACAATATTTAAAAATATGGGGTTTTACAGGGTTGGTGAGTGATTTCAATTGTAATCTTTTTTTTCTTTATGAGTGTGGTAAGGGTGTTGAATCTATTAGAGCAAATGGTTCAACATTGATTTTGTCAATCTTGTAATTTACCCTGAGTTATAAAGGTTAGGATTTTTTTAAGTGACGTAGTCACCGCCATATACTTGTCTTTATCTGTGCTTGGTGTTCGTTAGACATGGGTTGGTTATCTCAGGTGGGTTGGCCTAAAGTTTTTGCTGCGGACACTCTCAGACACGGTATCAAAATGCTTGCAGGGCATGTCCAATTCCCAACAAGATTTTGTGATACAAGATGGATATTTGAATTAGAACCATAACGATTTTTAATGATTTTTTAGACTTTGGATCTCGAATAAGTTGTAAAATTTATATTTAGATCTCCCTAATCGACTTAATTAGTATTTGGTATCTAGACCAATGGTTGACTCGATTGAGTGGGTTGTGTTGTTATAAGAATCCTTGTATCTACTTCATATTAGATGCTTATGTTTGCTATAATTTTATTTTTTCTATGTACTAGAGTGACTATTTCATCATATGTGTATATGAATGATGAGTCAACCATTGCTTCAATATCTAAATACTAATTAGGTCAATTATGAAGACCTAAATATAAATTTCATAACTTTTTTAAGACCCAATGTCCTAACAACCTTTTTTAGTTGGGTTTGCCTGATTTAGTTTGCAAACTCAATAATTTGATTAGGCCTTGTTACCTTCCCCATTCGTTATAGCCCTAATAGTTCCTTAATTGTTCTGCATCCAAATGGTAACCTAGTATTTCAAACTCATTTCATAATAAATTAAAATGACTGGATGACAATTGTAAGAAAAAAATGATATATTTTACCTTTTTGTTTATTAAAAGGGGGTTTAGGTTTAGACCCCCATGGCACCATAGTTTTGGAGATTTTCATGCAAAATACATATATAACTATAACTGGGATAACTTTATTTTATAAGCAAATTTACTTTGATTCTTGAATGATCCACATCACGGATCATTCTATTGTAACAATTTCTATTTTATATGGAAAAGAGATATCATGTATTAATAATAATTATTTTATATATGGATAATTTTTAATATCATGTTCATTTACAACATTTTTTTTTCTTTGTGCGTAAGTACAAAAAAATATTCACTAATGTTGGGCACACGCGTAGCATATGCAACGCATATTATAAATGTTAATACCATCTTATGTAGCAAAGACAACATCCAACCAAACTTACAATAAAATCATTACTTTTCAATAGGATTTTTTTCCATTATAAATGTTGAGACATCTTATGTAACAAAGACAACATCCAACCAAACATACTTAATAGAAATCATAATTGTCAATAACAAACCATCCAGATGGCAAAATTTTAATAATGAAATGTTATTCATCACCATGAGCATCTTAGAGCAGTATCTTTATCAGCCGGGTTCCTCCTCATGTCAACATATTTTTATTGTCTAGGTGGGATCACACTTAATTTTTTTTTTAGTACAAGTACCTACGGATTTTGTTATGACTTTTTACTATCATCCAACCGTTACAGAGGCTTTTTTATTTGTTCAATAAATAATGACTGAAGCCAATTTTGGTTGGTTAATTCGATCTGTTCATCGATGGTCAGCAAGTATGATGGTTCTCGACTTCTCGCCCTCGCTTACCTATAACAGGTCGATACTCACTGACATTGGCAACCTGTATTATCTTGTGCAAGCGCAAAGAAATAAATAAAAAAAATCATAACACAATTGCAGTAGACCCTAAGGAACAAAGTATCTATACCAATAGAATACTAATTTGAAATACAAAACTATGCAATTGATGCATATTATATCATTATCCATCATTGACAAGATAAATAAATGTAAGGTTGTTAATTTTCTGCCATTTAATTTTCTTAATTTCTTTCAATCTTCCAAAATAACGTCATGAATGATCCGTCTACCGAGTTGTGGTATATGCAACTTAGCTATATAAGTAAGAAGAAAATGCGATACCTAGCAAACATAAATATTCTTCTAGGTTTGAAGTTTACAACATTGGAGAGATGTCCACATTGTATGGTTTCAGATCTTGGATTTAGATCATCAACATAACAAATTGATCACACGCTAATCAGATTTCCATCTCCACATTCGCCCAAAATATAAAATTTATAGATTTTGCTTTGTAATATCTTGTTGAAGAGTTGTACAGTTGTCTACTATAAAATATAAAACTTGTAGATTTTGCTTTGTAATATCCTGCCAAATTCAAGAATTTATCATCTTTCTTACTATATTTCTCGAGCCATAGATGGACATACTCACTGGCCAATCCTGGGACTTACCATAAATGGAGACTCATCACGCATTCTTCCCTATTCTTGCTAAGAGTTTCCTATTTCTCTTTCCTGTAAAATCGGCCCATGGGCCCAATATTTGCTATAACAAACAACATAGGATAACATTATTCTACAATAGATTAAAAACAATGTGATGACATCTTTTATTATCTTTTGTGATTCTTGTTAGATAATATTTAGCAACAACATGAACATAATTATTTTGTTAAGCGTGAAGATAAAGGAGTGAAGGACCAATGCCACCCACTTTTATCTAAAATGACTTTCCTCATGATCACATAGCTTTTTGAGTGATCCATCAGATAAAAAAAAATCCAACAGGGCTTATTCGAGCCAATCAACCATCATAATATACCATGCACAGTGGGACATTACACATATATGTTATAGTTTAATTGTTTATGCATTTGTATGATCATAGACAACTTGAAGTGCACATAATTTTTGATTTCTTGAACGATAGTCGGGGACCAGAATCGTATCATCCTAGGAGGAACAAGTATAGTTTTGGCTGACGTACTAGTACGAGAGCTTAAATATAGGCTAACTATCTGAGCTGGAAAGATGGCTTGCGGTGCCATTGCCTTCATACAGTTTGGCTACATGCTAATGCCATCTTCTTGCAGGCCTAGTAATGTAATAATTTGATACAAGAATGGGCACTTGACAAGTTTATGTATTTCATTGAGACTAATAAATGTCATATGCATAGATACACTTATGACACACTTTTATATTATGAATGATATTGTTGTATTGACAAGGAAGGATGATAAGTATTGGGTAAGATCAACTTTGTTGTATAACAGTTTTATGCTTTTGAACACATGTATAATAATAAATTATTAACTGATCCTAAGCCAAGATTAGAAAGACAACATATATTTGCTTGCATTCACTTATTTTATCTTGTTGGATTTAGCTGAGTTTGCTAGAGGCCCCTCACCATTATACGATAATGTACTGACCTCCTCCCAGTTCTGCAAGTACATAGAGTAGCTTGGATGTGCTGAGGTGTTGGAGCTCGGAGTAAAATAATTCGTCTGGAGATGATAACATGTTCGATATAATGACATAATCTATGAAACATCATTGTTTATATAGTTCTTGACATCTAATACTTGTTTTATATTTTATTGTATTGAGAGAGACCGATTGTAATCGAGTTATTTCTTTGGCTTCGAGCCGTTGTGATTTCGCAGCAATATTATCAATAAAAGGAATTATTTTTGTATATATTGTGTCTATTCAACTTTACTACTTATTTCTGCTATAACGACTTTGTTTCTGAGATATTCTATCGACTGTGTTTGTGCTTACCTTATAAAAGTGTAATTTAGACTTGTACGATATTATGTCCAATGAAGACTTTCGGTTTTGCATAACCAAAACATGACAATATAACCTATTTAGGATCAAGAAACATATATAAATTATATAAAATAATATTATAGAGATCCGTGTAATAAGAATAGCCTTCCCTTGATAAGAGATTACTCTTCCAACTAGTGAGATACTTTTTAACCTTTTCTACCACAGACATCCAATCAATTCTCCTTAAACACCAGTCTAAGGGGATAAAGGAAAAAAATTACTTTATGCAATTGAAATTGGAAGCCAGATCAAGCATATCATGATTAGAAGCTCCAATAAGTAACAAAGTTGTTTTCGAGTAATTAACTTTCAAACCGGAAGCAACCTTGAACATGTACAATACTAGAAGATGGAGGACCAAAAGAAAACAGTATCATTATCATTTTGAAGATTCAATATCTGACTTGAAGTTGCTAAATATGAGACAAAAACTTCTTACTTGGCTTTAGTCAAAATTCTGCAGAGGATATCAATTACAGCAACAAATTAAGCAAAGAAGAGAGAGGAATCCCTTTGGCTTTAAGCCCCCGTCTTATTTGGTTCGCGGAATCTTGGTATTGGAAAATGAAAGTGATTCCTTTTCTATATTTGGATGTCAAATGAAAGTATGAGGAAAGAAAAATAATTTCCATAAGAACAGAAAATATGAGGGAAAGTGATTTCCTCCCCCAACCAAGGAATCACTTTCCTACCAAAGGAAATTCATTTTTCTTTCAAATTTACTTGGCCTCTCCAAACACTGGAAAGGAAAATGAATACGAATTGTAATTTCCCGAAGGAAGGAAAATAACAAGAAATTAATTTTCTTTAATTTTTTTCCCTTTTCATGAACCAAACGAGGCAAAGGTTATCCTTAACTCTATTAATGATAACAAAATAAAAACTTCCTAGAAGCATAGAGCTAACCCAATTTATCAACTTGGTACTAAAGCCTCTGGTTAGAGCTATAATCTCCAACCATATTGTCTTGTTTTATGATTACTATGTGGCATGAGGCACAAGACAATATCTTTCTATGTGACAAGATTATATTTACACAAGACAATGAGATAGAAAAGTGTTCTCTAATGCAAAAGTATTGAGAAGACAATAAAAACTACTTTTTTCAACTTTTAAGACAACTTTTTTCACTTCTTTATTTTTTTATAAATATTTTTATTCATAATTGATGATGTAGAATAAAGTCATTGTGAAGTCCATTGTCTAGATCTAGACAACCAACTTCACATTGTCCTTGTCATGTCATTGCCATGTCAACTTCACAACCAACTTTATATTTGCATTGGAGAAGAAATTTTGAAATAAGAATGATTCCTATGTGGAAACCATTTTGTCCAAACTCACAACAGGGTTGGAGATGCTCTAGGAACCGCTTGTTACCCTGTTATGAGTTTGTAAAAAAATGGTTGCCACATAGAAATCACTTCTTCTTATTTCAAAATTAATTCTCCAATGCAAATGTAAAATAAATTATAAAATTGACATGGCAATGACATATTAAAGATAATGTGATGTTGGTTGTCTAGATTTAGACAATGGACTTCACAATACTTTACTTCCACATCATCAATTATGAATACAAATATTTATAAAAAAAAAGAACTGCAAAAGTTGTCTTGGAAGTTGAAAAAAATAGTTTTTATTTATTGTCTTCTCAATACTTTTACATTGGAGAACACTTTTCTATCTCATTGCCTTGTGTGAATATAATCTTGCCACATAGAAAAGACATTGTTTGGTGTCGTATCATGCCATATAGGAATCACAACACAAAATAAGACAATAGGGTTGGAGGTGCTCTTAGTTGAACTTTGTTCAAAAAAATCCCAATTTATTGAATCAAAGGTTTCTTTACGTCAACTTTAATTAAAGCATCATATATTACATACCTCTTCTTTGACACTTCTGAGTAACTTCTTAAGCAACAACAACACAATCAATAGTTAACTTTACTTTAATAAAGGCAAACTGATTTTTATCAACTTATAGTGGATTTTGTATTAGGCAAAACCTTTGTAAGTTTTTTGAGAATTGAATTGATTAAACTGATAGGCATAAATTGTCCGACTTTACCTACACCTACTTTTGGAAAAAGTTTAAGAAGTGTATTAGCTCATTATAGCCATTATGACTTTCATAGAAAAAATAAAATAAAATTATGCTAGTGATGATATAGCTTGGTAATATAAGAGGGAAAATAAATTTTGTGTAAAGCAGATGAAGATATAAATCGTCAAACTTAATGACGATGTATGTATAAGAATTGTCAGACCTAGTGGCAAAATAGTATCCAGACCGTCGTCACTAATGACAAGATTGCTACCATAATATCAAAAGTAATGACACTGTACCGCCATTAGTAATGGCGGCTTGGATTGTTTCCTTTTTTTTCAAGCAAGTGAAACACCACAATCTATATTTTATGTAGCAGAAAATTTTCTATACAGAAAATATTTTTAAATAAATTACCTAAAATGAAAGTATTTTAGAAAAAATTAAAGTTACGAAAGCTTTCGCCATCACAAATGGCAAAAATATAATTTTTTTGTTTTTTAACATTTTTGCTAGGGGTGTATATTGCTGGACCGTATGATACTCCATCGTCCCATAACAGCAAGTTCGGCCATGAAAAACTTCATGAACCCAAAAACTTGTTTCCTTCATAAAATTCTTATCTCAACTCCAAATCAAGTGATTCAAAAGCCAAATTGCTCGAGATAAAGTTTTCCATCACATAGAATAATTAGTTTTCTAAAATACCATGTTTTAATAGATCAAAACTAAGAAAAACTTAAGGAACCCATAAAATCCCAAGTTAAAAATGTAGATCTACACTAATCTATCTATCAAAATCGAAAATTTTAATTACTAAACATGCTTAAAAACTCATAATGCACATATTAGACTAATAATATAAAAGCAAAATCAAAGAAATAAAAATGACATGTTCTGCATTCTCATGCAAGATGTACTTGCCTAAATGAAGAAGAAAGAGAAGAAAAGTGAAGAATGAGGGAAGAGAGAAAATATTGAGTTATATAGCTAAGGTTGCGGTTTAGACCATGGGTTTAACTTATGACTAAACTAACCCATAAAATAAACCATAAATCATGTTAAACCAAAGGATAGGTCTGGTCTCTATGCATGCAACCTAATTATCATGTAAGTAATAAATAATATAAGCAGAAAATAAATACAAGTAAGAGATAATACGTTTCAAATACGTATATTAAAAATGGGAAGTGAAAACTCTACTGTCACTCCCCATTCCCAAATATACGTATTTGGAGCGTATTATTTTCTTGCTTGCATGTTTAGCATAATGCATGAGACTAGACCCCATTCTTTGGTTATCTTGGTTCATGGTTTAATTATTGGGTTGGTTTAATCATGAGTTGAACCCATGGTCTAAACCTCAAACCCTTCATGTATATAAGCCAACCTCTCATTCTCTCTCTTTATTACTTTATTTTCTTTCTTTCTCTTATGTTTTCTCCCTCTAAGTCTTAGGCAAGTACATCTTGTATGAGAAATATAGAAACCGTCCATATTATTGGTTTATTATATTTGTTATGTGTTTCTAATCACTTTTAATACTTGAAGTTTTTGACTTTGATGGATGGATTTGTGTAGATCTATATTTTAAGTTTAGGATTTTTATGGGTGCCTTGTGTTTTTCGTAATTTTGATATATTAAAATATGGTATTTTAGAAAAAAAGTTTTTAGGGTTGATGAAGCACTTTATTTTGAATATTTTGGCTTTTGGTTCACCTGATTCGGAGTTAAAATAAAAATTTTATGGAGAAAATAAATTTCAATTTTTGGAGCTTTCCACCATGGCTGAACCTGCTGTTGGAGAAGACAGAGTTTTTATGCGGACATCGAGCTATGTGCCCGAGAGTGCTATGCGGCCTGAGAGTGCTATGCGGCCTGAGAGGACTATGCAGCCTGAGCTTTTTGTCGTATACTGACAACATGCGTCCACCTTGTTGGATGCATGACTGCTTATTTACACAAGTGTCCTTGAACTTCTTGTGTTTTCACTCCCTGAGCGAATGAGAAATTCGCTAAGTCCAAGAGACACCCATATGCGACAGAGTGACCTATGCGACAAGCAGAGCATGCAACACCTTCCTTGGATGCATGACTCTGAACCGTTGGCACATATTTATATAATTTTGTCCGTTCTCTCTAACATACTTTATTGCATCAGTTACTTCAATCATTTTATGTCACTTCACTGACACTTCATTTATTGGTCGTCACTTCGACACTTATCCCAAGGAGTAGACTTTAACCCTGAGCATGCAGTCAGGACTTCATATGTGACCAGGACTTCCTATACGGCCTAGAGACATATGTGGCCTAGAGACCCATGCGGCCTTGATTATTTTAATTGAATGCTTTGCTATTCTTTATGGTTGATTTGGGTTAATGCTTGTGTTATAATTCTAAGGAATAATGGAATTAGTAACCATACATCGTGCTAAGACATGACCATGAGCTAAGATTGGCTAGGAACATGGCATGAGTATAACTGAGATTTCAGTATGAACTAGACTAAGCGGATAGCGACTAACCGACTATGTACATGATATAAGCATTCGTGTTACAATGTGACCTTGATTTATGTAACCCAATATATAATTGGTAATTGGAATCAAATATGTATCCGTGCTGATACCACTATTGTCTGATATTTGTTCATAATTTAATGTGCACCGAGGTATGACACACCGTGTTATATGTTAAGTAATTATATTTGGGTTGTGCATCGAGAATGCCTCCAAATTTTTGAATGTGTGATACTATAAATATATATTGTTTCCCCAGCATGGGCATGATAAGCGAGTCAACTACTAAAGCGTATGTTGGATATTGATTGATTGAATATTGTATACACACTTGGGTGAATCCAGATTGAACTTTCGTGGATTCGTATCTAGCATGACCATACTTTGTACGACATCTTAAGAGAAATTCTCATGTGACCACGCCTTGAGATTTTGAACACAATATAGGGCTAATTAGATAACCAAAAGTGGTAGTAATATTTGGAGGGAATGATATCCCGAGAACATGCCAACAAACCTTCCCACAAAAAAATATTCTAAGTGCGTTGCGGGCTGGCCATCGCAGATACTGTATATCATCCACCTTAGTGAAGTGCAGTATCTGATCTATTATAAATAACGCCGAGCCATTACTTTCTTATAGGAGCACTAGAACCGCTAATACCGTATTTTAGCACAGTGGCCCTACGAGGAACTGGTGCATCGGTGAAGTGCCTGTATATTCCTTATTCGGCCTGGTAAGCTCATGTTCGGCGATGGCGTGATCTGATGATACCTATTATGCATTATTTTTGAGATAATCTCAGACTCCACAAATAGCAAGTCGTACAAGTGATTGGTTGATATAAAGAAACTGGACTTGGTTGTAATTGTATTATTCGGTTAGTAGCCTAGGGAAATGGGCTATCATAGTGTGATGGTTCAACCCTTGTCCTTGTTTGGTTTTAAGGGTTGGGCCTTTACGCTAGGGTATGCCATGGACCTAAGTTACGATACTGAACTTATGTATTATTATATATTTATTTCTTGGATTTTTGTTTCTCTATTTCGTGCTCCTTAATTTATGGTACTTACTATTTGGGGTCTAACCCCACTGGTTTTGCATGGCCAGGTTTTGAGCCAGCACCCGAGGATCTAGCGTACTATCCCCCAACTCATGGCGCATACCAGGAATATGGTCACAGAGGATAACGAGTAGGTTTTCTTCTTCCCTGCTCGTCATTGTACATTTATTTTTTTTGGGCATTTAGCCACCGACACTTGTTAGCCAGCACGTCTGGACATTTAGTTTTTCTACATGATTGTACTAAATCAGACTGTAGCTGATTACTGTCATATATTTTTTCTACTCTTCCAGCTTCTTATTTTGCACAACTGGTCTCCAGAACATTTTGAGAAAGCATTTCGGACACCTTATTGCTTTATCATATATGCTCTATGTTTACTGTTTCTTGTTTGATTGATTGAGACATGGATGTTCGTGTGACCCCTAAGTGACTTGATTGTAGCATGCACCCATTTGTCTTATTACAGCCGTGATCGCCGTACGATATATATTACTTTGTACAAGATAGCTGGCCATGTTCTTCTCCGTATTTCGGTACTGGGGCATGACATCTACCCACATTAGAAAAATTTTATCCTCAAAATTTAAACCCAAGGCTAGCTAGAGAAATTCTAATAAGCATTATACTAACTCAAGCATATCTACACATGCAAATCAATAATCAATCATATAATAAAGAACAGCAAGATCAAATAGCATGGGTGAGCGAATTACGAGATTCGAGGTATAAAGGCATAAGAATGGATATACCTTATGAGTCAAAGAGGTATGGATACTAAGACAGAATATTGTCCTTGCGCTCCCAATTTGACTCTCCCAAAGGGTGATGACCCCAAGCAACCCGAACAAGACGAATAGTCCAATTCTTGAGCACCTTCTCCCTTCGATCCAGAATGGATACAGGTTGCTCCTCATAAGACAAGTCGGTACCAACGACTAACTCAGAATGGTCAAATATATGACTCAGATCTTGGACATACCTATGCAACTGAGACACATAAAATATATCGTGCACCTCACGTAGCAAAGGCGGAAGGAAAAAATGATAAGCAACATCGGCCACCTGCTCGAGGATATCAAACGGACCGATGTATCGCAGACTAAGCTTCCCACGATCCCAAATCTAATGACTCCACGGGTCGACAAAATCTGTAAGAACACATAGTCACCGACATAGAATTCTAGAGGCATACGATGTTGATCTGCCCAATGCCGATGTTGATCTTGTACAACCCAAAGTTGTTCTCTGATCTGCCTGACAACTTTTACTATATGTGTGATCATTTCGGGGCCTAACATTTTTTGCTCACCAATGTCGTCCCATGCCAATGATGACCTGCACTTCCTTCGATATAGTGCCTCGAAAGGTGCCATTTGGATACTGGCCTGATAATTATTGTTATACGAGAATTCCACCAAGTGAAGGTGATTCTCCCAAGATGCACCAAAGTCTAGGGTACAAGCTCGTAACATATCCTCCAATGTATGGATGGTTCTCTCTGATTGTCCGTCTGTCTGGGGGTGGTATGTAGAATGAATCTTAACTTAGTGCCTAGACTCCAGTGCAAGCTTTTCCAAAAATGGGAGGTAAACCGAGTGTCTCGATCTAATACGATATTCACTGGGATACCGTGTTGCCTGACTATCTATCGCATGTACATCTTTGCTAGCTGCTCCGTGGACTGCCCTACTCGAAAAGGAAAGAATTATGACACATTCGTGAGTCGATCCACTATCACCCAAACTGCATCACGATCAGTCGGGGATCTAGGTAACCCAGTCACAAATTCTATCGTAATATGTTCCCACTTCCACTCAGGGATAGGAAGCGACTGCAATAACCCTGCCAGTCTTTGTTGTTCTGCCTTCACTTGTTGACATATCAGATATCACGATACAAAGCGTGCTATTTCCCTCTTTATTTTGTTATACCAAAAGTGTTGCTTGATATCTTGGTACATCTTCATGGCTCTTGGATGAATAAAATACTGGGAACTGTGTGCTTCGGTCACCACTTCCTGTCGAATATCTCCACTCGGTACACATAGATGGTTCTCAAACCTTAGCATTCCATCCGCATGAATCATCAACTCTTTTCAAAGACCGGACTCACATTCTGCCCGTAGCTTCTCTATCTGCGAATTCTCGGCCTTAGTTGCCTTGATCCTCTTAACCAAGGTAGACTGGATCTGTAAACTAGACAACATTACTGTATCTTGCGAAAGCACTATCTCGATACTTATCTCCTGTAAGTCTTCTAGAATATGCTTCTGAGTGGTCAACATGAATCTCCCACCTCTCCTGCTAACTGCATCAACTACTACATTAGCCTTGCCCGGATGGTACTGTAGTTCTACGTCGTAGTCTTTCAACAACTCTAGCCACCTTCTTTTCCTCATGTTTAGGTCCTTCTGCGTGAATACGTACTTCAAACTCTTATGATCTATGAATATTTCTACCCGATCATCATACAAATAGTGCCTCCATAATTTAAGTGCAACCACTACTGCTGCTAGCTCCAAATTATGAGTTGGATAGTTTTTCTCGTGATCTCTGAGCTACCGAGAAGCATACGATATCACTCTCACATGTTGCATTAAAACACATCCAAGTCCCTTCCCAGATGCATCACAATATACTGTCTGCTGGAAGAGTAAGGATCGGTGTAGAGATTAACTTCTTCTTCAACCTTTCAAAGGCAGTCTGGCATTCTGCTGACCAAAAAAACTTAACCTCCTTGTGCGTCAACCGAGTTAATGGTACCGAGATCTTAGCAAAGTCTGACATAAATATTTTGTAGTATCCCGCCAAGCCAAGGAAACTTTGCACCTCCACCACGGTCTTCGGGGTTGGCCAGTTCTCTATTGCCTCTACCTTTTTGGGATTCACTGACACTCCTGCCCCGGAAATAATGTATCCAAGAAATGATATGCAGTCCAACCAAAACTCGTATTTTCTAAGTTTCGTATATAACTTGTGCTCCCTTAAAGTCTGCAATATTATCCTGAGATGTTCTTCATGCTCTTCCTCATTACTGGAATATACAAGGATGTCGTCAATAAATATTACCATAAACTGGTCCAAGTATGGCATAAAGATGCGGTTTATCAAATCCATAAATACCGCTGGAGCATTGGTCAACCCTAATTGCATAACTAAGAATTCGTAATGCCCATATCATGACCTGAAAGCTGTCTTTGGTATATCCTTCTCCTGGTATCCTGCTCTTCGACTCGCACATGATAATATCCTATCGCAGATCTATCTTGGAGAAGACTCTTGCTCTACTCAATTAGTCAAACAAATCATAAATCTTAGGAAATGAATACTTGTTCTTCACTGTCACCGCATTCAACTGTCTATAATCAATGCACAACTGCGTCGATCTATCTTTCTTCTTTACCAATACCACCAGTGCTCTCTATGGTGATCCACTGGTCCGGATAAACTTCTTCGCCTTTAGTTCTTCCACGTGTTGATATAACTGGTTAAGTTCTGATGGTGACATTGGATAAACCTTCTGGGATACTGGTTTTGTTCCTGACATCAACTCTATACATAACTCTACCTCTTTAACTGGGGATAATTTGGAAGCTCGTCTGGAAAGACGTTCATGAATTCTTTAACTATCTTAGGTATCTGGTCCTCTTCTGTTGCTACTGCTGCGATCCCTTCTTTATGCTGATCTTCAGGTATTCTGCTAAGAACAAACTCCTCTAGACCATGGACTTTAAATAATACTCTACCCTGGACTTTAAATAATAATCTACCCTCACGATAGTTTATTGTCGCATGACTGCGAGCACAAGCGGCTCCCGCGCAAGGCCATGATCCGAACAGGTAGAGAAACAACTAAGCCACAGAGTTGCACAGATAGTCTGAATGTAGCAGAAAAGAAAACGAACAGGCGATATATAACAAGTTCACAGAGTCGTCATAGAGGAAGCATTGAATGAACACAAGTATGAAACAAAAACAAGCTCTTTTTTGATAATCAATAAGTATTACAAATGATGCTATGACGAGATTACAAGTCGCTCAAGCTCTCTCTCTTTCTCTCTCTCTTAATAATAAAAGCGTACTAAGCGGCTTACAATATGGGATGATATATAGGCGATATTCCAATATTATGTCTTGTATATGTTCTTCAGCTCTGGACGTAATACTCCAACTCTCCAGAGTGAACTCCATGTCTTAACGCGCACGAGTATACTTCGCACTGAATGAGGTTCTCCCGCACCCTACAAGAAATCTGGTGGGTTATCAGTACATGAATGAACTGGTGGGGAAGCTTCTCGTTCGCTCAACGAATCCAAACATGTTATATAAGTTTCGAGCACCATCTATTAAGTTATCTTTCTAGTCTTACCTTAGGATCAGTTTTATGGTATAAGATATAAAGTCTAACTTGTATGGCAGTGCGCCGTACGATATAAGAGAAACACAATGATACTTACCAACTTATCATTCATCCTTCCCTGTCCAAACCATAAAACCAGCATATTATATATATATATATATATATATATATATATATATATATATATATATATATATATATATATATATATATCAAATGAAACAAAATAGTGCATAACCAAAGCTTAGGGTCACGAACGAGTCCTTGCCTTAAAAGTGTTACGCTTGTACTAAATAACGTATTGCATCCATATCTCTAAGTATAAAGTGGCATACATCAATTTTTTTATTACAGGTACTAAATATTCTACTTAGATTACTTAGATTTGTTCAAATGTACAGGTTAATAGTTCCAATCAAATGAACTCACACGTGGATTGCCGCAATCGAGCCAAACTTAGTTTATATGAACAAAAGGTCACTGGCAGTGCCATAAAGGATGAGTTATAGTCTCTGACGGAATGTGGTGCAACACTAGATACAGAAGAGTCATTACAGAAGATATAGAAGAGCCATTGCACGCCATTCCGCCGATTCAAACGACTACCATAAGATGGTCGGATAACCAAGCGTAGGTATCGACTACCTTATTCCTGAACCTGATATTGCGTTGCCCCCGACGAGCTATCTACACTAGCCACCACCGGGAACGCAATACCCCACATATTCCTCCTTGGTCGGCATGATCCTGGTGCCTCGGCGATCGTCCGAGGAATCCAATCAATACCTCGTGTCATACCCCTGTCCCAAAATATGTAGGACCAGGTATACATACATATGCCAGCTTCCTATGTCCATACTACCTTTGAGCAAATCTTTTTGTATGACTATCGATTATCACGTCCATAATACCTCTGATATCGGTCATCATCTAAACTTATCACCCGTACTTAACACTAAGTACGCCAGCGGTGTTAAGTACACAAAAACTGCCACATCCAAATCACCTCTGACGGGGCTTGTCTTGAATCTATTACTTGCACTCAAGTGTGCAAGAAGTTATGGGTCCACAAAAGCTATCACGTCCATATCACCTCTGTTAAGGTTTCGTTTTAAACTTATTACTTGCACTCAGGTTCACAAGAAGTAATGAGGCCACGAAACCTATCACGTCCATATCACCTCTGATAGGGTTTCGTTTTGAACTTATTACTTGCACTCCAATGCGCAAGAAGTAATATATCTACTAAATATCCCCCAGTGGAATATCCTTAATAAAAGCAAATAGTTCATGTCCATATTTCCTCTGAACTATGAGCTGTCCAGGTTCCCCATCAAAAGAAAATAGCCATGTCCATATTACCTCTGGCTCATTTCTTTTTTCCTTGCACACCGTAATTGTACCTAACTGCTTTGTATGACTATCGATTAGCTCATGTCTGTGTTACCTCTGAGCTATCGTCCTCACATCTTTTTCAGTAGAGTTTGTCATTCCTTATTACCTCTGAGCAAACCTCCCTACTTGACTACCAATTATCACGTCCATAATACCTCTGATATCGGTCGTCATCTAAACTTATCACCTGTACTTAAGTCTAAGTACGCTAGCGGTATTAAGTCCACAAGTTTGTTATGTCCTTCTTACCTCTGAGCAAACCTCTCTACTTGACTATCGATTATCATGTCCATATTACCTCTGATATCGGTCGTCATTTAAACTTTTCACCCGTACTTAACTCTAAGTACGCCAGCGGTATTAAGTCCATAAAATCTGCCACGTCCATATCATCTCTGGCAGGGCATATCTCGAATCTATTACTTGCATCCAAGTGCGCAAAAGGTAATAGGTCCACCAAAGATCCCCATATGGGATGTCCTTAACAAACTACGGTATCGTGCTACGTCCATATTATCTCTAGTACAATATCTAAAGTCCACAAACCAATTCTCCAGCATAATTATCTCAAAATAATCATGTCCATATTACCTCTGAATTATTTTTCCATAAAAAGTATGATTTCCCATAAAGCCCCATCTCTGCCATATCTATATCACCTCTGAGCAGACATGTATTGGGATACCTGGATCAAAGTTTGCCATATCCATATTATCCCTGAGCAAATATTCGTCCAAACTGTCTGTTATTACGTCTTTCTAAGACCCCAGATAGTGTCAGTTATTTCAACTTATTATATGTACCCAGTCTTCGGCACGCCATGGATAATAAGTCTGCATAAAATTACTCTTTTCTCCAAAAGAGCGTATTTTGCTATCAAGTCCATATTACCTCTGATAGTGGTTGTCATTTTAACTCATTTATCTGTACTTAAGTGCGTCTTAGATAATGAGTCCACCAAAATTCCCCAGTAGAATGACCGAAAGAATGTAATGTCCTACTACGTCCATATTACCTCTAGTAGAATATTCATATTCACAAAAGTTCTCTTGACCATGTGGCCGAAAGTGCTCGACCATGCTTCTTGTTCAAAGTATTCCAAACTGGTCATTTTGTAAACTTTGAAAGGGGTCTTGTGGAAGCATGTAAAATCTTTACCATGCGCCAACAGTAATCAAAGGCCATGCACCACAGTGAACAAGCCTCCGGCAACATAATGATCCAGTGTCATGCATCGACCATTTCATAACTAGTATTCCCGTGTGCCATCAGTGTCATGCGCCACTTAGTAACTAGTGTTCCCATGCGCCAGCAGTGCCATACGCCACTAAGTAACTAGTGTCCGCATGCGCCAGCAGTGCCATGTGCCATTACTCCCTTAAGCATCCCTATGCGCCAAGCGAAAGGGCACTTCCCAGACGCGTCATTGCAGTTCCTGCCTCCATTCTTCTGTTCAAAGTATTATGAACTTAAAAAACTTACAAAATTTAGAAACTTTGAAGGAGATCTTGTAGAAGCATAAAAAATCCTGATCCATGCGTCCAACAAACATGCATCCCAAGTTCGACTCAGAAGAAATTAACTACACAGAGCCCATGTGGCCTGAATAGTAACAAAGTAAGGGGCCGCATGAGATCCCCTGACACGATATTCAATGCCTATCAGAAGTTCTGACACACCACTCATCACCCAGAGCGCTTCGAGAATCATGAGAGAGGCGATAGCTCATAAAAAAGACAAAAAGTTATATCAGTGCATTAATGAGTTTATCAGATGTTCCATGCCACGTGTTCCCTCATATTCGGCCCTATGCGGCCTCATCATCATACGGCCAAAGTGTCCATCCGACCAAGGCCAAACGAGCATTTGCATATGACCTCGTCATTATGTGGCCAAAGTGTCCATTCAACCAAGGCCAGACGAGAGTTTACATGCGGTCATAATGCCATGCGGCCAAAGTATCCATAAGACAAAGGCCAAATGAGAGCACATATGCGACCAAGACGTTATGCGACCAAGACTCTATATGGCCAAGATGTTATGCGGCTTTAAGTTTGCAAGATCTGTTTGTTGCAACCGAAAAGATCTTCACACAGTTAGTGCTGATTATGTGTCCAGCTGACCGAGTCACTCATACGAGAGAGTTGAAAACAACCCCAAGATCTTATCAAACAACATATCTCAACCGAAGTAGCATGGCAGTCTGCCCATAGTATGCGACTACAGTTGCAATCGCATTCTTTTAAAAGAGCCCCCTACGACCACCAAACAGAAGCATAGGCGGCACCTATAGCCCATCAGCATGATGGCTATAAATAGGAGAAACTTTGGCATTCCAAAGGATAGTTTTTCTGCTTCAGAGACCATACCCCCCAAGCGAGCTATGTACATGCACACAAGCTTAAGAGAGAAAAAAAAGAAGAGAGCATCTTTATTCCCTCGTTGGACCGTCAACGGAGTAAAAGAGTTGCTGCAGTACTCGATCTCCATCGTCACGCTTTTCATATCAAAAAATATTGTACTTAGATCTTCTGTCTAGGATTTTTTTGTACTTTTTGTTTGTTGTTGAATAAAAGTTTTCCAAACTTATTTTAATGGCAAACAATACTGCCCCGAAGAGGATCTAAAGGCCACCCTTATTCGTGAACTGTATTACAATTAACTATTCTGAAATATGTACTGGTAACCCATCCCAATTCCTAATATCCTACCTCACCCAGATTCGGACCATGTTGTACATATTAAGGTTATTTACTTGTTTCCAATATTGTGTTGTTCATCTAGATATCATCTTTTTTTATTTTATTTTGGTTTTTAGAAGAGCACATATGCTATATTGACCCTTCCTCTATATCTTACTAATCTCTTTCCACCTCCCCAAAGAGCAGGTTTCTCTCATGTTGCACGTGTTCATAGAAATTTATATATTGATGGGGAAGAGGACCGAACGGAACCTTAGTGGCTAGGAAACAGAGATCCCACGGGGAATCAAAATGGGATTATCTTCCGATTCAGAAAAAGGCGAAAATGGGGGCAAAGTCAACCTAACCGCTTACCTTTTCGTAAGCCTTTCTTTCTCTCGGTCCCACCCGGGCCCCTCTGGGGTATTGGTCATGTCCCAGCCATCTCCTGTGCATTATTATTTGGGTGCAGAACAAGCTCTTCCTCTCTATCTGCCAGCACTATGGAGTCATTTGGTTGTTCTCTGGATTTTTCCTAGAACAACTCCTGCCATCTAGATAGGATTATTGACACATACTATCGAGCCCGAGGCTGTTGGGACGTGCACATGCTGAACAGAGTCTTCTGTCATTATTATATTTATAGAATATTGATATTTTTATTATTTGTAATATTTATATATATTATATTTATAATTTATATATAATATATATTGTATATATTATAACTATTAATAATATTGATTAGTGGACTAGATTTGACAAGACCATGGACTCTACATTTTGGCTAGTCACTTTTGGACCCAACTTAAGTCACCCCTTCATTAATTAGAAATTAGATTAAGCTTTCATTATGATAGAAGCTTCCATTAGTTAAATAACTATTTACGACAATCTATAGGGGCATTGTGCATTAGCCAAACACTAGGGTTTTAGTGGTTGGCCCTATTTAGAAAGGGGGGAGCCTCCCTCTACTTCATTTAATAGCTCATAAACCCTAATTTAGCTATTTTCCCTAAATTCCTTCATTCTTCCACCAAAGTTCATCAAATTAATCCCAATCCCTCTCATTTATATCATCTAAGAGGCCTAAAAATTTGGATTACAAGTAGCATTGGAGAAGAAATTCGACTAGGAACTCTTTGGTTTTTGTATTGGAAATCCATCTTCTAATAGGTAATATTCTGAAATCTCTCTTTAAATTATGTTTTTATTATGAGATTGACCATTAGGATCCCATCCATGGATTAGGAATACCCATATGGAGGAGAATGAGTTTCTATTGGTTTCTATTATAATTTCTACATGGTGTTGTGTCCATATTAGGGGTTTTGGGCTTGTTGGAGTATTTTTCTTCTATTATTCATTGTAACTAATCATATTTGATATATACATTTGTATTTAATATGTATATTTTCTATTGGTTGAGTAATTGAGAATTTGGCATGTAGATTGGTTACTTATCATGAGTGTCTTATTTGTGCACTCAAAGTGCTTGATAAATTTCCTATCATTAGAAGTGTAGCTAATTAGATGTTAAGGTTCATATATATATATATATATATATTAAGTATGACATCTACATTGGTGTGTGTTGTGCATGGGATTACCTTGGTATCAGTTATAAAGTGGATGTATGTTGGTCACAGTTTTGTGCACAAGTGATGTGCAACTGTGTCGGGTCTGTGAGAGCTCAGTTTATGAATGTGGATGACAGAGTTATCCGATTTGAGACCTGGGAACAAACCTGTCAAGACTCGAGTGAAGGTTGGACACTTCCTTCCAACTTGTTGTTGCATGCAAAGGGGGTAGCTTGTCTTGTCAGCAGTAGCTATGGAGGGTTACTGTTGTACTTCACAGCAAGGTAGGAAAGAGTTAGATGTGTAATGGTATTTCAGTTGTATTTCCATTATTGTTGTGGTAGGAATGATGCCCAGTTGATTTGGTGTCTTGTTTAAGGGTGCCAGGCTCAAGTGAGGCAGCAGTGCACCTGCTGTGCACTAGAGAGATGGGGTTTAGTCCATAAGGGGGGTGGACTGATACCTGGGTATCAGGAAGAGGAACTATCACTAGGGTGTATAAATCCTCAGGATCTGTAATGGCTAATTAATAGGTATAGATGAGAGAACAGTAGTGGAAATTAGTAGATAGGATGGGGAGTTTGGTGTTAACTGATGCCTTGGATCAAGCAAGGGATTATCTGATACTCACAAGTATTAGTGTTGGAGTTGCATAGGACCTGGGCAGTGGTTAAGGATTACAAGTGAGGGAAGAAAACTAGTATTCTAGTGTGTCAGTTAGTATCAAATATAGGTGTTCAGTTGTGGACACAAAAAGGTGCAAGGGGGTTTGAGTACAGGTCAGGGGATGGTGTATTAGTGTGACAGCATGATAGTATTAATAACATGATGTTAAGGGTTCTAAATTCATTGTGGGTTAGTCATGATGAGGTGTGGGTTTGTATCAGATAAGGGGACTTGAGCATTTGGATCAGTAATTGGATTAGTATTAAAGTGTAGGATGGTTCTTGGGTTATTGTTGCTATTTGACAGCAAGTGTTAAAAGTGCAGTAGCACTAAGGTTGGACTGATACCTTATATCAATGAAGGGATCTTGCAATTGTTAAGTATTAAGAGGGGGGTCATGGTATTGTAGTTATTAGCAGTAGATTAGTGCCACACAAGCAAGTATGTACCTGTGTGTGTGGGTGGTGCTGATACATTAGGAGGTATAAGTAGCAAGTGTGGAAAAGAAATATAATGTGCATATTACTGTGCATAGTTGAGGGTGTCTAGTGTGGTATCAACAGGGGTATGTGCATGTCATGACCCACACCCGGAATAAGGGCACAAGTGGTGAACAACGCCCGGCCTATGCCGCAGTATCGGCGGTAGAACGCTGTCTGGGTTAACATAACTATCTACACATCTGTCACAATATATATATATATATATATATATATATATATCAGCTCCAATTGGATGAACAATATAGTATGTGATAAATGATAATTAATACTCAATCACAATATCAAACTAGAGGAAGAATGGCACGATATGGATTATAAGTGAAAGAAATACAAGAGTCTCAATACAAGTTCAATCTCAACATAAGTCCTAAAATAATAATACATGCCATAAAGTCTACTAAAATCAATTACAACTCATAATAAAAAGTCTAAGTCTCTCTAGCTGGTGGTACTATCTCAAGAGGCTCTACGGGTACTGGCTCAACTGTCTCGCAATCCTGCAGCCCGTAATACTTAGGACACCAGTCCTCTAATAAATTATCTGAAAAATATTTCCAATCAGAATTGGAGCAAAGTACAACACTATAACAGTTCCAATAAATGACAAAAACTATGAAACAACAATAGCAATAAAAATAAATGATGGAAGTAGCTGAACTAGCATATATCACGAGAAAGAGCATCATGGTAAATAATGGCAATAACTGAGAACAATATGATATAGAATATCTCTGTAATGAACTGGCAATAAGAAAAATAAATAATAGCTGGTGCCTTAAAATATTAGCAAAATATGTGATCGACTTGCGCCTAATACAGGCTATATAAATAAATGGGAGCTAGCATGACCACATGTGAGTTGCATGATTTGCTAGCTATCACGGGCTAAACTATATCATGGGCAATAAGGTATGATCACATATTTACTAATACTTTCCCATCTCCCGACTAGTACAGGGATCCAAATCATGACACATTATACATGTATACCATAATGTATGGTCTATAATATCATGCACTATGATCACGATCTATATAATCACGGAGATATCACGTAATCACGAAGTTCGACACGATGATCACTGAGTTATCACGACAATAATATTTCATGACAAGGATCCACATATACTAATTAGTGTTATATCGTGTCAGAAATCAAATATCTTAATACTAAATACATGAAACATAAAGACTGTCAAATAAAAAAATATCAAAGAATGTACTTACCTCTAGTCCGGAGAAAATAATGTCACTCGATGTCCGAGATGGTGTCACACACACACCCCTAGATATGAATGGAATATCAAATTGGGTGATATAAAGTGAAAAATATGCTAAATTGCACTAATTATGAGTTTATAGGTCCAAACTAGGTCACACTCAGGTTTTAGGCTCATATGGGTCACTAACTAGCTTATACTAGGTCAATCCTAAATAATATGGTCATAGACTAGTTAAGACTAGCTAAACTTAGCTATACTAAGTATTATCTTAGATTATTAGCAAAAAAATAGGTCATTACCTATAGGCATAATTAATACCTTACTAATATTTACTAATCTAAACTAACTGGGGAACTAACATTCCTTAATTAATACAATACTAATTAGTACATAACTTATACTATCAACTAATACTAACTTAATTAATTATCTAACATTCGACTATTAGTTAACATATAACTAATATAGAGATATATACCAACTAATTGATATCCAACTGCTACTCCTGTTTATAACTAATATATATACCTTACATATCAAACCACTCTACTGCTAATGCCCAGGTCCTAGTTTGACTTTCCCTTACTCACTTGTTGATACCCAAGTTCTTACACTCAGATCTTTGAATCAGACCTGGAATCCTCACTTCCTGTTGTTCAAAGTAGCAGATACAAATACTAACATAAAAGTGATTCTAACATATAAATACACTAACTAACTCACCCCTCTAACTGACACAACTTTCTCTCTATATATATTAACTACTAACTGAATCTTATACTGATGATAGTAATCATAACTTGCCAACCAACTATCTAATTAATAATTAACACTAACTTGCTAACTAATACCTATATTAGTACACATCTCGACACCACCCGTGTAGGGCTGATACACCATCTCAATTATAGATACTGAGGTTGCCAACCTGATACTTAAGAAATCAATCACTCACAATACCTTGCACACAAGGTGCAACAGTCAACAACTACAATAGCAACTTGTTGTTAACCCTCTAGCAACCAACCTGATCCCTTTTATTCTTTACCCAATCAATAATCTTATCTAATGCTCGATCCCCCATCAGTATCAGTAACTGATACACACACAAAACCCCTTGACATGCTTTTTGAGCTACTGCTGGGATCCAATATGTAGCTATTACTGTTGTGCCCAACTGACAGTGCACACAGTGCACTGTCACACCCCTTTGTTGTTGCAGTAGCTCTACCCCTCCCCTAAATCTCCTGTAGGTGGAGACCATCTCCAGTCACTGCATACCCCTGCACCACAACCACCTACACAACTCTAACTCTGACTGCATTACCCGTAGCCACAGCAGGTTGCTGTCAGCAAGCCAATACCATAGTAGCAAGTAGCAACTTGTTGTCACAGTCCTGCAATATGGTATTCCACCCCACAGTAACTTCATATTTTCCATAAACCAAATACTATATGAGCAATCTCTAGTACACCATGATACACACTTAATTGAGAAACCAAAACCCAAATATCACCATAATAAATATTCCTACATATCAAATACATCATAATATTACTACAGTAACTTGCTACGATGAGAATTGAGGAGTAATTGCACCAAACACCCAAAATAAGCTTCGTATCACAAAGTATCACACCGTATCGCAATACGGCATACTCGTGTCCAATTGTGGATACATATCTAATCCCACAATCCTGATCTAATTCTAATTAGATCTAATTGGTCTCATGACACATAATTGATGTGTCAATTTTATAATTCTCCCAAAATACATAAAAAAACCTATGTAGAGACCACAATTCTCCACCAAATAGCTTAAAACTTGTTCCTATTTGTAACCCTATGCCATGGGGTCGTTCCTACTGGTCAAATGCATAATTTGGAAGCTAAAATGAAGAGGAATTCATAATTTACCAATTGGAAGATAAATTCCCAAAGAATTACTCAATGGACATGATCCGGACGCGATCTCTCCACCAATGCTCCTCCTCCTTGTGCTCCTCGTTTCTCCAAGCTCCAAAGCTCCTTGAGGAATAAAAATGAGAGAGAATATGAAGGAATTGAGAAGGAAATTCATGGAGGGAATGTGAGAAATTAGGGATCTATAATTTGAGATCTAAAATGAATGCAAATGAGGAGGGGAGAGAGAGAGAGAGAGAGAGAGAGAGATGAGAACCCCTTATGTGCGGCCGGCCCCTTCCCCTTCCTCAAGTTATATGCTAAAGTCCTATTGTCATGCCCCAGTCCCAAAATACGTAGGACTAGGACACGTAAGCATGCCAGCCGCGTGTATATGGCAACTACAATATATGGAAACCATAATACATGCGTACGCTGTATAATGAATAATAATTCACAAGTGGTAAAACTATTACAAGTCACAGGGTATAATCTAAATCTCATCCACAGAATCCAATAGAAATAAATAACCAATATCTATGAAACTAAATCTTAATATAAAGTATCTAAAGATGATCGTCGGATGGAAACAAATCCACTATCGAACTAGAATATAAAATAAATAAGATAAATGCAATATATGTACAACATCTAACAATCACGAGGCTCGAAGAGAAGACCTCCTCGAAATAAACGTAGCAAGTCCGGATCTGCCGTCCTGCGAATACTCATGAACATCTACACCTGGAAAGGAACCAGGTCCTCAGAGGGACGTACCAAGATACAAAAATACATGCCATAAAGTAAATACTGTGAAAACTCAAGGGTGAACTAACCAGCTAAGTGACATGCAAATTGAGGACAACTTAGTACGTAGGAAAAGTGTAGGCTAGACATATGCTGACGTAATTTGCCAATTGTCGTAACAGACTACTATATGCCACATATGCCCTCAGAACATGGGCACTCTGCAATATAATAACGTCCATCTCCGAGGAGCATGGTATCTGAAATAGTATAGCGTCCAACGTTCTTTAGAGTATGGTATCTGCAAAATCACCAAGTAACATCCAACACTCTAAAGAACGTGGTATCTGCAATATATATACGTCCGTATCACTCCGTCGAGTGCGGTATCTGTATAAAGGAGGTGGGTGTCCCATACGCCTACTAGTCGTCCTCCCCTCCCAATGTATATATACAAGTCGTGAACACGACGTGAACATCTCGTACTATGATGCAAGTCTCTATAGAAATAAACAAGTAAGCTAAATACCGTTACACGTGTTGCTCACACCGATGGCCAGTCGAGCATGAGGCACGCGTCCCTACATGAACTTACTCTGTGACGTGTAATGATACGTGTCAAGGCCAGGGGAGTCATACCAATAACTCCACAACTTTAGGTGGGTCTACTAGACACTAGGTCAGACACAAGTCCTAACGTCAACGCCTTCGTTGACTGCACCCGAGTCTCTCTCGGACACGCACAGTTATATAATACAAACATGCAACTAATAATACAGAATTTAAACAGTACAACAAGGCAAGGTATACTTGTCTGGCAAGAGAGCTGTAAAATATAACGTCCAGATGTCAAACACCAAGAGTCAAAAACTATGGCCTCAGAATGAACGTCTCCGGATGCTGAAATAAACATCACCAACCTTTCCAGAATAAACAAAATAGCTAGAAAATACTATCCTTTCGTCCAATTTGGACACAAGGGCAAAACGGTAATTTTGGGTCAAAATAGGGTCCACTAGTGGCCCACTTTGCACCGAAAAGCGTGCCAAGGAAAAATGTCTCTAAAAGGGACAAATCATAAGTGAAACAAACTCTAAATGTTAGTAAGAACTCAATGGTATGTCCAAATATGGATTCCGGTGAGCCAAAAAACAATTTCGCCCAAAAAGTCAACTGTGGGGCCCACGAATAGGCGACTTGGTCAACTGTCTCAGAATTGCGTAAAAATTGGGTCACAGGACCAGCGCGATACCATGAGTCCAATGGCGCAAGTTTCGTCACATTCTGACGAGTGTGCACTAAATGCGCAGGGCTTTTGCAAAAGTTACGGCACGGAGAAATTTTGCGGATACGGGCTAATTTTGACGCGCACACACGTCCAAATCAGTTTCCGTGAAAGCCCATACGTCTGGCTATACTGCGCGCACCTTTTGGTATACTTGGTACACGACGGGGTGGTCCCGTTTGGCGGGACGCGCTCTGTATCATAAATTTTAGAATTTAAAAATAGTAAGTTTTCGGATTTGAAAATAGTAAGTTTTCTGATTTTTCTACCTAATTTATTTTAACATACAGCAATAAATAAAATATTATAAATAACAGAAATTAAAATAGGTTAGGTGGTCTTCATATACCAAAAAGAAAAACCGAATTCGGATCTCTGTGGTGGGAGATACGAGTCCGTGAACATGGGTAGTTACCACAGTTTTCTGCGTTCCCAAAAGTTATCATTTTTCGTCAACTTAGGTGCTATTTTTGCCTAGGTTTACGCGCTGAACTAGGTAAACTAATATACATGATTTAGAGAGGGATAGGTGGTGAACGTACCGGTGAAGACGGGGTCGAGTTTGGTCGAGCGAGGGCACGGAAAACGGAGCGTGAACATAGGTACTTTGCTGTCCATTTCTGCAGCGCGCGGGATCGCTGTTGTGCGGTCGTGCGGGTGGCGTGGGGCGGTTCTGGCTGGCGGCGCGGTGGTCGTCAGGTCGGCGGTGGGCTCGGGGTTGAGATAAAGATCTTAGGGTTAGGGTTAGGGTTTGGGAAGTGTCGATATATATATAGATGGGGAGGTCAACGAAACTCTCGCGCGGGGGGGGGGGGGGGGAGAAACCGCGTGGTTTCAATTACCACGGCTGCTGCTGCTGTTTTCTTTAGTTTGGTTTGGGGTTGGAGTGTGCGGTTTCTAATTCCTATTTCATTTTTTTTTCTAATAAACTAAATATATACATATATATATATAATTATATATATACATATATATATACCTAAAAAATTCTAGAAATTATATTTGTGCATACCATTAAGCTAGCAATTGTCCAAAGGGTCTCCTACATGAAATAAAATAAAAAAAATTTATAATGGCTCCATAAATTCCCTAAATGCACAAACAACTCAATTAAAAAATTAAATAAATTCTATTTCCTCTAATTAGCTCATAATTACTATAAATAAATTAAAATAATTAATAAAATAAAAAATTAAAATAATACGGTTTTTAGAATTGGAGGTTTTATATTCTACCCAACTTATAAAAATTTCGTCCTCGAAATTAAAATTAAGCCACGATAGAAAGTCAAGGATGGTATAAGATCTAAATTAACAAGGTAATATCATACCTTGGTCAACGAATAGGTTTGGAAAATGCTTGCGCATGTCGTCCTCGTGCTCCTAAGTAGATTCTCCTGGCGCGCCATGCTTCCATACCTCGCGAACCAAGGGAATAGACTGGTTCCTCAACACTTTCTCTCGACGATCAAGGATTCCCACGGGTTGCTCTTGGTATGACAAGCTCGGCCCAATGGTGATCTCCGAATGGTCGAGATCCTAACTGCTGTCTGCCATATTTTGCCTGAGTTACGACACATGGAATACATCATGTACTCCCTCAAGTGAAGGTGGTAGCGCACGTCGATATGCCACTTCTCCCACTCTCTCTAGCACGTCAAATGGTCCAATATACCTTGGACCCAACTTGCCGCGCCCTTCGAATCGAATGGTGCCTCTGGTAGGTGATATCCTCAAGAAGACATGATCGCCCTCTTTGAATTCCAAGGGACGACGATGATGGTCTGTCCACTGCTTCTGTCTGTCTTGCGCTACTCGCAAGTGTCCTTGTATCTTCTTAACTGTCTCTACGGTATTGACCACCAATTCCGGTCCCAGAATCTGACGTTCTCACACGTCACTTCAACACACAGGAGACCTACACTTTCTTTCATACAATGCTTCAGACGGAGCCATCTGGATACTCGCTTAATAGCTATTGTTGTAAGAAAACTCCACAAGATGTAGGTGGTCCTCCCATGATTCTCCAAAGTTTAACATACAAGCCCTCAACATATGCTCCAATGTCTGAATAGTACGCTCTGACTGCCCATTTGTCTGCGGGTGATAAGATGTACTGAACTTCAGATGAGTTCCAAGACTCTCTTGCATTCTCCTTCAAAAGTGCGATGTGAAACGCGAATCCCTATCTGATACAATGCTGACTGATATGCCGTGCAATCTTACGATCTACCTCATATATAAGTTAGCTAAAGCTTCTGTAGACTGGCCAACTCTAAAAGGTAAGAAATGTGCTGACTTGGTGAGTCGGTCCACTATTATTCATACTGTATCTCTTTCACTTGGACTCTCGGGAAAACCCGTGACGAAGTCCATAGTGATGTGCTCCCACTTCCACTCTGGAATCGAAAGTGGTTGCAATAATCCTACTATTCTCTGGTGCTTCGCCTTTACTTGCTGACATACCAGGCATTTAGCTACAAAGCAAGCTCTCTCTTTTCATTTTATGCCACCAAAAGTACTGCCGTAAGTCACGATACATCTTGGTGCCTTCAGGATGAATAGAATATATCGAACTATGAGCTTCTGTCATCAGCTCCTGTCGAATCTCTCCATTTGGAACATAAAGACGATCACCACATCGTAATGTCCCATCTGCTCCGGGTAAAATTACTTCAATGTCAAGCTCTTGTAAGTCCTCCAATAATTCTCTCTGTGCTGTCAAGAAATAAGCTGCTGGCCTCCGGCTTAACGCGTCTGCTACAACGTTAGCCTTGCCTGGGTGATAATATAGCTCTATCTCAAAATATTTTATCAATTCAAGCCATCGGCGTTGCCTCATATTTAATTTCTTCTGCGTGAAGATGTACTTGAGGCTTTTATGGTCGGTATAGATCTCCACTCGTTCCCCATATAAGTAATCTCTCCATAGCTTCAGAGCAAATACAACGACTACAAATTCTAAGTCATGAGTTGGATAATTCTTCTCATGCACTCGTAACTGTCTAGATGCATATGCAATCACCTTGCCATGCTGCATCAATACGCATCCCAAGCCTTTCCCTGATGCGTCATTGTAGATCACATAACCTCCTAATCCTGATAGAATAGTCAATACTGGTGCTGTGGTCAGTCGCTTCTTCAACTCCTCGAAAGTGGCTTGACACTCGTCGGTCCATATGAATTTTTGATCCTTACAAGTCAACCGAGTCATAGGTGCTGCTATCCATTCAGGAGTCAGTCAATTGTCCGTCCAGGTAAAATCCATTTAGACCCCTGATAGTAAAATAATACATTCTTCATCGAAACACTTGAGTTCTGAACTTGACCAAAGTTACGAGGCAAAAATTTCATGCTGCAATAGTGATGCATATATCAGGAAGGTAATAAAATAAAATATAGGTAGGTAGTGAAGGGTCATTCTAAAGGTAGCACAGTTTTAAACTAAAATCAAATATAATAATAGAGTTTGGTAATTTTTCCAAGAAATAAATAGAAATGGCTACAGAAATAATACACTTTTTGTACTTATACTAAGCACGAGGTTTCATCTTTTCGAAATAAGGGAAGATGGAAAACAATAATCAAGACTTCAAGGGAGAGGTAATAGATTAGAAGTGTGGGGATCAAGGCGTTTAAAGAATTCAATAGGAATTGTCAAGGCAGTTGTGGATTGAAATCCTATTTTGGTAATTACTATTCACATGCTCGTATCAGTACAGTTATGTGACTGATACGATATGCTCAGACATATCTAGAGGGCAAGTACATTCGTCTACTAATCACTATATATCTCAATCCATGTAAAGTAGTTATGCGAAGGGCGAACCAAGCGCACTATGGTTGATCAGACCATAATACACTGATTCTGAAATGTATTAGTGTAGTACTCCAATAATACATATATCATAAACAAGCTTGAAAAAGAATAAGCTTGCAAAACCAGGTTATAATAGCAGCATAAGTCAAGGTAGTACAGCAAATATAAGTACGCTAGATTATGATGAGAGAAATTACAAAATAATTCAAATTCACAAAAAGATAAGACTCTACAATCTCTACAGTTGTTATTCTAACTCCTTATCTAAGTCACTAGTCTACCAAATAGGGGTATGGCCTTCTAAGTTCTACAGTCTTAATAAACACTATCGTCTTATGCTAGCATATAGTTAATTGTCATTCAGTTATACTACAATAATGAGTCAAGAGGACTATGTGTTACTAGGTTGTGAGGCATACTACCCAACTTAAAATAATAAACTAATACTGTAACTGCCTTAAAGGAGATCCTACAAAATAACCTGGTCCTGGTAAATAAAGTAGAACTCTTATTAGGGTACACGAGGAAAAGATCTCGGTACTCATTAAGGTCTCCTATTGCATTATATAGGTAATGGTCATCTTAAGTCTTAGTCGTAGTGATTATAGAACAAGGTGTCAATAGTAAAAAAAAATGGAAAAGTTACTGGTCTTCAAGGAAAAAGGGGATATAACTCGTATCGAGGTGTGGTACAAGTTATATGATTTAAAACTAAGAATAATCAGATCACAATCTAAAGGAACAACTCAAACTATCAAGTTCTAACTACTAAGTACATAATTCTAAGTTCGAGATTACAATTATAATCCTAGTAATCTATATATCCTAACATAGAATAAAATTACTTGGTCTATAACCAGAGGTGTCAAGTGGCACGAGTTGGAAGATAAAGAATAAAAGAACACAATTAGTCGTCGCACAACTAGCAAGCGTTAAAGTTGCAAGAAAATAGGATACAAAATTAAAATAGAGGGACTCTAGATAATGTCATAGTTTTTCTAAGGGGAAGGTGGTATGCTAATATCTGTGTTCGAGGTATGATTAAAGGAATATTCTAGTCATTCCTCTTGGCTTTCCAAGATACTATTATGCTAATATAAGACAATGTGCTAAAGTTGTAGTTCTCTAGTACTATCTCACCATGAAAAGCTAGGTTAAGTCATAATATTTAACCTTGGATTCTATTGGTTCCTCAATACTAGGGTCAAACACTATGGTCAAATTTTAAACTAATCCTAGTAGTATTTATACTACTCTCAAGTCTTCATAAATACATCAAGGGTAATGGTAAATTAATCTATAGGTAAGTAATGCTAGGGTTCATTAGGTAATACGGAAGGCTAGGGTTCATTAAGTATCCTAAACTTAGTGATGTGTCAATGCCCTAGTTGTATTCTTAATAGGAATGTTACCCTAAGTATCATCCCATCAACAGGGATTCCTATATTCTAGCAGGGGCTATACTCAAGAAATTATTAGGGAAGCACATGAATCAAGCAGGATGCAATTATTTAAATAGAACAGACTGGAAGGAAGGGATGAGATCATATATATTCTAATCCTAGGTGCAGGCTTGCTCGGTACAGTAACGTAACCGAGACAATATGCTCTGGACCTGCATGGGCCACTACTAAAAATATATCACGCCCCAGTCCTAAAATACGTAGGACTAGGACAAGTAAGCATGCCAGCCGCGTGTATATGGCAACTCCAATATATGGAAACCATAATACATGCGTACGCTGTATAATGAACAATAATTCACAAGTGGTAAAACTATCACAAGTCACAGGGTATAATCTAAATCTCATCCACAGAATCTAATAGAAATAAATAACCAATATCTATGAAACTAGATCTTAATATAAATTATCTAGAGATGATCGTCGGATGGAAACAAATCCACTGCCGAATTAGAATATAAAATAAAGAAGATAAATACAATATAGGTACAACATCTAACAATCACGAGGCTCGAAGAGAAGACCTCCTCGAAATAAACGTAGCAAGTCCGGATCTGCCGTCTTGCGAATACTCATGAATATCTACATCTGGAAAGGAACCAGGTCCTCAGAGGGACGTAACAAGATACAAAAATACATGCCATAAAGTAAATACTGTGAAAACTCAAGGGTGAACTAACCAGCTAAGTGACATGCAAATTGAGGACAACTTAGTGCGTAGGAAAAGTGTAGGCTAGACATATGCTGACGTAATTTGCCAATCGTCGTGACTGACTAGTATATGCCACATATGCCCCCAGAACATGGGCACTATGCAATATAATAACGTCCATCTCCGAGAAGCATGGTATCTGAAATAGTATAACGTTCAACGTTCTTTAGAGTGTGGTATCTGCAAAATCACCAAGTAACATCCAACACTCTAAAGAACGTGGTATCTGTAATATATATACGTCCGTATCACTCCGTGGAGTGCGGTATCTGTATAAAGGAGGTGGGTGTCCCATACGCCTACTAGTCGTCCTCTCCGCCCAATGTAGATATACAAGTCGTGAACAGGACGTGAACATCTCGTACTATGATGCAAGTCTCTATAGAAATAAACAAGTAAGCTAAATACCGTTACACGTGTTGCTCATACCGATGGCCAGTCGAGCATGAGGCACGTGTCCCTACATGAACTCACTATGTGACGTGTAATGATACGTGTCAAGGCCTGGGGAGTCATACCAATAACTCCACAACTTTAGGTGGGTCTACTAGACACTAGGTCAGACACAAGTCCTAACGTCAACGCCTTCGTTGACTGCACCCGAGTTTCTCTTGAACGCGCACAGTTAAATAATATAAACATGCAACTAATAATACAGAATTTAAACAGTACAATAAGGTAAGGTATACTTGCCTGGCAAGAGAGTTGTAAAATGTAACGTCCCGATGTCAAACACCAAGAGTCAGAAACTATGGCCTTAGAATGAACGTCTCCGGATGCTAAAATAAATATCACCAACGTTCCCAGAATAAGCGAAATAGCTAGAAAATACTACCCTTTCGTCCAATTTGGACATAGGGGCAAAACGGTAATTTTGGGTCAAAGTGGGGTCCGCAAGTAGTCCACTTTGTACCGAAAAGTGTGCCAAGGATAAAGGTCTCTAAAAGGGACAAATTATAGGTCAAACAAACTCTAAATATCAGTACGAACTCAACGATATGTCCAAATGTGGATTCCAGTGAGCCGAACACAATTTCGCCAAAAAAGTCAACCGTGGGGCCCGCCAATAGGCGACTTGGTCAACTATCTCAGAATTGCATGAAAATTGGGTCACAGGACCAGCGCGATACCACGAGTCCAGTGGCGCAAGTTTCGTCGTATTCTGACGAGCGTGCACTAAATGCGCAGGACTTTTACAAAAGTTGCGACATAGGGAAATTTTGCGGATACGGGTTGATTCCGACGCGCACACGCGTCCAAATCAGTTTTTGTAAAAATCCACACGTCTAGTTATTCTGCTTGCACCTTTTGGAATACTTGGTACACGACGGGATAGTCCCGTTTGGCGGAGCGCGCTCCGTATCACAAATTTTAGAATTTAGAAAAAGTAAGTTTTTGGGTTTTTCTACCTTATTTATTTTAACATACAGCAACAAATAAAATATTGTAAATAACAAAAATTAAACTAGGTTAGGTGGTCTTCGCATACCAAAAAGAAAAACCGAATTCGAATCTCTGTGATAGGAGATACGAGTCCGTGAACATGGGTAGTTACCGCAGTTTTCTGCGTTCCCAAAAGTTGTGATTTTTCGTCAACTTGGACACTGTTTTTGCCTAGGTTTATACGGTGAACTAGGTAAACTAATATACAGGATTTAGAGAGGGATAGGTGGTGAACGTACCGGTGAAGACGGGGTCGAGTTTGGTCGAGCGAGGGTACGGAAAACGGAGCATGAACATAGGTACTCTGCTGTCCATTTCTGCAGCGCGCGGGGTCATTGTTGTGCGGTCGCACGGGTGGCGCGGGGCGGTTCTGGCTGGCGGTGCTGTGGTCGTCAGGTCGGCGACGAGCTCGGGGTTGAGATGAAGATCTTAGGGTTAGGGTTAGGGTTTGGGAAGTGTCGATATATATATAGATGGGGAGGTCGGCGGAACTCTCGCGCGTGGGGTAGGGGAGAGGAAGAAACCGCGTGGTTTCAACTACCACGGCTGCTGCTGCTGTTTTCTTTAGTTTGGTTTGGGGTTGGGGTGTGCGGGTTGGATATGGGTTTGGGTTTGAATCCATTAAGGATTCAAACCCATTTTCTTTTCTTTTCTTTTTCTAATTCCTATTTTATTTTTTTTCTTTTTTTTCTTTTCTAATAAACTATATATATATATATATATATATATATATATATATATACATATATATACCTAGAAAATTCTAGAAATTATATTTGTGCATACCATTAAGCTAGCAACTGTCCAAAGGGTCTCCTACATGGAATAAAATAAGAAAAATTTATAATGGCTCCATAAATTCCCTAAATGCACAAACACCTCAATTAAAAAATTAAATAAATTATATTTTCTCTAATTAGCTCATAATTAATATAAATAAATTAAAATAATTAATAAAATAAAAAATAAAAATAATACGATTTTCAGAATTAGGGGTTTTACACCTATTTGCCCCTACATAATGAATTATGTGAAATAATTAAGGATAGATATCTTAGGAAGTATACACTAATACAAATTAAGCTAATCCTCCTAATTAATTACTACGAATGGATTTATTGGGCTTGGTCTATGTTGGGCTCACTATTTGCCATGATAAGCCTAATTGGATTCACAAGTATCAAGTCTAACTAATAGGCTAGTCTACTAATTAATAAATAAATAGCATATCCACCAATTTTAATTATTAGCACAATATAAATAAATACTAACCACTAAAAATAATTATATACAAAATAACTAAAATATCCTCATCTAGAAATGTGGTAGTGACAAGTCTACCCTCCTTAGAAAAATTTTGTCCTCAAAATTTAAGAAAAAAACTAACTACAACAAGCAATTAGAGCAAGCAAGAGAGAATCATACCTCACAGCTCAAAAAGATAAGGGTATGGCTCGCGCATCTCGGCTTCCCTCTCCCAGGTAGACTCCCCTGGAGAGTGATGCCTCATGCGATGCGTACCAAGAGAATCATCTAGTTCCTCAGCACCTTCTCCCTACAATCCATAATCTCTACCGGCTGCTCTGGATAACTGAGAGTCGGCCCCACCTGAATCTTCGAGTTATCCAATACATGGTTAGGGTCTGCCACGTATCGTCTCTGCTGTGACATATGAAACACGTTGTGCACTCCCTCTAGTGCTGGTGGCAATTCTAGTCTGTAGGCCACTACACCGACCCTCTAAAGAATACTGAAGGGTCCGATGTACCGTAGACTAAGCTTTCCGTCTCCACCAAAGCAAATCATGTTCGTGTCGGAGAAATCCTCAAGAATACCAGATCGCCAACCTAACATAAAATACAGCCTTAGCACTCTAACCAAAAAAATTTAATCATAAGAAATGCAAACAAAACCTATATCTCAAACTCCAATGGTCTCTGGTGGCTATCGGCCCAATGTCGTTGTCTGTCCTATGCCATTCAATGTCTATCCCTGATAAGCTTTACCTTCTTAGCTGTATCCATGACCATCTCCGCTCCCAATAAGGCTCTCTCACAACATCATCCCAGGATAATGGAGTACGATATCTCCGTCCATACAATGCCTCAAATGGTGACATCTAGATACCGGCCTGGTAGCTGTTGTTATAAGCAAACTCTACCTGGTGAAGATGATCCTCCCAAGATCCTCTAAATTCTAATACACAAGTGCGTAGCATATCCTCGAGAGTATGAATAGTCCTCTCTGATTGTCCGTCTGTCTGAGGGTGATATGCGGTACTAAACTTGAGCTGGGTGCCCAAGCTAGCCTGTAAACTCCTCCAAAAGTGGGATATGAAGCGACTATCCTAATCCGAGACTATGATTACAGGAACTCCATACAATCTGACTATCTGCCGCACATATATCTCTGCGAGCTTCTTCGTAGATATACCCACTTTAAATGGCAAGAAGTTGACAGATTTGATCAACCTGCCAACGATGACCCAAATCGCGTCTTTACCTTTTGGAGAGCACGAAAGCCCTGATAGAAAATTCATCGTCACATGCTCTCACTTCCACTCTAGAATGGGTAAAGGCTGAAGCAAACCACCAGGTCTCTGTCTCTCTTTCTTTACCTGTTGGCATACCAAACATCCGAATACGAATCTTGCCACCTCCCGCTTTATACCATACCACCAAACATGCTCTCTCATGTCTCTATAGATCTTGTTGTCACCTGGATGTATAGAGTACTGAGATCAATGCGCCTCCTGAAGAACCTTCTCGTACAAAGCTTCACTCGACACACACAATCAGGTACCGTGCCACAATGATCCATCCTCTGTAATACTGAAGTCCTCTGCCAATCCCATCCGAACATGCGCTCTGATGCTCCTCAAAGACTCATCGTCGAAATGTATAGCTCTAATTCGGTCCATCAACTATGACTGTAGCTGAAGTCCCCATATATGTGTTGCGACTCCAGGAACTAATACCTCAATATCCAAGCTATCAAGATCGGCCAATAAGTGCTTGTCCCTCGTCAAGTACATAGCCACTGGATACCTACTCAAGGCATCATCGATTACGTTGGCCTTCTCTGGATGGTACTATAATAAAATATCGAAGTCATTCATCAACTCTAACTATTGCCTCTGTCTCATGTTGAGATTTTTCTGTGTAAACAATTCTTTAAGCTTTTGTGGTCTGTAAAGATCTCATCACGCTCTCCGTACAAGTAGTGTTTCCACAGCTTTAGAGCAAAGATAACTGCTACTAACTCTAAGTCATGGGTAGGGTAATTCTTCTCATGATGACGTAATTGTCGGGAAGCATAGGCAATCACCTTCCCATTCTTCTACAACTTATATCCCAAACCATTACCCGAAGTATCACTATATATGGAAAATCCTCTTGTCCCTGATGGCAACGTCAATACTGGAGTTGTAGTCAACCTTTTTTCAGCTCCTCAAATGTAGCCTGACACTCCTCTATCCAAACGAACTCCACATCCTTCCTGGTCAGCCTAGTCATCGGCTCTACAATTCTGGAGAAGTCCTAAACAAATCTCCGATAATAACCTGCCAATCCAAGAAATCTCCTGATCTCCGCCACTGAACTCGGGGTAGACCACAACTCAACTGCTGATATCTTCTTCAGGTCTACTAAGATTTTATCTCATGTAATCATATGACCGAGGAATTCAACCTTATCAAGAAAGAACTCACACTTTGAAAGCTTGCCATACAGCTTCTCCTTCCTGAGGGTCTCCAGAACTATCCTCAGGTGCTTCTTATGCTCCTACGAGATCTTCAAATAAATTAATATATCATCTTTAAGAATACCTTTTCCCCACTCAAATGATCAAACAGATCATCAATTCGCAGAAACGGGTATTTGTTCTTGATAGTGAGGTTGTTGAGAGCCCAATATTCGATACACATACGTACCGACCCATCCTTCTTCGGTACAAACAATACCGGAGCACTCCATGGTGATGAACTGGACTTGATGAAGTCTTTATCCTGCAACTCATCCACCTACTTCTTTAACTCTGCCAATTCGCTGTTGTTAACCCTATAGATGTACTGTAATATTGGCTCTGCGCCTGGCACCAAATCTATAGAGAACTCAACATCTTGGTCTAGCGACAAATTTGGCAATTCCTTCAAAAAGACATCCATAAATTCTACAATCAAAGGATGTGGTGGCTCATGCTCTTCCATAGTAGCTCCATAGAAGACTCCCTCACTCTGCTATGCTGCTTCTCTAACAAACTCAAACTCTGGATCTCCTGGCATCTGAAACAAAACTCTGTCTCCACGATAATCGATACTAGCATGGTGCCTACTCAACCAATTCATCCCGAGTATTATGTCGTAGCTCGGATGTGGCATTACGAGTAGACACGCACTCAACTCTCGGCCTCCAAGAGAAACTCTTTGATCCATGCAAACATCACTGACCAGGATAATGCCTCCCCTGGTCGTGATCTTGCAAGTCCTCACCAACGGTTCAGTCTCAAGATAATGCTTTAAAGCAAAAGATACAGATACAAAACTATGTGAAGCACCAAAATCAAATAAAGTATGAGCTAAAAAAGAATCAAGATAGACTGAACCTGAAAGGACATCTCCAACTGGCTCCTCCTCTTAGACCGTCATGGCGAAAGCTCACCCCTGATGTTGAGCACCTCTCTACTGCTACTGGTACTGAGGGAACCGCTGGTACTGTGGCGATAACAGAGGTCCCCTTTGTAGTCCCACTGGTGGTCTCGCGGGTGCTCTCTATGCTTGGCCTCCGCCCTGACCTGCTCGAACGGGAGCTAGAACACAATCTCACAACTGGTGGCCTGCCTCCCCATAATAGAGGCACACCCCAAGACTCTTCCTGTAGACCTCCTGTGTATATCCAATCTTTCCATATTGAGTGTACTGCAGGGCATGTTGTGCTGGTCTCGGGGCCTGATGTGCCTGCTGTACCGGTGCCCAAAATGGTGTCTGAAATTGCTGTCTCGACTGCTGCTGAAAGTGCCTCTGTTGTTGCTGATGAAAGTGAGGCCGCTTCGCTGGACCCGTACTACAACTAGCCCTGGAATGATCTCTCAACCACTTGGAGACGAGCTCCAAATTATCCTCTACCTATTGTGCCTCCGCTAGAATATCCTCAAATGTAGAAGTATGGTGTCCACTAGTATGAGATTTAATCTCCCTAATCAGACCCTTTCTGAACTTCCTGGCCTTTTTCCAAGGATTCTGTCCCTCCACGAAGCAACCCAATCTGTAGTACTCTGTTGCATACTCATCCACTATCATACCTCTCTGGATGAGGTACTGAAACTGGCTCTCTACAGATGTCAGAGCTACGTCTGGAAAGAACTTTGTCTTGAAAAGCTCCTTAAATGCTTCCCAAGTAAGTTCTGGCGTTGAGATCCTGGGGTCAGTCCTGAACTATGTCAAAGCAATATCAAGCATCATGCTTCCTGCGGCCTCTACCTGCAACCTCTCTGGAATCTACGACAGCCGCAGGTTTCTCTCAATATCCTTGATCCAATCATCCGCATACAAAATCCCCTAAGTTCCCTTAAAGTCCTTGGGCCCCATCCTTTTAAAGTCTATGATATTCTCCGGCCTCGGCTGCTGCGTTATGAACTGAGGTGGAGCTACCTATGGCTGGACCAAGGCAACTCTCTCGACTACGGTGAGTACAAGATGGTAAGCATTCTTAATGCCCTGCCTCATAACCTCTGACTTTCGCTGCTACGCCTCTATCATCTGCTGAAAGTGCACAAATACCTACGTCTGATCAACAGCGGGAGGTGGAGGTGGAAAATCGTTTGAAGCTGTAGGCACTGTCCTCTGTATCAGAGGTGGAGCACCCCCAAAAGCTACTGCAGAAACGCCTACCTAGACCGGTGAAGCGGACCTCTGGACTAAAGCTGCTGGAATAGTGTCTACTGGTGCTGCCCTCAGAGGCGACGAAGTGACCGATCTCGCTGACACTGCACCTGAGTCCTGGGAACGCGTCTTCGACGGCATCCTGACGATAGATTGAAACAAAGGAATCAATATTCAGTAAGATACGGTATCATCAAGGAAGGACAAAATTATTCAAAGTAAAGTAAGCATTCAGATAGATAATGATAGCAAAGCAAATAATTGGAAATGTTCCTAGCTGTGATTTAGTATACTCCTAGCCTATATCCTATATTCTAAAGCAGTCTCATAGAAGTATCTCAGACTTATAGTACTACTATGATATCATACTTGTTGCGACTCTAAGACCTGCATGGACCACCACTAAAAATGAGTCACGACCCACACTCAGAATAAGGGAACAAGTGGTGAACAACGCCCAGCCTATACCGCAGCATCGACGGTAAAACATTGTCTGGGTCAACATAACTCTCTACACGTCTATCACAATATATATATATATAAGGTACCAGTTATGTCATCTCAACTCCAATTGGATGAACAATATAGTGTGTGATAAATGATAATCAATACTCAATCACAATATCAAACTAGAGAAAGAATAGCACGATATGGATTAGAAGTAAAAGAAATACAAGAGTCTCAATACAAGTCCAATCTCAACATAAGTCCCAAAATAATAATATATGCCATAAAGTCTACTAAAATCAAATATAACTCATAATAAAAAGTCTAAGTCTCTCCAGCTGGTGGTACTATCTCAAGAAGCTCTACGGGTATTGGCTCAACTGTCTCCCCATCCTGCGGTCCGTAATACGTAGGACACCAGTACTCTAATAAATTATCTAAAAAATATATCCAGTCAGAATTGGAGCAAAGTACAACCCAATAGCAGTTCCAATAAATGACAAAAACTATGAAACAACAAAAATAATGAAAATAAATGATGGAAGTAGCTGAACTAGTATATATCATGAGAAAGAATATTATGGTAAATAATGGCAATAACTGAGAATAATAATATATAGAACATCACTGTACTGAATTGAAAATAAGGAAAAGAAATAATAGTTGGTGCCTTAAAATATTAGCAAAATATGTGACCGGCTTGGGCCTAACACGGGCTATATAAATAAATGGGAGCTAGCGTGACCACACGTGAGTTGCATGATCTGCTAGCTATCACGGGCTACACTATATCACGAGCTATAAGATTTGATCATATATTTACTAATACTTCCCCAACCCCGACTAGTATACGAATCCAAATTATGACACATTATAACACGTATACCAAGATGCACGGTCTATAATATAATGCAATATGATCACGGTCTATTTAATCACGAAGATATCACGTAATCACTAAGTAATCATAAAGCACGACACGGTAATCACTGAGTTATCACGACAATAACATCTCATGACAAGGATCCACGTATACCAATCCATGTAACAATATGTCAGGAATCAATTATCTTAATACTAAATACATGGAACATAAAGACTTTCAAATAAGAAAACTATCAGAGAATGTACTCACCTCTGGTCCAGAGCAAATAATGTCACTCGGTGTCCGAGCTAGTATCACACGCACCTAGATATGAATGGCATGTCAATTTTGGTGATTTAAAATGAAAAATATGCTAAAATGCACTAATTATGAGTTTATAGGTCTAAACTAGGTCACACTCAAGTTTTAGGCTCATATGGGTCACTAACTAGCTTATACTAGGTCAATCCTAAATAATATTGTCATAGACTAGTTAAGACTAGCTAAACTTAGCTATAGTAAGTATTACCTTAGATTATTAGCAAAAGAATAGGTCATTACCTATAGGCATAGTTAATACCTTACTAATATTTACTAATCTAAACTAACTGGGGAACTAACATTCCTTAACTAATACAATACTAATTAGTACATAACTTATACTATCAACTAATACTAACTTACTTAACTATCTAACATTCTACTATTAGTTAACATATAACTGATATAGAGATATATACCAACTAATTGATATCCAACTGCTACTCCTGTATATAACTAATATATATACCTTACATCTCAAACCACTCTACTGCTAATGCCCGGGTCCTACTTCAACTTCCCCTTACTCATTTGCAGATACCCAAGTTCTTACACTCAGGTCTTTGAATCAGACCTGGAATCCTCACTTCCTGTTGTTCAAAGTAGCAGATGCAAATACTAACATAAAAGTGATTCTAACATATCACTAATTATTAATACACTAACTAACTCACCCCTCTAACTGGCACAACTTTCTCTATATATATTAACTACTAACTGAATCTTATACTGATGATAGTAATCATAACTTGCCAACCAACTATCTAATTAATAATTAATACTAACTTACTAACTAATACCTATATCAGTACACATCTCGACACCACCAGTGTAGGACTGATACACCATCTCAATTACAGATACTGAGGTTTCCAACCTGGTACTTAAGATATCAATCACTCACAACACCTTGCACACAAGGTGCAACAGTCAACAACTACAACAACAACTTGTTGTTAACCCTCTAGCAACCAACCCGATTCCTTTTCTTGTTTACCCAATCAATACTCTTATCTAATGCTCGATACCCCATCAGTATCAGTAACTGATACACACACAAAACCCCATGACATGCTTTCCCAGCTACTGCTGGGATCCAATATATAGTTATTGCTACTGTGCCCAACTGATAGTACACACAGTGCACTATCACACCCCTTTGTTGTTATAGTAGCTCTACCCCTCCCCTAAATCTCCTGTAGGAGGAAACCATCTCCAGTCACTGCATACCCCTGCACCACTACCACATACACAGCTCCAACTCCGACTGTATTACCCATAGCAACAGTAGGTAGCTGTTACCGTAGCAGCAAGTAGCAACTTGTTGTCACAGTCCTGCAACATGGTATTCCAACCCACAGTAACTTTCTATTTGTCATAAACCAGACACTATGTGAGCAATCTCTAGTACACCATGATACACACTCAATTGATAAACCAAAACCCAAATTTTACCATAATAAATATTCCTACATATCAAATACATTATAATATTACTAAAGTAACTTGCTACGGTGAGAATTGAGGAGTAATTTCATCAAACACCAAAATTGAGCTCTGTATCGTAAATTATCACACTGTATAGCGATACGACCTACTCGTATCTAATTGTGGACACGTATCTAGTCCCACAACCCCGATCTAAGTCTAATTAGATATAATTAGTCTCATGACACACAATTGATGTGTTAATCTCGTAAATTTTCCAAAATACATACAAAAACCTATGTAGAGACCACAATTCTCCACCAAATAGCCTAGAACTTATTCCTATTGGTAGTCCTATTCTATGGGGTCATTTCTATTGGTCAAATGCATGATTTGGAAGCTAGAATGAAGATGGATTCAGAATTTACCAATTATGAGATGGATTCTCAATAAATTTCTCAATGGACACGATTCGCACACGATCTCTCCACCAATGCTCGTCCTCCTTGTGCTCCTTATTTTTTCAAGCTCCAAAGCTCCTTGAGGAATAAAAATGAGAGAGAATGTTAAGGAATTGAGAAAAAAATTGATGGAGAAAATGTGAGAAATTGGGGATCTAGAATTTGAGATCTAAAATGAATGCAAATAAGAAGGAGAGAGAGAGGAGACCCCCCTTATGTGTGGCCGACCCCTTCCCCCTTCCTCAAGTTATATGCTAAAGTCCCATTTGCCCCTACATAATGAATTATGTAAAATAATTAAGGATGGATATCTTAGAAAGTTTTTACACTAATGCAAATTAAGCTAATCCTCCTAATTAATTAGCGAATGGGTTTATTGGGCTTGGTCCATGTTGGGCTCATTATTTGCCATAACAAGCCTAATTGGGTTCACAAGTGTCAAGTCTGACTAATATGTTAGTCCACTAATTAATAAATAAATAAATAGCACATCCACCAATTTTAATTATTAGCACAATATAAATAAATACTAACAACTAAAAATAATTATATGTAAAATGACTAAAATATCCTCATATAGAAATATGGTAGTAACAGTACATGAGGGAAGTTGTGGAGTGCTCGAGAGCAAGTGGGTTAGTAGCAGTGTTCATGTGGTATCAGTTGAGAGTATCACTCTACTGTTAGAGTGGGACTGAAATTCGATACTCTTGATATTAGTGGACTTACCTGGGAGCAATGGTTACTTGTGTGCATCAAATACATCAAAAATAGGTTTCAGGTTCAGTCAAGTGTTAGCATGGTGTCAATTAAGTAGTAGGTATCAGTCAAGTATGGGTAATAACATATAGTACATGATAGCAACTAGAATTATATAAGTACTAATTAGTATTATTAGATATTAACTAATATAGCTAGAAAACATTAGTACTAATTAGTACCAGCTAGGTAATAGCTAGTAACAGTCTATTATTGGCTTATAGACCATGTTAAGACCTAGTTAACCTAGTATGGACTCAATCTTGGCCTAGAAATACCATACTTAAATAGTTTCACATGTTTATCATTCCAAACACCATTTAACATTGATATCTTATATTTAGGTCATTATAACTTCCTTTTGGATCATGATCCTCTCACTTTGCTCAGGACCACAGGCGAGTACATTCTCTGACAGTTTTTGCTATTTTTGATGATTACTATGATCATAGTTTGTAGTGTTATAATTGATTTTCGACATAGTGGATACACAGACTAGTATCATAGATACCTGTCATGAGGAGTCATGATTGAATCTATCGTACTAGTCGGAGACGGAAAAATATTAGAAATTATGTGATCATACCCTACCTAACATGCATCATAGCTTATCTTATATCTCACGTAGGGTGTAGCCTGACCATATTACATGCCTCATAGTCTGTTATATATGATTAGCCTGACCCTTGCTCGCATCATAGCTAAATATATGGTTAGCCTGACCTCACATATATTATAGCTAATCATATATAACAAGCCTGATATAGTCCCAAGCTGATCACATAGCAAACTAATATTTTAAGTCACTTAGCCAGTATTTTTATTCCTTTATTTTTAGTTCATACATTGCTAGTATTCATATTTATTTATTTTTACTGTTTACTATTACTAGTGTACTCATTACTAGTTATTTTTCTATGATATGATGGTTCTCTCTCTAGTTTTTTCTTACATTCCAGTATTTTATTTCTATCATGTATATTCATTGCTCACTGTTTTATAGTCTTTATCAATATAATTAGAACTATTGTTAGTTAATGTGCTTCGCTCCTTTTTTGACTGGATAATATTTTTTAGAGGATCTCGAGGACTTTTGTACCACCTATTGTAGTGACTCAAATCCCGATCCGACCGGGATACGCACTATGTAATATTTGGGCTTGTGGCTAGTCCGTCTGAGTCATAGTCTAGATCTTCGGCATCCTCTTACCACGGACAAAATGTGATGATCCTATCCAACTCATGGATAGGACTCTATTGAAATAAGTCCAATAGTTTTCGTGCTTTGTTGCTTGGTTTTTCTTGATTGCCGTCTTGGGATTTTGATTTGGTGTTGCTTTCAATTTGCTTGGTTTTCGCTGTTGGCTTTCTTGTTTTGAGCTTTGATTCTTGGGGAGTTCGGTTGGAAGGTTAGGCAAAGGATTCTAACTCTGTGCTCGTGCTGTTTCAGGTCCGTGTAACTGACGCTTGATCGTCGCTAGGCGGTATTCCTTGTTTCAGCATCTTTTTCCTTAACCAGTGAGTGGTTAAGACCCTTATTTCCTACTTCTTCATACCCACATCTCTAATGTCTCAAACGTTCACTCGATGATGCCCGGTTGGACACCTTGGAAATTCTTAGCCACAATGCATGCCAGCCACTAAGAAAGAAACATGGGATTGTAGACTAACTTAATTATATGCTTGCACACCTTATATAACTTGAGCTTCTTTATAAGAAATTGGTTGTTGGTTGCGACTTGGTGCCTCGGATAGATTTTGGACCTATGGGATACCAAAATTGGAACACGGCTTGAGAAAATATGAACTGTTGCATGAGTATATATATTGCTGCTAAACTTCTTCTGTTTTATTTCATGCATTGTATGATATACGAATTGTTCATGCATTTGCATTGTCTAGGACAACTTGTGCACAAGGTTTGGCATTTCCTCGAAATGGTATTCCGGGGCACTGGAACCATATCGATCCGGAGGGAAATATTTGATCGTGCTAGTTGCGATGCATTGCGGGATCTCCAGCAGGGCTTGCTACCCGGGCTGATAGGGCGCGCCACAATGCTTAGAATAAGTCCATAAGGTATCGATCACACCAATGACCGCATAGAATAGAACACATGCTAATTTATTGTCTTGTGCAGATGGTAAGTATACTTGTGTTTCATTGCAGGGAAGGCGTGCATCAGTTGAGTAAGCAACTGATGTACTTGAGGGATTATATGTTGTTTTCATTTTCTAACAAAACCTGCAACTTATATGAATTGAATTCACTTATTTCTCAATAGAAAGATTATTTTAATGCATGCTTGCTCCTAATAATCTAGTGTCGATTTAGTCGAGTGGGTTCGTCCCGCTCACCAGTACAGCTGAGTACTGACCCACGTTGTGGGCAACTATTTCAGGCACTCAGGCGGTGCCACGCTAGTGGTTAGACGAGGAGGCATTAGGAGCACCTCTATTTTGAAGTATAGCTGAAGTCAGTTCATTTTGGAGGCATGGACTTCAATCTATACAAGAGCATAATGTATGAACGACGTGGACTATCTGATGGAGCACACCCTACCTTTTGAGTTTCCTTTTTGTAATGCAAATCAAGTAGCCGAGAGGCGCATCAATGTAAACTCTATGTAAATTACTCTGAATTATCAATGAAAAGCATGTTTCTTCCTATACTTGTGTTCAAATATCTATGAATGTGTTTTCTAAATTGTGTTTCCAAATGGGTTCCTATTACTGCATGTTCTTGCCTTGTGCGAGCGCAACTCCGGCCTCGCACGGCATCACGCCCCAGCGAGAACGATCGGTTCCGCAAAGGATCCAGGGAGGACGATTGACCCTTTCGGGATCGGGGCGTGATATATTGTCGCTTCGAGATCGGCATCAAGGAGTGCAGCTGGCACCGCTCCACCTTGAACCAAGTTTACGTGACAGAATCAAGTCTGCTCAGATGGACGATCAGTTCCTAGCGAAGGTACGTAGACTGATCTCGGTGGGAAAGATATCTGACTTTGTGGCAGGCGAAGATGGGGCCTTATAGATGAAAGAAAGGCTATGTGTTCCTAGCGACCAAGAACTCCAAAGGAAAATTATGACGGAGGCATACTATATGAAGTATTCCTTGCATCTGGGGAGCACTAAGATGTATATGGACTGGCATAGGACCTTCTGGTGGCACGGTATAAAGCGGGATGTGGCAACCTTTGTGTCACAGTGCATGGCCTGTCAACAGGTAAAAGCTGAACATCAGAGGCCCGAGGGGGAGCTGCAAAACCTCGCTATTCCCAAGTAGAAATGGGACAACATCACTATGGATTTCATTATGGGATTTTCGAAGACGCAGTGGGGGCACGATGCGATTTGGGTCATAGTTGACCGTTTGACCAAATCAGCCCACTTTCTTCCTATGAAAGTTACTTGGAGCGTCGATCGGTTAGCACAGATTTACATAGACGAGATTGTTCGATTACCCGGAGTACCTGCATCAATCGTCTCTGACCGTGATGGACGTTTCTTATCTCATTTATGGACTAGCCTACAGTCTACTTTGGAAACCAAGCTAAAGTTCAGTACCGCATACCATCCCCAGACTGATGGACAGACATAAAGGACAAATTAGATACTTGAGATACATTGCGACTGTGTGCAATCGATCTGAAGACTAGTTGGGACATGCACCTTCCGTTGGCAGAGTTCACGTACAACAACAGCTACCAATCAAGCATCCAGATAGCACCGTACGAAGTGCTCTATGGACGGAAGTGTCGATCTTCAATCTGTTGGGACGAAGTCGGCGAGCGGCAGGTACTCGGGCCAGAGCTGGTGTAGCAGGCAGTTGAGAAAGTTTGCTTGATTCGGGAAAGACTCCGTACTGCGCAGAGCCGACATAAGAGCTATGGCGATGCTCATCGTAAACCTTTGGAGTTTATGGTCGGGGATCATGTCTTCTTGAAAGTGACGCCGATGCGTAGGATGATGCATTTCGGCGTTAAGGGCAAATTGAGTCCCAGGTTTGTTAGCCCCTTTGAGATACTGGATCGAGTGACAGTTGTGGCATACCAGATTGTACTACCTTCCGCCTTGGCCGACGTGCATGATATTTTCCATGTCTCTCAACTTTGGAAGTACGTGCATGACCCGAGTCATGTGGTTAGTTTTGAACAATTGGAACTACGCACGGACTTATCGTACTCAGAGGAGCCCGTGCAGATTCTGGATCGTAAGGAAAAAGTACTTCGCAACCGTACGATGTCCTTGGTTCGCGTTCTGTGGCAGAACCATTCAGTTGAGGAATCAACTTGGAAGATGGAAACGGAGATGAAGGAGAAGTATCCTTCATTGTTCTTTCAGTCAGAGGTAGGGCCTTGTTCTTAAGTTTCGGGATGAATTTTTTTCTTAGTGGTATATTCTGTAGTGCCTCAAATCCCGATCCAACCGGGATGTGCACTATATAATATTTGGGCTTGTGGCTAGTCCGTCTGAGTCATAGTCTAGATCTTCGGCATCCTCTTACCACGGACGAAATGCGATGATCCTGTCCAACTCATGGATAGGCCTCTATTGAAACAAGTCCAATAGTTTTCGTGCTTTGTTGCTTGGTTTTTCTTGATTGCCGCCTTAGGATTTTGATTTGGTGTTGCTTTCGATTTGCTTGGTTTTCGCTGTTGGCTTTCTCGTTTTGAGCTTTGATTCTTGGGGAGTTCGGCTGGAAGGTTAGGCAAAGGATTCTAACTCGTTGCTCGTGCTGTTTCAGGTCCGCGTAATTGACGCTTGATCGTCGCTAGGCGGGATTACTTATTTTAGCATATTTTCCCTTAACCAGTGAGTGGTTCAGACCCTTCTTTCCTACTTCTTCACGCCCACATCTCTAATGTCTCAAACATTAACTCGATGATGCCGGTTGGACGCCTAGGAAATTCTTAGCCATAATGCATGCCAGCCACTAAGAAAGGAACATGGGATTATAGACTAACTTAATTATATGCTTGTACACCTTATATAACTTGAGCTTCTTTATAAGAAATTGGTTGTTGGTTGCGGCCTGGTGCCTCGGATAGAGTTTGGACCTATGGGATACCAAAATCGAAACACGGCTTGAGAAAATATGAACTGTTGCATGAGTATATATATTGCTGCTTAACTTCTTCTATTTTATTTTCTGCATTGTATGATATACGAACTGTTCATGCATTTGCATGGTCTGGGATAACTTATGCACAAGGTTTGGCATTTTCTCAAAATGGTATTTCAGGGCACTGGAACCGTATTGATCCGAAGGGAAATATTTGATCATGCTAGTCGCGATGCATTGCCGGACCTCCAGCAGGGCTTGCTACCCGGGCTGATAGGGCGCGCCGCAATGCTTGGAATAAGTCCCTAAGGTGTCGATCACACCAATGACCGCATAGAATAGAATACATGCTAATTTATTGTCTTGTGCAGATGGTAAGTATACTTGTGTTTCATTGCAGGGAAGGCGTGCATCGGTTGAGTAAGCAACCGATGTACTTGAGGGATTATATGTTGTTTTCATTTTCTATCAAAACCTGCAACTGATATGAATTGAATTTACTTATTTCTCAATAGAAAGATAATCTTAATGCATGCTTGCCCCTAATAAGCTAGTGTCTATTTAGTCGAGTGGGTTCGTCCTGCTCACCAGTACAGCTGAGTACTGACCCACGTTTTATGTCACGCCCCGATCTCCCGCAGGCTAATCGGCCGTCCCCGCTAGGCGGGAATCATCGCGCCAGCGCTCCCGCGGGACGATCGCTTCGACCCATCCGGACATGATGCCGTACGAGCGTGAACCGCGCCCATGCAAGGCCATGGTTCATTGGCTGGCGGTAAGAGATCTTAGCCACAGAGTCGCACAGATTGTCCGAGTGTAGCAGAATTTATGAACGATATGGGAACTGTAACAAGTTCACTGAGTCAACAATAGCAGAAGCATTGAATATCATAAGTAGAAGTAAAGCAACTCTTTTTATTCATATTGAAACAAGTGTTACAGGCGGCGTATAACCGAGATTACAAGTCATTTAAGCACTCTCTCTCTCTCTCTGAAACATAAAAGCGTGCCAAGTGGCTACATTTGTAGAATGATGTATAGGCGATGTTCATGCAATGTTCAAGTGATGTTCCAACATTATGTCTTGTATATGTGCTTCAGTTCCGGACGCAACGCTCCAAGGCTTCAGAGTGAACTCCACGCCTTAGCACGCCCGAAGGAGGCATCCGCACAGAGCGAGGTTCTCCCGCACCCTGCACACAATCTGGTGGGTTATCAGTACATGAATGTACTGGTGGGGAGGCTACTCGCCCGCTCGACAAATCCAAACACGTAATATAGGTTCCGTGCATCAACTATTTAGTTGTCTTGCTAGTTGAGCCTTAGGATCAGTTTTATGGCATATATGTGTAAATCCCCTCACCAAAAATAGATAATTTGTGTATATTTTATTTTATTATATTTATTATAGATATTAAATTACTTTAGAGTATTCTTTTAGTTAATTAGAAAATAAATTTCTTAGTATATTTACTTATGTAAATATTTATTTAGAATCATTTTTAGGCTATTTTAGATTTTTGGATATTTTTCTAGAATTTTTAGGTAATTAAAACATAGGGAACCTAAATTTCTAGGACTTTCATGATTTACTATGAGACCATACTTGCATATTGTTCCTACTTAATATTTATTTTAGGTTAAAATACCTAATTATATTTTTCTGTAATTTATTTAGAATTTTAAGAAATTTATTTAGATTTTTGAAATAATTTTGGATTTATTTGGATATATATAGTCTTAATATTAGATAGATAATAATTTAGTGTTAGTAGATATTAATAATATTATATATAAATTATTTGAATTATCCTTAATTTTATTTAAGATTATAAATTATTGAGATAAACTTAAACTCTATTTTAAATTAATTCAAATCCTGAGCCTATTAGGAAAGCAACTTCATGCATATCCTATCATTATTTAAACTGATCCTAATCATATCCAAATTAGCCAATCCTAGTCGTATTCAATTAAGTAGTGTCCACCATTATAAATACCTCATCCTTCATATTTTTCTTCCCCAAAATCCTCTCTTTTTCGTCCAAAAAGAGTCAAAATTTGTCATAAATTCAGCCTCATTTTCTAGTAGTTATGACGACTTAAAAAGACGATATCTCCTAGCTCCGGACTCCAAACATGTTTAAGTTTTTTTTGTTAGAACTATATAAGGTTAGTTTTATGAATATATAAATTATTTTAATAATTTATGAACCTATTTTTCCAGAAAATTCTAAAAGTGTCAGCTGTCCGAAATCAGACGTATTTTGGTATTTTTGAGATTACAGGAGATCCCGAACTCGGAATTATGAACCGTTTGAAGTTTCAGAAAGTTGACATGATGAAATTTCATAAAATTACTTTTTTAGAATTTAATATATAAGTTTAATCTACTGTAAAATTCGTGCAACATAGACGTAAATAGGAAACTACCAAAAACTATCATCTATTCGCCCTTATGGCCAACTCTTTACCGACTTGTGATTTTTAAAACTGTCGATTCTGGCATTCATGTAGCGCTAAAATCTATAGGATTTTATACACAAATCCAGTATTTGAGTCGGTTGACTTTTTGGTCAACAGATGCCTCGATTTGCGTGTCACGGATCACAAATCCGTAAAGTTGATTTTCTTTGGACCAAAATTAGGGTTTAGTAATAAAATCAGATTATAATAAGATTAAAATACTATTTTAGGCTATTTTATTCAGAATTTAAATAGATTAAAATGGAGGAACATATTCACCCACTTTTGTAACCTAACTTGTTTAATTTATGTGACGGGTAGATCGGACGATGCCTTAAGTTGGGACTTCATTCTTTTTCAGACCAGGTAAAATACCTTGCCAAATTATTTATAGTACTTTGCATGCTTATTATATTTCTGTATATTCATTGCATTTCTCTATATTCATTGCATGTGTAGTTTCTTTCAGTAATTACTATATATTAGATATGTTGACACACACATGACACTTAGTATCATGAGAGGACAATCAGTAGGCGTATGGGCCTTAACCACTCTAGTGAACCGTAGTAACTAGCACGCACTATGGTAGTCGTGTTCGATGGTCGCTACCCCCGCGGTATGTCGATTGATGGTGTCACAAGGTTCGCTACCCCCGCGGTATGTCGGCTGATGATGTTCCTGACGTGTGTGTGAGTTATGAGATTAGATAGAGTAGCCTACCCGTGCCCATACGTCGAAAAGTTATCCTCATTATGCATTTCATATAGATTGTCTTGTACAGCATACTTACATATTTTCTACCTATTATGCATGTTTACTGTATTCAAATTGGCATGCTTCTATGTATCTTGTTACGTCCCTCTGAGGACCTGGTCCCTTTCCAGGTGTAGATGTTCATGATAATTCGTAGGAGCACGGATCAGGACTTACCACTTATCTTTTCCGAGGAGGTCTTACCTTCCGAGCACCATTGATTATCTCTAGTGATGGATCTTCTTAGCTGATACACTTCTATCATCATCTTTATTTATATTGGAGATTTACTCTTCTCTCTTATTTTAGTATTGATATAGTCATTGGTAGTGGATTTGTCTCTACCCGACTATTATTTTGGATTATTCAGACTCATTATTCTAGTTTAGTTATTTTATTTCTGTGACTTGTTCTGTGGATGAGATTAGTATATCTGTGACTTGTGACACTATATATACCACATGTGAGTTTATATTCATATTACAGCGTACGTATGTATTATGGTATTCATATATTGGAGTTGCCATATACATACGGCTGGCATGCTTACGTGTTCCTTGTCCTACATATTTTGGGACTAGGGCGTGACATATTTTTGTGGTGGCCTATGCAGGTCGAGAGCATATTATCTCGGTTACGTCACTGTACCGAGCAAGCCTGCGCATAGAATTAGAATATAGGATCTCATCCACTTATTTATCACCTTCCTTGATTTTATTTCGCATTCTCATTTGATTGCTTGCATTGCATCTTGCTTGATCTCTTCTCAACGTCAATCTTCTCTCGTGCTTGATAAGGGTTAGGAAGGTGCCTTGTACTAGGTATATACACTCTAGTATTCAATAACACTATTAGTTAAATTTTTGTAAGTTTGGTAGTATGCCTCATAACCTAGTATCACATAGTCCTTCTGACCAAGTAATAAAGTGTAAATGAATGACACCAACTATAGGCTTGCATAAGAAGATAGTGTTTATCTAGACTATAGAACTTTAGTGTTTATCTAGACTATAGAACTTTAGTATTTATCTAGACTGTAGAACTTAGAGGCCCACACACCCATTTGGTTGACTTTAGACTTAGACAAGAAATTAGTATAGCAACTGTAGAGGCACAACACCGATCTTCTTGGTGAACTTAAATTATTCTGTACCTTTCTCCATCATAATCAAGCGTACTTATATTTTTTTTACTACCTCGACTTATGCTGCTATTATAGCCTAGTTTTGTAAGCTTATTCTTGTATTGAGCTTGTTCATGACATGTGTATTATTGGGGGCCCACACTAATACATTGTCTAAATCAGAATTAGTGCATTATGGTCTGATCAACCTTAGTGCGCTTGGTTCACTCTTCGTATTACTACTTTACGTGGATTGAGATATAGTTGACTCAACTTGTTAGACGAATATACTTGCCCTCTAGACTGGTCATAGCATATCATGTCAGGTACATAATTGTTCTGATGTAAACATGCAAATAGAAATTTACCAAAATAAGATTTTAATCCACAACTGCCTTGGCAACTCCCTTTCGAATTCTCTAATCCCTTTGAATCCCGTACTTGTATTCTATCACCTCCTCCTTGAATTCTTTATTGTTGTCTTCTATCTTCCCCTATTTCGGAAAGACGAACGTTCGTGCTTAGTATAAGTTTGATACATGGATAGTACTAGATATACCCCATAGGCCAAGCGCTCATGATAACAAATAAGGAAGCACAGGCACAGAAAGTCGTAGATACAGGTACGACCTTTAGTTATATTCGTCATTGCATACTCATGACCCCCTTTATGACACGAGATCTTAGGTGCATAGTAGACGTAGAATTATATATATGGTGGTTTAGCAGTTATAGGATATATTGATATTCTACCCAGATGGCATACACGTGATGCTAATAGATGACGCGAGTAGCAGCAGTAGTATTCTTTCCCTATCACCATCTCTCCCTTGGGAAGGCTCATCTTCTCTTCTATATCCATTCATTATCTCGTGCTTAACTCTTCCTATCATAGTCATATCCTTTCGTGCCATTATGAATTGTTTGAATTACTTCAACCTCACCCTTATTTTGTTAGTTAAAAACATAAATGGTTTAGTAAATGATTAATAACTAAAAGATAAGTTCATAATGATAACCCTTATATGTACTATAGCAATATCTGTATCCTCTTATTATTTTAAACCATGAATAACACCCTTAGTCTAAACGTTAATTAGTTGGATTGTTGAATTAGTTTACACTTCTAATAGTTTTATAAGTTACTCAAGACCTTAACTGTTGCCCAAAAACTTAGACTAAGCTTAGGAAAGAATTAAAGGCACTTGTTATGAACTGATGACTATGACAAATCACTGGCGAAGTAGCGACAGCTGCAGCTAGACCGTTATAGTAGAATAGTCGAAGTAATTACAGACATACTAGTCAGGTGGCATGGCAGTATTAGACTAAGATACTTGACGGTTACAAAGAAAAATCATGGTTATGAGATTCCAGATAGGTATCCCAAGATTTTTGACCCAATAAATAAATTTGTCTAACAACCTAGACAATAGCCACAAAAGACTTTGACTACTAGTAAAATTCTTTTAAGTTGGGTAGTGTAGATGAGTTAGAGGATAAAAGAATAGTATATGGACAATAAGGGAGAAAAGTGTTAGGGTGGCTGACCATAACATTTTAGGAAGCACTACAAGCTAGTAACGAAGTGTTAATAGCTATTGTGATTTATTACGAATATTGGTTAGTGTTAATTTCGAGGAAGAAATTCTTTTAAGTTTAGTAGATTGTAAACCCCCTCACCTAAAATAGATATTTTGTGTATATTTTATATTATTATATTTATTATATATATTAAATTACTTTAGAGTATTCTCTTAGTTAATTAGAAAATAAATTTCTTAGTATATTTACTTATGTAAATATTTATTTAGAATCATTTTTAGGCTATTTTAGATTTTTGGAGATTTTTCTAGAATTTTTAGGTAATTAAAACATAGGGAACCTAAATTTCTAGGACTTCCATGATTTACTATGAGACCATACTTGCATATTGTTCCTACCAAATATTTATTTTAGGTTAAAATACTTAATTATATTTTTCTATAATTTATTTAGAATTTTAAGAAATTTATTTAGATTTTTGAAATAATTTTGGATTTATTTGGATATATATAGTCTTAATATTAGATAGATAATAATTTAGTGTTAGTAGATATTAATAAGATTATATATAAATTATTTGAATTATCCTTAATTTTATTTAAGATTATAAATTATTAAGATAAACTTAAACTCTATTTCAAATTAATTCAAATCCTGAGCCTACTAGGAAAGCAACTTCATGCATATCCTATCATTATTTAAACTGATCCTAATCATATCCAAATTAGCCAATCCTAGTCGTATTCAATTAAGTAGTGTCCACCATTATAAATATCTCATCCTTCATATTTTTCTTCCCCAAAATCCTCTCTTTTTCGTCCAAAAAGAGTCAAAATTCGTCATAAATTCAGCCTCATTTTCTATTAGTTATGACGACTTAAAAATACGATATCTCCTAGCTCTGGACTCCAAACGCGCTCTAGTTTTTTTTTTTAGAACTATATCAAGGTTAGTTTTATGAATTTATAAATTATTTTAATAATTTATAAACTTATTTTTCCAGAAAATTCTAAAAGTGCCAGCTGTCCGAAATCAGACGCATTTTGGTATTTTTGAGATTACGGGAGATCCCGAACTCGAAATTATGAACCGTTTGAAGTTTCAGAAAGTTGACATGATGAAATTACATAAAATTACTTTTTCAGAATTTAATATGTAATTTTAATTTACTGTAAAATTCGTGCAACATAGACGTAAATAGGAAACCACCAAAAACTATCATTTATTCGCCCTTGTGGCCATAACTCTTTACCGACTTATGATTTTATAAAACTGTCAATTCTGGCATTCATGTAGCGCTAAAATCTATAGGATTTTATACACAAATCCAAGATTTGAGTCGGTTAACTTTTTGGTCAACGGATTGCCTTGATTCGCGTGTTACGGATCACAAATCCGTAAAGTTGATTTTCTTTGGACCAAAATTAGAATTTAGTAATAAAATCAGATTATAATAAGATTAAAATACTATTTTAGGTTATTTTATTCAGAATTAAAATAGATTAAAATGGAGGAACCTATTCACCCACTTTTGTAACCTAACTTGTTTAATTTATGTGACGAGTAGATCGGACGACGCCTTGAGTTGGGACTTCATTCTTTTTAAGACCAGGCAAGATACCTTGCCAAAATATTTACGGTACTTTGCATGCTTATTATATTTCTGTATATTTATTGCATTTTTGTATATTCATTGTATGTGTAGTTTCTTTCAATCATTACTATATATTAGATATGTTGACACACACATGACACTTAGTATCATGAGAGGACAATCAATAGGCGTATGGACTTTAACCACTCTGGTGAACCGTAGTAACTAGCACGCACTATGGTAGTCGTGTCCGATGGTCGCTACCCCCGCGGTATGTCGATTGATGGTGTCACGAGGGTCGCTACCCCCGCGGTATATCGGCTGATGATGTTCCTGACGTGTGTGTAAGTTATGAGATTAGATAGAGTAGCCTACCCGTGCCCATACGTCAAAAAGTTGTCCTCATTATGCATTTCATATAGATTGTCTTGTACAGCGTACTTACATATTTTCTACCTATTATGCATGTTTACTGTATTCAAATTGGCATGCTTCTATGTATCTTGTTACGTCCCTCTGAGGACCTGGCCTCTTTCCAGGTGTAGATGTTCATGACTATTCGCAGGAGCACGGATCATGACTTACCACTTATCTCTTCCGAGGAAGTCTTACCTTCCGATCACCATTGATTATCTTTAGTGATAGATCTTCTTAGCTGATACACTTCTATCATCATCTTAATTTATATTGGAGATATACACTTCTCTCTTATTTTAGTATTGATATAGTCATTGGTAGTGGATTTGTCTCTACCCATCTATTATTTTGGATTATTCAGACTCATTATTCTAGTTTAGTTATTTTATTTCTGTGACTTGTTCTGTGGATGAGATTAGTAAATCTGTGACTTGTGACACTATATATACCACATGTGAGTTTATATTCATATTATAGCGTACATATGTATTATGGTATTCATATATTGGAGTTGTCATATACATACGGCTGGCATGCTTACGTGTTCCTAGTCCTACGTATTTTGGGACTGGGGCATTACAATATGAAAAGCCTAACTTGTGTGGCAGTGCGTCGTGCGATATAAGAGGTAACACGGCGAGACTTACCCACTTACCATTTATCCTTCCCTGTCCAGGCAAACTAATGTTAATTCCAATTACGAGCATATATAAACATTCAGGGGCATACCATATGAAAATACTGTGTTATGAGCGAGATTATGCTACGAGTGCACGAGTTACAGGAAATATCAGGTATGTTGCATACGATGATCAAGTGCTCTTTATGCACAAGTGTTGTTATATTATGATCGTTCAGGAGTTCGGTTTTTCTCGATGCGATGCAATGACTCGCACGCGGGTAGCCGCTAAGCGAGGATGGCTTATCTATATGAACATGAGGTCACTGACATGGTGCCATGATGGACGGTCTAGTCTGGGAGGGAATGACATGCGATGCGAGGATCAGGGCATCGCAGGCTATTCTGTCCGATGCAGGAGACTATCAGGAGTTTCGGCCGGATCGGATCGGTGCCAGTGCCCCAGCAACCGTCCGCGGAACTAAAACCTTGTTTTCATGTTGTCCTGTGACCATGCAAGTCTCTAATCTTCAAGTCTTTGGTCAGGTGCAGGAACAAGTTCGAGGCAGGATATATATATATATATGGAATAAGTTATATGGAACAAGTTCGAGTCAGGATATATATATATGGAACTTGTTGAGGCATGATTACTCTTAATATTGAGTATCGACTCCAACGAGCCATTTTATTCAGTACAGGACACTATTGCTCCACGAGCTGGGATTCTTGGATCATAGAATTTGGTACAATTTTCCTGGTTCAGGAAAAGCTTTAGCGACCCAACGGTCCCGGATACATTCAGGTTTATTTATGCACGGAACAACTATCAGGTAGTCTTCCGAGGAGAACCTAAATGAATGCATGATATGCATAATATTTTATGGTCTTGGCATAGTTATGCAACAAGCATTGAAACTAGGCAATATATATAAACAGGCAAGTATGCACTTGTATAACATAAGCATTCACGTTGGCTCGGGCCCAAAGGTAAGCCGAGGAGTAAAACCGTAAGGGGACTTCCCGAGCGACATAGTCTACGTATAATGTAACAGTAAAGAAGTGCATGATGAAGTGTATAATGTTCATATCGTTCTACTCGAGGCATAACCGGGTCCAGTTGCACAAGGCAAAGGTAGCATGCGAGGGTCTAAATATAAGCAATGTTTCATTTTCCATGTTCTAGCATAAGCAATTATAAGTTAGGATTATTCCCTTAGCTAGGTGCGTTGTATTCTTATTAGCAAGCAGGGGGTGATTCACCTAGCGACTAGCATGTATCATTCCGTATTTTATGTGTGCTGGCTAAGCAAAGATAAGTTCACCGTAGCCACCCACCTTAGCGATGATCCGCCTCGGTCGAGTGATACTCCGACCGAGCCTCCGAAAACCTAAGCCGAAGTCCTGAAGGGACAAGTCTGGAAATCCCTTGCCTCAAATGAGTCTTCTCGCTGAAGCAAGACGGGTCGGGACGTTGCACTTTTGCCGTTTTGAATTGGCAGTCCGCTTGAGCGGAACGGGGTATTACATTATCCACCACTCAGTAAAAGTCTCGTCCTAGAGACTTCCTGAGGGCAAGCCTTACTATCGAATTTTTGATTCTATCCCGAGCGTAGCTATCGGTACCACTAGATCCATTGGAATACAATCCCCTACTCGATGCTTACGCCGTGTTACGTGTATACTGATTCAGTCTCATTTGTGCCTTAGCACGGGATAAGTTTCTTAACACGAGGTACATCTCAATCGATCTTGGATAGCGATCTAAGGCTGAGGCAAACTTATACAAGTTGTTATGCTTGTTCAGGAGGATATTCACTTGCACTAGCATTTGAGTTTAGCATATCGCAAGTCTGGATTGTGCACATATTCAAAGCGTCCTTCAGACATATGCATTTCACCAATTTAGTAGTAGCGAAGTCTTTGCACTCGAGTTTCACGTCTCATCGAGTTTTGGATCGTGCACACGTTCAAGGCATCCCTCAAACATATGCATTCAACCAAACTTAGAGATAGTGAAATCGGATAAGCTACTTGCAAAAATCTCAAGGGTTCCCGTTTATAAATCATAATGATACATCTGATAGGGTCAATCAAATCCCAAGTAAATTCCATTCTCACTCAATCCAAGTATTTGCACTTCCGATATGCACGATCTATCCGATTCAACCGACTAGCGTCCATCTGTTCGGGTCAAACATAGGACGCATCATCGTTCCCAGTCTAACCCTAAGTCTTGTTGCCCCAGTTCTTTTGATTGTTCAAGCAATATTCTAAAGTCGGTTGCACAGGTTCATTCACTCAGTACAGGGTCGTCTGCCTAATTGCTAGGTCAGCTCACAAGGTCATAGGTACATGTTCAAGTATACGATACATCGTGCAAATTCGTCGCACGATGCTTGCCCCAATTCCTAGGGTCAAACCATTATTCATTTGTACTGTGTATTCTACCCAAGCTCGTTTCACTCATATTTCTAAACATTGAGCACAGATTTTTCCTACTCTCAATAACACGTTCATTTGCACAGGGGACGAGCCCGTTCAATAAAATTCATAATATATCCAAATTGTAGGACAAGTCTAGTGATTTGCGTAGTCTATCTCTCCAAACATGTTTTGATGGAATCCATATCCATTTCAAGTCTAGACAACCAAGCCAAGATTCAATTTTAAACCTTAGATTATATCCTCAAGTCGTCCAACAATATCAATGCGTCCGTCCACGAAACCATCAAGCGTGATTTACTCCTGGTTCTAGGCTAACTCATCCTAAAACACTTTTGATTTACTACATTCAAAGTTTTTGTATCCATCGAATCAAGTCCGTTCATGCAGTGATTGTAGTTCGTCTTATAAAATTATTCGGCTTTCATTTTATCGTTTGGTACATCCATAGTCTACTTTTGGCATTCCTCAACGACCAAGTTCAAATATTCAAGCCCAAGTCCCTCCATTTCTGATACGTTCATTATATCAAGTTCGTTCTTCCAAACTCCAAGTAAAATTCGTTATCACTCATATCATTCCTGGAAACATAATATTTTCTTTGCTTGTATCGATCCATGATATCTTCCAATTATCGATACCAAGTCAAATTCATATTCCGAAGCCAAATATCCATTCTCGGGTTAACTTAACTGAGCGATATTTTATTCACGTTCAATCCATTTGTTTCAAATCCGAAACCGCTCGCACGATTCTTAAATTTCCAACAAGTTTTTCCTTAACCAAGATATTGGTTTCCATTTCCGAGAATTTCTATTCTATATAAGCCTTATCATTTATTCAAGTTATTTTCAATATCGTTCAGTCTGACTATCGTCCAGGTTATGGATCCATTTGGACGTTTCTAAATGATCCATCCACCACTCGAAATCGAGTCATTCCACTAAATACGTATTCGATAGTCATCCAAGCAATCAATATTTGATTTGTGTCTACCGACACGAAATATCATTTGAGCTATTTCCAAAATCAAGCATGATTCTTAATATTCGCCTAAGCGATAAATCTGGTACAGTTTTTATCGGTTGTAGTTCTAAGTCTGACTTATCTTATTCCTGAATGATGTCCAAATCTCGTTGTAACTGGCTTGCACCAAAGGATCTTGGTGCGCGATAAAGAACACAACTTAGCCGAAGGGCTGTGTGCATAGCGAACCGTTCAGGCGGTATTCGATCCCATAGTAACCAGCTGGGCAAATATGTATAGACCATTTGGGTTTGCACATAAGTCACAATTCTAGCACGGGTCTATTTCTAGAGGGTCTTGTACAGGTTGGCACAAAGGCCAATCGTATCACAATGTCGTACACGCAATCATATCATTTCACATGCAACTTTTCGGAAGTATTTAAACTTATTGTTTGGAACATCCCATTGAGGCATTGAGAGAGTGTGTGCACATAACCCGCGAATGAGCTTTCCAAAACGGAGATAATCAAAATGAAGTCCAAAGACGTATAAGCCAGGCTCTGATACCATTCTGTCACGCTCCGATCTCCCGCAGGCTAATCGTCCGTCCCCGCTAGGCGGGAATCACCGCGCCAGCGCTCCCGTAGGACGATCGCTTCGACCCATCCGGGCGTGATACCGCATGAGCATGAACCGCGCCCGTGCAAGGCCATGGTTCATTGGCTGGCGGTAAGAGATCTAAGCCACAGAGTCGCACAGATTGTCCGAGTACAGCGGAATTTATGAACGCATATGCGAACGGTAACCAGTTCACTGAGTCGACAATAGCGAAAGCATTGAATATATCAAGTAGAAGTAAAGCAACTTTTTTTATTCATATTGAAACAAGTGTTACAGGCGACGTATAGCCGAGATTACAAGTCACTTAAGCACTCTCTCTCTGAAACATAAAAGCGTGCCAAGTGGCTACATTTGTGGAATGATGTATAGGCGATGTTCAGGCGATGTTCAGGCAATGTTCAGGCGATGTTCCAATATTATGTCTTGTATATGTGCTTCAGTTCCGGACGCAACGCTCCAAGGCTTCAGAGTGAACTCCACGCCTTAGCACGCCCGAAGGAGGCATCCGCACCGAGCGAGGTTCTCCCGTACCCTGCACACAATCTGGTGGGTTATCAGTACATGAATGCACTGGTGGGGAGGCTACTCGCCCGCTCGACAAATCCAAACACATAATATAGGTTTCGTGCATCAACTATTTAGTTGTCTTGCTAGTTGAGCCTTAGGATCAGTTTTATGGCATATATGAAAAGCCTAACTTGTGTGGTAGTGCGCCATGCGATATAAGAGGTAACACGGTAAGACTTACCCACTTACCATTTGTCCTTCCCTGTCCAGGCAAACCAATATTAATTCCAAGCACGAGCATATATAAACATTCAGGGGCATACCATATGAAAATACTGTGTTATGAGCGAGATTATGCTACGGGTGCACGAGTTACAAAAAATATCAGGTGTATTGCATACGATAATCAAGTGCTCTTTATGCACAAGTGTTGTTATATCATGATCGTTCAGGAGTTCGGTTATTCTCGATACGATGCAATGACTCGCACGCGGGTAGCCGCTAAGCGAGGATGGCTTATCTATATGAACATGAGGTCACTGGCATGGTGCCATGATGGACGGTCTAGTCTGGAAGGGAATGACATACGACGCGAGGATCAGGGCATCGTAGGCCGTTCCATCCGATGCATGAGACTATCAGGAGTTTTGGCTGGATCGGATCGGTGCCAGTGCCCCAACAACCGTCCGCGGAACTAAAACTTTTTTTCAAGTTGTCCTGTGACCATGCAAGTCTCTAATCTTCAGGTCTCTGGTCAGGTGCAGGAACAAGTTTGAGGCAGGATATATATATATATATATATATATGGAACAAGTTCGAGTCAGGATATATATATATAGAACTTGTTGAGGCAAGATTACTCTTAATATTGAGTATCGACTCCAACGAGCCATTTTATTCAGTACAGGACATTATTGCTCCACGAGCTGGGATTCTTGGATCATAGAATTTGGTGCAATTTTCCTGGTTCGGGAAAAGCCTTAGCGACCCAACGGTCCCGGATACATTCAGGTTTATTTATGCACGAAACAACTATCAGGTAGTCTTCCGAGGAGAACCTAAATGAATGCATGATATGCACAGTATTTCACGGTCTTGGCATAGTTATGCAACAAGCATTAAAACTAGGCAATATATATAAACAGGCAAGCATGCACTTGTATAACATAATCATTCATGTTGTATTCTTATTAGCACGCATGGGGTGATTCACCTAGCGACTAGCATGTATCATTTCGTATTTTATGTGTGCTGGCTAAGCAAAGACAAGTTTACCGTAGCCACCCACCTTAGCGATGATCTGCCTCGGTCGAGTGATACTCCGAACGAGCCTCTGAAAGCCTAAGCTGAAGTCCTGAAGGGACAAGTCTGGAAATCCCTTGCCTCAAATGAGTCTTCTCGCTGAAGCAAGACGGGTCGGGACGTTGCACTTTTACATTTTTGAATTGGCAGTCCGCTTGAGCGGAATGGGGTATTACATTATAGGCAACTATTTCAGGCACTCAGGCGGTGCCACGCTAGTGGATAGACGAGGGGGCGTTAGGAGCACCTATATTTTGAAGTATAGCTGAAGTTAGTTCATTTTGGAGGCGACTTCAATCTATACAAGGGCGTAATGTATGAACGACGTGGACTATCTGATGGAGCGCGCCCTACCTTTTGAGTTTCTTTTTTGTAATGCAAATCAAGTAGCCGAGAGGCGCATCAATGTAAACTCTATGTAAATTACTCTGAATTATCAATGAAAAGCATGTTTCTTCCTATACTTGTGTTCAAATATCCATGAATGTGTTTTCTAAATTGTGTTTCCAAATGGGTTCCTATTACTGCACGTTCTTGGCTTGTGCGAGCGCAACTCCGGCCTCGCACGGCATCACGCCCCAGCGAGAACGATCGGTTCCGCAAAGGATCCAGCGAGGACGATTGACCCTTTCGGGATCGGGGCGTGACACCTATTATGGACCTAGAGTAGATGAGGGTTATATCCAGGAGATTCCAAACGAGCCACTCTCTATAAAGGAGACACCACCCGCAGTTGCTTAATTAGCACTTAGTTCATTTGTATTGGATTGTTCCAAACTTTGAGATTCTGAGTTGTACCATTTTGAGACTTATGTTATCATTGAGTTAGCTAGCTCTTAGACTTATTGCTTCTGTTTGAGATGTTATTTCTAAACTTATGTGTTAGAAACTCCTTTATATCATTTTCTTATCTTTATCGTGTCATTTATCTCCCTATAGTTATTATTATGATTGAGTATTGGATGACATTATATTTATATTTTTTCTTGTCCTTCTTATGGAGTTGAGTTCATTGACATGTTATACATTATTGTGAGGTGCGATGGATAGTATTGTGACCTGGACAATGTTCTACCGTCGTGGCGTAGGCTCGACGTACCCACGACTTATGTCCAATTTTTGGGTATGGGTCATGACATCTTTACTCATGGATACCGCATGGTGCTTTCGACTCCCATTTCCTACCAGCAACTGTGAGGAAGTATTCGTCTCCCTGTGTTTGTTGCTCCCTCCCTTGAGCCGTCTATGCCCCTCCTTTGTCGATGTTGCCTTGCCCGCCCCTTGACTCCTAGTCTCCATTCCACACTAGGCTTGGAACACTACTATTCGTTGTCGGCTCCCTCATTGCCATGTGGGTCTTGGTTGTCTTATTCTCGCAGTTCAGGAACTTCATATGCTTTGCTAGAAAATCCTTCCCCCGTTTTGCATTGTTAATTTGAAGGGTGTTTGAAACATCGAAAATGTTAACACATTGGTGGAACCCATTTATACTCTACCTCATGTATAAATACTTCCCCATATGGGACATGTATTCAATACGAGATGGTAGAACCCTGCCTATTTCAATTTCTAAAAAAACTCTAGCGTAACCCACCATCGCTCTTGTCTTGGTCGTCTCATCAGCCTTGATAGGTTTGCCAATCATGTTAGCGAGTTTCATCATCATATGTGTACTTCAATATATAATTGGGAGGTCTGGGAACCGAATCTAGACCAGCACCCAGAATAACACCTCCCCCTCACATCTCGTCTCTGGCATCCATGCCTTCAATATGATAAGCCTTCCGTCAAACGTCAACGGCCCCCTTGGATGACTCTATCCATATATTCTTGCATGCCAAAGAGAGCAAAGTGTAACCCATTACTACAAGAGAAGAATTCCATACTACCTTTCGAGTGCCATACGCGGTTAACATAATCTCTGATATGATTATAGAACGGTTTGTTACCTAATACATACAATATAATAGTATTCTTCTAGTACTCCTTTGTCTCCAATAAATCATCCTCCGTGAAGGAAGCTCTGAATTCATTGCTCACCTTCTTCGGCTGGACATAATGCATCTGCCCGCTGGGTATCATCAATCCTGGACGTAAAAAATTCGTCCAGAACTTGCTTTGAACCCTCTCCTCCATCGTAGCCTTCCATTTATCGACCGCTGCCAGGCCTCTGGGTATCGTAGGCCTCGACAACTGCGACGTCGGGCTTGAGGTATTGACCGCCCTTCTCGGTGCTGAGTGCATTGTCGTATTTGAAGGTCCTCCCCACAGTCTCCCTTCCGCCATAGTTCTTCCTCCATTGCTTCCGGATCCCCTCTCTTCCACCCCTTTTCATGTCTTCCTGAGTAGATCCCCACCCTACCAACGTAGTACTCATGCATCGCTACCCCGACTCCGACGACTGACTGTCGGCCAACCTCCATCCGTCTCCCTTCCATTCTTCTTGTGTCAGTCTCTACCCCCTCCTCCGTCCCTCACGAGCCCTGGATCCCAAACGAAAAATCCTAGCTCCTTGTTTTTGGCCGTCATATATATATATATATATATATATATATATATATGGGTAAACGGGATATGAGCCATAGGCTCATATTCCTATATGAGCCATGCACATGTGGACCAATATGAATGGATTCCTACATCCCATGTGCACTAGTATATTTCATTCATATTGGTCCATCCGTCTCCCTTCCATTCTCCCTGTGCCAATCTCTACCCCCTCCTTCGTCCCTCACGAGCCCTGGATCCCAAACGGAAAACCCCAGCTCTTTATTTGTGGCCGTCATATATATATATATATATATATATATATATATATATATATATGGGGGTAAACGGGATATGAGCCATAGGCTCGTATTTCTATATGAGTCATACACATGTGAACAAATATGAATGAATTTCTACATCCCATGTGCACTAGTACACTCCATTCCTATTGATCCACAAAAAATATGAGTCTATGGCTCATATCTATTTTTTCCTATATATATATATATATATATATAGAGAGAGAGAGAGAGAGAGAGAGAGAGAGAGTTGAAAATAAGAATGACTCAAATAAGAAAATACCCATTCTCCCCGTCCTACACAAACTGCCATCAAAAGTATGAACATCCAATGCTGCTTTTATTGAATAAGTTCTGCCAAGATGTAATGCATGAACATTAAGTCAACTAATCACACGGCAGGGATACATAGAAACAAGGAACAAATCGGGATCACACCATATGATGATTTTAATTAATTATTCACTCTTCCTCAGGATAAGGAAGGCGTGAACCAAAACGGAAAAAATGAGGACAATTCACATCCTAGAATCGACGATAAGCTGCCAGGCAAACACGGTCCGATCGCGTCTCCGCCGTCGATGCGGAACACACCACTATCCATGAGAAGTTCGTTTCTAGAGTTGCAGATGAGCTTCGCTAGGTAGATGCGGTCCTTCTCGAGTCCTCCTCCTCCTGCAGCAGCAGCAGCAGCTGCTTGATCATCTGCTGCAATCGGAAGCAACGTAGTCTGCAACGAGTCGACGAACAGAGCTTGATCGCCCAAGTGCTCCACCTTGACCCAGTAACCGACCAGCCCTCCCTGCCACGCCATAACTTCGAACTTGCTGTAGAGGTTGCTATCGGGATCCTGCACCCCGAGGACCAGCACTAGATCACCAGTGGGAGACGAGGCTAGAGTGATCACCCCTTCTTCGAGCTGGTCCATGTACTCGTACTGCATGGTGCTGGTCGTCCCCCCCTCCAAGCTCAGCATCGTCAGCTGCGACTGGCGGTATCGGCCGACGAACTCCGCGCTGAGCTCCCACGTGTTGGGCCCGCTGCAGAGGATGCAGAACATCCCGAAGTGGTACACGATGTCGCGTACGGAGTTGTTCTCCGTGACCGGTATCTCGGTCCATTTTCGATCGGTCGACTTGGCGTAGGCGATCTTCCCGGTGGAGGTGACCGCCATGGCGATGATCACGCCGTCGGGGGCGGTCGTCGGGCTATCCGAGAGGACGACCTTGCCGACGCTCGGACGGGTGTTGGGGTCGATTTCCGGCTGGACGTAGAAGGAAGGGAACGGCACTTGCTCTCCGGTGATGGGGTTGAGGAGGAATATCTTGAGCTTGTGGTGGACCACGAGCCACCCGTCCTTGTGTCCGGCACACCAGGTGTTGCCGCTGCCTCTTAGTTTCGGGAGGAAGGGGAGGTGGCAGGACCGTCCTTGGAGCGGGCTGACGATGGAGAGCCGACTGCTGTCCTCGAAGTAGTTCAGCATGAGCCAGGGGCGTTTGTCGAGGAGGAAGGGGTGGGAGCCTCTCAAGGCGTGGAACCATGAGGTGCAGACTGCGCGGAGCCGGACGTGCTCGGCTACGGAAAGCCTGGGTACGATGGAGAGGAGGAGGTCGGGAGGAAGAGCCGCCCACCTGTTGTCGACGTCGCCGGCGGGAGGAGTACGAACGGGTATTGCCGCGCCTCGCTGTTTAAGTTTGCGGCGCTGGCCCGATCTGGTCCGGGAGGAAAACAAACCACCGAGACAGAAACATCCAGCCATTGCTTCACGAAACTTCAGAAACTTTAAGTCGATCGTCTCGGCTTGTTCTCTTTTCCTCCCTTGCATGTTATATAGGAAGAATAACATGCTCCGTAGACTTTTAAGAGTTAATTTGGTTGAGGTCCATCTTTTCCAACTTAATTTTCGTCAAATTTTCTCTTTTCTAAAAATGTTAATTGCGGAAATCTTACATAAAGAACGTAGTATTTGTCATTTTTGTGGTCGAACTTTTCTTTTTTGACTGAAATGGTGCATCAGCTTTGCATTTTGGCTCAATTAGTGCATGAAATAAATTTCGTTGGTATTTTTGGATAAAAATCGATAAAAATAAACATGTGATGGTCACGTGCCTTATTTTTAATGGTTATTTTTGTTAAATTTTTGGTTTAGACTACTATTTTTAACTATTTTTATCCAAACAATTTTTTCGAACACTAATATTCTTCTGAAAATGATGGTCCAAAACCAAAAACTTGACAAAAGAACCATAAAAAATAAATAGGTCACGTGACCATCACATATCCATTTTTATCCAAAAATTATAACAAAATTTACTTCAGGCACTAATTGAGCCAAAATATAAATCTCATGAACCATTTTGACCACACAAAAAAAATCGATCACCAAAATTACAAATACTACATTCTTTATGTACCATTTCGACAATTAGCTCTTTCTAAAAATTGTGACTTGATTTTCTCCTCTCAAAGTTTTGGTTTTATACTAGTAAACAAATCCATAAATGTTATTCATTATCCAAGTTTTTTTTGGATATTTTTTGGAGTATTACCATCATCCATGACATGTGGATGATGTGACGATGATATGACGACGATCTTAGAGTTAGAAAATCTTATGTACTAATGAGAGATTTCGTGATAGAATTCAAAAATAAAATTAGAATATCACAAATAAGTTTTTTAAAAATATATCTTATCTATAACTCTAAAATTGTTATCACGTCATCATCAGGATTTAGTTTTTTTTAAGATGAAATAAAATTTTCTTTCAATAAAAAGACTGTTTTGTATGTAGACTTATCTACGTCATCCACTACTAGAAAAAGCGGGATTAGCGACGCATTTTAGCGACTCCAGCTATAAACATCGCTAAATTAGCGACTCCATAAAAAATGTCGCTAGACGTCGCTAATTGGCGACATATAGCGACGTTTAGCGACTTTTATTAAGATTTTAAAAGATTAGTCGCTATAAGTTCAATTATGGTCGCTAAACGTCGCTAATATGTCTAATTTAGCGACGTTTAGCGTCGTAATTAGCAACGTCTAAATTAAAAATATTTAGCAACGTGCTTAGCGACGTCATTGACGTTGCTAAATTTTAATTTAGCGACGTTTTTATTTGACGTCGCTAAACGTCGCTAAATTTTGGTTAATTAGGGCTCAGTTTTCTTTTCTCCCATCTGTCGAAAATTTTAAAACTTTTCAAAACCTTTCGATTTCCCCCACCCCCCCCTCTCCGGCGACCGGCTCTCCACGGCTGCGGCTACTCCGGCATCCCCCTCCTCCTCCTCGAGCTCTAGGTAAAGCCTAACTCTCTCTCTCTCTCTCTCACATGTGACACTAACACAACACACACTTGACAGACACGACACGACACACACACACAGACATTGACAGACACATACGACACACACACACAGACGCAGACACACACACACACACATACACACTCACATAGACACTGACACTGACACTGACACACTGACACAAACACTGATCAGGACCTAGGGTTAGGGTTAGGTTTTTGACCTAGGGTTAGGGTTACGGTTAGGGTTAGGGTTAGGGTTTTTGATCAGGATTGATTCCTATACATCTATTTTATTCAATATTGTCAACTATTAGTTTATTCATATAATATTTGATCTATTGGATGTGTCCATGTGAATTGACGGTTGGTATCATGGTGGTGTGGTGTATGAAGGATGTATCCTAGAGTATCTTGGTGTTGCACACCAAATGTTTATGAATTGGACTAGTGGTTGTGTGTGTGTCTATTTATGCCTTAGAGTATCATATGATATGTATATGTAAATTGGTGTATTATCTATTTGCATATGAGAGAGTATATGCATATATAGGTGTATCTCGATATATATATAGATAGGTATATAGCTACTGTTATCTGTGTTGGTGTTCATAGTGTCTTCTAGCTATGCTTGATGTGGGAGAGGGTAGAAGAGTCGAGTTGTGTGGGTGTCACTACTGAACTATGAGGCTTCAGGAACTGAACTCAATTCAGTTTGGCCTAGTGCATTAGGCAAGCTGACAATGTGTTGCAGTGGTGTCGGGTTGGCACTGTGAGGAGGGGATTGGTTCCTGTCATCTTCTGCAGTGGGAGAGTGTTGGTGCATACTTGAGCAGCATTAAACACATGCATGCTTGAGCAATGGCAAGGCAGCAGCAAGCATTGCTGTGAGCCATGGCAGTAGCTAAGGGTTGTTGGAAACAACTAAGTGAAGGGAAGATTTAGCCATTGCAGCTAGGCATTAACAAAGTATCAGAGGTTGCAGACTTAGTTAGGGTCTGCAGGCATGTGTTTGGGTTAAGGTATAGCCAAGTATCGGGTAGGTGTTCACAGGTCACTTGTTGCATGCCAATACAGCCCTTAACTGATACTGTGGTATCAGGGATTTAATTGGCAAGAGTGATCAGTGCAGTGCAGTTCAATTAGAGCACAACAGTGCTGTGAAGTGAACTGATACTGTGGTATCAGGTATTATTGTGACATACATTTATGAGCTAAGATGTGAGTTGGGGTAAGGTAGGATATTAGTTAAGTTATACTAGTAGTATTTAGTATAGCTAATATTAACTAGTATACTTAGTAATAACTAGTATTAGCTAGGCATTAACTAGTATAAACTAGAATTCCTTAGTACGACCTAGAAGACATAGTGTAGCAAGGTATTAACCTAGTATTGACTAGTATAAACTAGTATGGATCTAGAAGTGGCTTAGAAACATCACCATTAACTAGTTAACCCTGTTTATCATTTCAAAACACTCATTAACATTTATATTCCATATCTAGGGCTCTTGGACTTTGATAAATGAAAGTATATATTATATCAGTTATGAAATGAAAGTATTGCTTATTTTAGACTTTGATAAATGGTCAGTTGTTTTGAATATTGCTTATTTTAGACTTTGATAAATGAAAGTATGTATTATATCAGTTATGATTTTTATAGTACGGTTAAGTTATGAAGTTAGGTGATAAACCACTGTATGTAATGATTTATATGATACATACTGTCATTTATGCAGAAGTGTCTAGAAATGGATATGAATTACTATCTGCGTCATCGTTCGTGGATGTACAACTGTCATCCTGATGACATGTGCGGTGTGCGGGATGAATTCATTGAGGGTGTACAGCAGTTTCTGCAGTTAGCCAAGGCGTTCCCTCAGTACATAGACGGTACCAAAATTAAGTGTCCGTGTGTGAGATGTCGCAACAGAAAATATCATCCAGAAGTGGAAGTTACATATCATTTGTACTCGAAGGGCTTCACGCCGAATTACTATCAGTGGACCGTGCACGGAGAACTTGTATCTCTAGCATCGGAGTCGGAGCCCTATGTGGAGCCGTATATGGATGTCCACAACCACGATGCTTACGACGACGGGTTGGTGAACATGGTTTATGATGCGGCGGGGCCTAGTTTCAATCCGGACAATTATGATACGGCGGGGCCTAGTTTCAATCCGGACAATTATGATGCGGCGGGACCTAGTTTCAATCCGGACAATTATGATACAGCTGAGGAGGTACCGAATGTCGATGCTGTAAAGTTTATGGAGTTGTTGGAGAATGCAAGGACTCCACTATATCCTGGTTGTGAGGATCATTCACCGTTGGAGGTGGTTACAAGATTATTGAGCATCAAGTCCGATTTTAACATGTCGCAAGAATGCTATAATCGACTGCTCGATTTGATTATAGAGATCTTGCCCGAGGGTACAAAGTTGCCTAAAGACTTCTATCGATCTAAGAGGATGGTGAGATCGCTTTGGATGGGATACGAGAAAATCGATGCATGTCGCAACGGGTGCATGTTGTACTACAAAGACGACAAGGATGAAGATGCGTGCAGATTCTGTGGTGCTGATCGCTACAAGGCCACTGTTAGAGGAAAGTCTGTCAGTGCAAGGAAGCCTACCAATTCGATGCACTACTTGCCTTTGATGCCGCGGTTGCAGCGGTTGTTTATGGTTAAGGAGACTGCAGAAAATATGAGTTGGCATAGGCAAAAACAGATCGAAGGAGTATTAGATCATCCATCCGATGGAGAAGCATGGAAGCACTTTGATCGAGAGTATCCATATTTTGTCGAGGAAGTGCGTAATGTCAGATTGGGGCTCTCCTCTGACAGTTTTACCCCATTCGGACTTTCGGGCTCCCAGTATTCGTGTTGGCCTGTGATCGTCAGTCCGTACAATCTACCGCCTTGGATGTGCATGAAGACTCCGTATATATTCCTAACCGTTATTATCCCGGGTCCGAACAATCCGAAGAGGAACATCGATGTGTATTTACAACCTTTGATAGATGAGTTGAATCAGCTGTGGGAAGTAGGTGCCAACACGTACGATGTTTCTAGAAAGCAGAATTTTCAGATGAGGGCAGCACTTATGTGGACCATCAACGACTTTCTGGTCTATGGAATGTTATCGGGATGGAGCACCCATGGTCGTCTCTCATGTCCGTATTGCATGGACCATACTCAGGCTTTCCGTTATAAACACGGAGGCAAACCGTGCTTCTTCGATTGTCATCGATAATTTTTGCCGGAGGATCATCCGTACCGGAGGAACCGGAATGCTTTTCGTGTGGGAGTTGTGGAGAAGGCCAATCCACCGCTAAGGTGGCCCGAATACACGATATGGGAAGAGGTAAAAGATTTACCAAGTGCTATCGAAGAGCCTGCTAAGGGGTACAAGTGTGACGGATTTGGTCGCACCCATAACTGGACGAAGAGGAGTATATTCTGGGATCTGCCATATTGGAGCACCAATCTGATCAGACTTAACCTTGATGTCATGCATATCGAGAAGAATATGTTTGATAACATAATTAATACTGTAATGGAGGTAAAGGTGAAGACGAAAGATAATCCGAAGGCCAGGTTGGACTTAGAAGAAATATGTAGACGTCCTGCATTGCATTTGATAGAGGAGGAGAATGGAAAGTTAAAGCAATCTAAGTCAGTTTTCTCACTGGAGAAAGGGGATAAAGGTATAATTTGTAGGTGGATTCAGGGTCTAAAGTTTCCAGACGGGTATTTGTCGAACTTGAGAAGATGCGTCGACCTCAAGGAGAACAAACTGGTGGGTATGAAGAGCCACGATTGTTACATATTCATGGAGAGGTTAATTCCGATTGCATTTCGGGAATTCTTATCGCAGGTCGTTTGGGACCCATTGACAGAGCTGAGCATATTCTTCAGAGATCTTTGTTGTACTAAGTTGCTCGTCGATCGTCTAGAAAAGCAAGAGAAGGACATTACGGTAACACTATGTAAGCTCGAGAAGGTGTTTCCTCCTGGATTCTTCGACTCTATGGAGCATTTGCCAATTCATCTTTCCTATGAGGCACGTGTTGGTAGTCCTGTCGGTTATCGGTGGATGTACCCCTTCGAGCGGCATCTGAATCACCTAAAGAGAAAGGTGAAAAACAAGGCACGGGTTGAGGGCTCTATTTGTGAAGCTTATATTCTCGAGGAGATTATAAACTTTTGCTCGACGTATTTCAAACCGCATGTTGCTACTAATAGCACGAAAGCTCCGAGAAATGACGACGCATATCAGAAATCTAATGATGCAATACTCAAAGTATTCAATGCGTTTGGAAAGCCTTCAGGAAAAATGAAGAAGAGATATTTGAATGACGATGAGCTAAGGGCTGCTCAATTGTATATATTACTCAATTGCGACGAGGATGAAGTTGAGAAGCTAGAGGGGTAAGTAATTAATACGTCCACGTTTACATCATCTCAATGTAATAGTATAAGATACTATTATGCTACTAATCAGCAGTTGCTTCATTATTTTTCAGCACATATAATGATGAGTTAATTGAGGTCGGTTAGACCCTATATAACAGACGAAGAAGTATAACAAGATATGAGATGCCATTTTCCTTCTTGGTTGAGCGCATATATAAGATGCTTGGTAATTACTTTTTATTTCTGCACTTGCAAAACAAATAACTTACTATCGCTACTTTGGTATTTAGGTCGATCGTCTAATAACACCCGAGACTGAATCTATTAGAACTCTAGCCAAGGGACCAATTACTGCCGTAAAAATATGGCCAAGTTTCTGTGTGAATGGGTTCAGGTTCAAGTCAACAAATGCTCCTATCAGAGACAGCTTTCTGGATCTTGATTCCACGAAAAATAGTTGTTTGTGTATCAAATCTTCGAACTACAAAGACGTCAATCCGGGCAATGATTTTTTTGGCATCTTACGAGAGATTGTGGAGTTGACATATAATTATTGCACAGAATCTACTAATATCGTGCTATTCAGGTGTGAATGGTTCGATCCGATTCAAGATCAAGGTTGGAAAATTGACAAGCATGGCCTTGTGGATATAAACTACAAGCGTAGATATCAAGGCTACGAACCATTTGTCCTATTAAGTCAGGCTCAGCTCATGTACTTCACAAATTATCCTAGATGGGGGACAGCGAGGTCGGATTGGTGGGCAGTATGCAAGACTAAAGCTAGAAATATCTTTGACATTGACGAAATAGCTTATCAGGAGGATGTTCTACCTCTTGTAACAAATATTGTAGATGTGGACTCAACGGAAGTTACTCATTACACGAGTAATAATGTAGAAGATATAGAATTATTCGAAGAGGAAGACGAAGTAGATGAAAGTGAAAACGAGGAGGAGGAAGAGGAAGAGGAGGACGAGGAAGGCGAACAAGATAAATTTTCTGAAGATGATTGAAAATAAAATATATTGCCTGTAGAATGTAACTATATTTTGACTGTAGAATGTAGATCAAGGTTGAAAATTGATGAAGTAGATGTACTATTTTAACGAATATATGTATTATATTTTGACTGTAGAATGCTTTGAGATATGCATCACATTTCTACTGTAGAATGTACTATATATTTGTGTTTCTCTATATTCATCATATGTTGTTATCAGATATGACAGGACGATGCGGAGGATTGGCAGGTCCCGAGGTAGACAGAGTGCTCCTCCGGTACTGCCTACTGTTGGTTCCGGATTATCGTCGCCCAGTACTCCAGTATATCGATCACTCACATCTCCGACTGTTGGGACGAGTAGTTCAAGGCATGATAGTACACCCTCGTCCAGCGTTCCTTCTGCTGACGGAACCATGGGGACAGATGAGCATGTCGAGAAGGTCGTGCCCACGTTGTCCCAGCATCAGCAAGATCCTCCATGCGCACCTCCGGAGGAGACGAGGACAGAGATTTGGGCCGACGGTACAAAGTAAGTCAATTAGATGGTTTAGTATAATATATATCGTGTATTTCTTTATTCATCGTATATTGACTTTTTCAGTATTCTAAATTATTATCTCTGTATAGATATCGTCCATCGTCGGTTCAGAGATGCCTGGGCCAATTTCTGAGGAACAACTACGGTGGCCCTTGGATCAACTACTCTGAGGCTCCGGAGGAGAAGAAGGCATTCTGGTTTGCGCACTTCCAGGTAAAAGTATATTAAATAAATCCTCTAATTTATGCATATTATATAACTTATCCGTGATGCTAACATACTAAATTATTTATTGTAGCAAACGTATTTTTATCCTCTGCACCGGGCCGAGTTGATCGAGCGGCTCTGTCCTACCGTTGCCGCCAAGCTTATCCGAGATACTCTGGATGACCAGAAGGCTCGTGATCATGCTGGAAAACCGATCCAAGGTTGGATCATGCCTGAGCAGTGGACTGCGATGAGGGCTAGATTCGACGATCCGAGCTACAAGGAAAGGTCTGAGAAGGCCAAGGCGGCTAGGCGAAATACTGCCAAGTGTTGTGGTGGCTCGATTCCGATGACGGAACATTTTCGTCGTTTGGTATGTTTTTTCTTTTAAAATATATTATTTTAATGTAAGTACCATAAAATGGTACTTGGAAAAAATGTTTAAGTTTAGTAATAAATAATATATTTTTAACAGGTACAGAGGGGTGATGATGCAAACATGGTGACCGTCTTCTTGGCCACCCATCGCAAGGACGAAAATCTCATTGATGAGAGGGCCTCGCAGACCTATGTAAGTATTACTTTACTTTGTGTTAATTTTAATATAACTTAGGCAATTATCGAGTTTCCAAACCTTTCTAGGCCGAGTATCTTAGGCTGCGTGAGCGGGCGACTGCTAGTGCACCTACACCTAGAGAGGCTGGTACTTTATCGCAGTTCGCTCCAGCTCCGTCGGTGGACGACCTGTGGGTGACCGCAGCTGGTGGTCTCCAGAGGGGTACGTACTACGGTACGGGCTCCTATGGCGCCCTGGTTGCGACGCAGTCATGTAGGGCTTCCTCGACAGCTGCGCATTCCACACAGCCCTCGCAGTCCCAGCCCTCGCAGTCGTCGACCAGAGTCCAGGAGGCCGTTGACCGTCAGATTGCGTCTCTCCGTGACGAGTTGCTGCGAAGGATGGAGGAGCAGCCCCGGTCCCAGCAGCAGGCGGATGATCCGATGCTCATCGTACGATTCGATATGCTCGACCGCAGCATGACGGTGCTCTGGGATTTGACAAATGATATTAGAGCCTCGACAGACCGCAATATCATGGAGCTGCATGCATCACAGCTATCGATGGGCGAGAGGCTGACGATGATGCAGGATTCAATGGTTCATAGCAGTACGAGGCTGTTATCTACCATGGATTCTTACAACCAGCGACTCGCAGACTTGGAGCGGGCACGGCCTCCTGGTGTGCCTACATCGACACAGACTCCACCGACGTGACTGCCTTCTCCATTGACATCGGTGTCGATTCCACGGGACGAGTATGAGCAGTTCTTATCCTTCAAGCGCGCCGGTGGTCAGCCTCCTGCAGATCCGCAGTAGTATAGCTAGTTACTGGATATTTATATTTTTTTTATTATTTAGGATGCGATTGTATGGATATAAATTTGCAATTCAGTAATTATTTTTTTACTACTATAATGTTATAATGTTATGATAATACTACTTCACATTATAATTAATTTGTCAACTTACAATGTTATGATAATACATACTTCACATTATAATTAATTTGTCAACTTACAATTATTTAAACTCCTTGTATCATTATCTGTGCTCTCAAGTCTCTGATAGTTGTTCAAATAACAAATTGCATTCCCATACTTCTTGGTCAGGGAAATGGAACAAATAACCAAGTTGCCCTTCTACTTTTACTTTAGTTTAGAATTTAGGTATTATTTTTAACATGTTCAGAATGATCTCATTTGAGCTAAATAAGATTTAGCATTGGAAACTAATATTTCACAACCCTGAACAATTATAACCTAATTTTATTGCCCAACTATCTATATATAGGATGTTGTGTCCTAACTCAACAACTCTTTGGCCAATATATTTATTATATATAGTACTGAACTCTTAAATTTGTACAACTTTATTAGCATAACGACTGTTCCATTTGAGCTTGATTTCTAGTAGAAATTAACATTTAAGTTTTCATAATTACCTGTTTTGGGCAGTTTCATTATCATATTGGTAGAATATTCTGGAAATTGGAGTTTGTAAACAAAATGATGTTTTGGTATGCAGATCGAAGATGGGTTTGCTGAGGGAAAGATCTTGTGGTGAGTGTTATGTCTGCAATGGATGAAGAACAGATCTGCAGTCTAAAGAAAATTTGCAAACCCAGAAATGCAATTCAGTAATATTTTTTTTATTTTTTTCTGTACAATAGCGATGTTTTTAGCGACGTTTAGCAACGTTTAGCGATGTTTATATACGTTGCTAATTAGCGATGCTGTTTTACGTCGCTAAATACGTCGCTAACAAAGTCGCTAAAATCGTCGTTGTATGTCGCAAACTGCTGACATGGCAGTATTGCCAGGTCATTAAAGACGTCGGTGTAACGTCGCTATATAAGTCGCTAATTAGCGACGTTTAGCGACTTTAAAAAACGTCGCTAATTAGTGACTCTGCGTCGCTAAACGTCGCTAAATTTAGCGACACATTAAAGTCGCTAAGAAACGTCGACATAGCGACGTTTAGCGACATTTTTTATTTTAGCGACTTGCTTTTTTCCGACTTCTTTAAAACATCGCTAGTGACGTCGCTAAACTTACTTAGCGACATTTTTTGGTTGTTTAGCGATGTTTTTAGGCGTCGCTAATTTGACTTTTTCTGGTAGTGATCGACTTTCTCTTTAGCCGATGATGCAGGTAAGTCTATATACAGACTCATTTGCTAGAGAGTGTGCGGCCATGTTGGTGTGCCTGAAAGAGTATACAAAAGAGATGCTACTATTGTTTATGCAGACATTAATACGAAATTCTTCAAGAACATGACAAACTCTCCATAGGATGTCCGACTCCTTATTTCGAATAAAAAATTTACTGTACCGATAATAAATTTATATTAATTAAATATAACAATAGAAATTTTGGAAATTTTGAAATTCCGATACATATCGCCAACCCAGATGGCAAATTTTTGGAGAACTTGATTTTCGCCAACTGGGTTAGTAAAAATCTGAATTTTGGACGGGAATAGACAGATTTTTGCCAACTGAGTTGGCAAAAATATGGCCTCTACGATTCGGGTGTTGGTGGGTTGGTTTAATATGTACTGTGTTGGTGGGTTGGTTTAATATGTAGTGTTGGTTTAATATGTTGGTAGTTGGTTTAAATATGTAGGTGGTTGGTTTTAAATGTTATTTTTAAATGTTGGTAGTTGGTTTAATATGTAGGTGGGTGTTGGTGTATATTATAAGGAGAGGGAGGAAGGAAGCAACATTACAGGAAGTGAAGAAGAAGTAGAGAAGAAGAATAAGCAGAGAAGAGAAGATGAGAAGGAAGTAAGCAGAGAAGAGAAGAGAAGAGAAGGGAAGAAAAGAAAAGAGAAGGAGAACAGGTTTGTAAAAATTTAATTATAATTGTAGTTACTATTTTAACTATTATAATTGTAATGCTCGTGATAGTAGCTATGCTAACACTAAATATTTGATTACATATTTTAACACTAAGTATTAAATATTGCAGATAGGTACCCAAAATGATGGACGTATTCCAGGAGGGCCTACCACAGATACGATTATCCAGCTACGTGAGTCGCACATTTCTAGTCTAGTATTTTCTTGATAGGTATATTAAAATTAAATTATTTTAGTAGATATAATTTATATTTTTTTACATGTCTAATAATAACATCGTTTATATATGTCATATATAGCACTACGATTATCCTGATATGTTTCGAGCATGAGAGCATGTCCCATGGCGTTATGAGGACGACGTTGGGTACTGGATGTTGACTGAAGAACAACATGGTATGGTGAACGTATTTTGTTTTGATCATATTGATCAGTTTTATTTTCTACGTCATGACCGAGACTTGATCTTCAGTTTAGTTGAGCGGTGGTGGCCCGAAAGAAATACCTTTCAGTTACCGTTCGGAGAAATGACCATTTTGCTAGTAGATATTGCAAATATCTTAGGATTACCTATTACGGGTGAACCTATAATATTTGAAAATGATGAATCATTTTACGCCAAAACTGTGATTAGGAAGTATTTAGGCGTGGAGTCGCCTACCATATATGGTAAAAGTTTCGTGACGCTTTCGTGGCTCCGCCGCAACTTTATGCACCTAGATCGTATTGGTGAGGAAGAAATCTTAGTGGATGCGGAACGACTAAGTATAACATTTAATGTTATTATTTATGTAATATATATTTTTATTTAGTTTATATGATATACTTTTTTTATTATATGTTCAGGTTACTACTTGCACAAGGGCCTACTTACTAAGTCTAATCAACGAAATTTTATTTCCAAACTTCGAATTTAGGGCAAATTTATATTTTTTTACCTTTTTTGGAAAATCTGACAGAACCTACCCGTCATGCATGGGGAGCTTCTGTGTTGGCATATCTGTACAACTCCATGTCAAATTTTGTGTATTTTACTTCAGTGGATAAAAGACAGAAAAATTTGAATGGATGTATGACATTATTACAGGTATAAAATTTTCATATAATTTTATTTATTAAAAAAATATGTACACTTACATGACATATTTTTCTAGGTTTGGTCCTACGAGCACTTCAGTATCGGTAGGCCAGTCTTCTGTATTGATACCGAAGATGGTGTCTTCCCATCAGCTTTACGCTGGATGACGGTTGTATCTGATCCAACTCGATGTGCTCACAAGGATATCGCAGTATATCGGGGCCAATTCGATTCACTAAGGTTTAACGAGGTAAAATTTTTATAGTGTCATATATATTTTTTTGTATTTCATACAATCAATATGTTTATTATCTTACAATTTTGTTGACATAAAATAGGTAATTTTTTTACCGTACCGGCTTGGGCAGAATTCTCTTGAGTTATAAACAACGGCCTTTGGATTGAGTCTACATAGATTTTTTATAATATTCCACGATAACATCATGTATCATCCAGCTGATCGTGTTATGCGACAGTTCTGGATGATACAACACATTCCTGATGAGCCACCATGTTTCAATCATGGTAAATGTAATGCAACTACCAGAGCACGCAGATTAATTCATGGGTGGAATTCTATATTTGAGACACATCAGGTGGGACATTTGTCTCAAATGATGTCCTCTATTGATGATGGTAAGTTATTCCAAAAGTTTAACAAAATTTACTACAAAAATAATAAGAAATCATATGGTCATAATTTGTAATGGTGCAGCCTACGGTGATGATGCATATAGATCTTGGTGGGGAGCTCCTCTTATCAGCAACAGAGCCTACCAATTCCAAGAGTTTCGATTCCACCATCGAGCCATAGATGATTATAGTCTCCGTGGCTATTATGATTATGTAGAAGGGATGGTACGTTATTTTTATATGAAAATATCTATCTCCGTAGTACTTATTTATGTCCTCTATTGAATTCTATTTAATATTTTAGCTTCCAAATTTAAATACTGCATACCAAAATTATCTAGTGGGCGACCTGTTGCGCACAGCGGTTGGCAAATTTTTGGCTGCTATGCAACAATGACCGACTCCTCCGAACCCTCTCTTACTTATTCCAGGAGATTATCCTCAGGGTCTTGTTGCACAATGACAAGCACGCCCCCCTAGGAAGTATACCTCAGTTTGGTATCAGGATGATAGTCTGCCACTGCAAGATGACGATGTTCCTCAGTGGGCTGGTGAGGCCACTTCTCAGGCGACGGCTGGTGCGGGCACTACTCAATGGCCTGACTGGGGCACTTCTCAGGCAACGGCTGGTGCGGGCACTACTCAATGGCCTGACTGGGGCACTTCTCAGGCGACGGCTGGTGCGAGCACTACTCAGTGGGATGGTGCGGGCACTTCTCAGTGGGCTGGTGCGGGCACTTCTCATTGGCCTGAGTAGGGCACTTCTCAGACGACGGCCGGTGCAGGCACTACTGAGTGGGCTCCCGAGAAAGATTCTCAGTGGGCTCCCGAGGGAGATTCTCAGTGGGATAGCCTAATCGCCCCCGAAGTTATCAGCTATACGCATATCTTGACAACTCCATCAGCACCGATGCCATCTCAAGTGGACGACAGTCAAGGAGGTGGTGATAATGCGGCCCCGGATAATACACGAGAATAGAGTGACAGACTCAATCTAAGAGAGATAGATCGTTCGAACTATCGGGAATTAGCCAAGAGAGGTCGATAAAATTGTTATATCAGTACGGACTTTATTTGAATGTAACTTTCTTCTATTTCAATGAAATTACATATTGTTCTCATAAAATGAAACTATTTAAAAATCTACGACAATGTCTTGATTCTCTTGGTTAGTTTGTACATCTCCTTCTATTGTGTCCTAAACCATTGTAGTTACTACAACAAAGATCTCTTGAAGCTTGATCATTCGCTTTGATCCGGTTCTTCTTTGATCTTTCCGCCTTGCGTCGTACATCTGGTACTCCAATGTGTCCTCTAACCAATATATTTTGGAGGTTGTAGGGGACTGTAATTGGCTCCAGGTGCAGCTCATATACGCTTCTTAATGCTTGCTTAGAGAAAATATCTGGATAAAAACTATCGATGCTAATATTTTTAGACTTACACACATAATATGCATGTACACATGGAAGCAAAGTATGATACCACTTTAAACATGAACAAGATTTTTCATCTAAGTCTACAACATATGTTCTATTTATTTTATAATATAATATTTTAAACAAATATCTAACTATATTCAACGTTTGCAACCAGTGTTTTTCTTTTATGATAAGTCATAGTTTGTAACATCTTAGGACAATAACCAGTTTGAAGATTTTTAGCTTTTTGCCTGTTCTTGTCCTGAAGTGTTATACTTTTGGCTCGAATTCCATCAAGTAGTGTCGTTATTGGTTTATCACGTAAATTTTTACCCAGTTATTGAAGCATTCAGCAAGATTCGACGTGTGAATACCTAATCTGGGATAAGAAGAATACGCTGTTATCCAGTGTAAAAAAATACGAGTTTTATCATTTACTTCAATGAGCCAATTATAAACATCTATGTTTTCAGCTTTTATTTTTTCCAAACAATAGTTCGCATCTGTTTCATTATAGCATCTAGCAAGATAGTCTAAACTATGTTGAAAATGTAGAAATCTGAAGAGTTTTTTCAAATTTTGTTTAAAATATTGAATACAAAAAAAATTAGACGATTCTGGAAAGATATCATGCATAGCCCTTATCAATCATTTTTGTTTATCTGATATAAAAAAATTGTATTCCATGAATCAAAATATTTTTTAAAAGATATTCTCAAACCGTTTAAAAACCAAGTACAAGAATCAGTATTTTCACTGTTAGCAACAAAATAAGCAATTGGATATAATTGATAATTTGGATCATGAGCACAAGCAATAAATAAAATACCTTGATATCTAGAAGAAAGAAAAGTAGCATCAGTACTAATCACAGGTAAACATCTACTTAAAAATCCATCAATGCATGCCGTAAAACAAATAATTTTTTTTAAAATCTATTATCTTATTAGTCTGTATAAAATATTAGCTACCTAGATTTGTCTCAATAATTTTAAAACCATACTCTTCAAGACTTACTATATGCATCAATACAACTACTATTTATTTCGGATAGAGCAAGTTCCCTAGCTTTCCAAGCTTTACAATATTTAATATATATTTTGTGTTCTCTAAATATATTATTTACAATATGCGATGGACTATACGACTGATTATCTCGAATTCTATCAATAATCTTATTTTTAACCCATACAGTAGTAGCTAATGGATGAGAACCTGTTATAAGTCCCCCTAAACAAGAATGTACGTTTTTTAGCGTAGTAATTACAAAACTTTCACCTTTACCACTTGCTTTAGCGTATACTCTCCAATTACAACTTGAATCGTTACATTTATATACAATCCCACTAGCATTGTTTAAAGTAGCATGACAAGTAAATTATGTGCAATTGCTATATCACTAATAAAACATCTAAATTCAGAACGATTATTAAATTTTCTTTCAATGATTAATCCTGAAATGCTAACACTACCAACATTGTCATCAAATTCACCATCTAAATTTTTAATTAAATTATCAATGTTTTCATCGTCATTATTACCATCATCTACTATATGTTCTTGTTTAGTAAATGAAATAACTTGATGAGAAGAACTAGGAGCAGTATTAACTTCATTAGAAGCACGTATACTACTTACAATATTATTTCTAGATGGTGGTGAAGTTACATAAATATTAATGTGCGTTGCTTGTACATTAACTTCTGGAATAAATTTTCATGCTTGTTCACTAACTAACTTTATATAATTAGTTAAATAAACATGAACCAATATAAATTCATAATCAATAGAACATTGCTCAACAATTTGATTACGTAAACTATCAAACGAAATATTTCGATCAATTAAAAAAATTTCAGTTAAACCTCCTTCATAAACTAACCCATTAAGCACACCTCCAACCGAACATAATATTGTTAAATTTTGATCCATCACATGAGAATGAGCTTCTAAGTACAGAGTGATTGAGCTGAAGTAGCTTCTGTTTGAAAGTATAAGTAGATTGAGTGAGAAATGAATAGCAGAAGAAATTTATAGAAATAAAAAAATTGAGCCGTTGTAAAAATATGAACGTTACGATATGAACGTTACAATATGAACGTTACTATGAACATACCCATAGTTACTATGAACATACCCAGAAAATAAACCTATAAAATAAAAACCAAAAAAAAATCAACACAAATAAAACCAACACAAAAAACCAAACCAAATAAAACCCTAAACATGAAACAAAATAAAAAACCAAAAAAACCAAAACACCACATTTTCGCCAACTGAGTTGGCAAAAATTCACCCCTCTCCCGACCAAAAATTTGACACGTCGGATTCTTGTCGGATTTTGCCAACTCAGTTGGCAAAAATCCAGTTCTCCAAAATGTTGCCAACTAGATTGGTGATATGTATCAAAATTTTAAAATTTCTAAAATTTCTATCGTTATATTTAATTAATATAAATTTATTATCGGTACAGTAAATTTTTTGTATTTCGAATGACATCGGTTAAGATCTTTAACTCCCATCTGTTATTACTTTCTCATAATTTTCTGTCATACACAAAACAATAGCTAGTTTGAGCGCAAGTGAGAAATTTCATGATAGTTAGAATATCAAAAAATAAATTTTGGAAAAAGATATTATATGTCATCATCATAATTTAATGTTAAAGAATGAAATATTTTAGTATAAGATCCCACTACGAATATAGAAACTAACATATACCTCAACTTATTTAAAAGACTAGCAAATGCTTCTATTCCTTTGTATACAACATTTAAAATTTTAAGATATACCTCCACTATTTAATCAAAATTTTGATTATTTGAGGGAATAAATGCTAGTTTTTGTATTTGTAGTGAGGACGTTTGCTAAAATATTCCTTAAAGAATGGAATATTTTAGCATATTCTCCTATCACAAATAAATTTTTTTATTACATTTATAATATCAGAAAATTAAAAATTTTAAAAAAAATTATATTTAACATTAATATTTGTCACGTCATATGATAGTATTTTTTTTAAAATATTGCGACGGTATATAGTATTTTTGAAACAAATCAACTTGTTTAGTAGTAAAGAAGCATCAAGAAGAAACCTTTAGGCTGCGGTTGGTTGTATGTTATAAGAACATCAACAGTGGGAGAGGTTTCAAGTACTATATTTTAAGTTTAGTCAAATTTTGTAGCACTTGAATGCTGCAGTGGACACTTGTGCATACTTGAAAATTACTAGAAAGTTATGAGACAGTCCAGATTTGGAGCGTATCCTAACTCCTCTATATTAATTGATGGGTCCACCAAAAGCAACCAAACAGAAAAGAAAAATAAAGAGAAAAAATAGAGAGAGAAAATATTACCTAATAGGGAAGAAAAATAAAGAGAGAAAAGAAGAAGAGAAAAGAGGAGATTAATTTAAAGTGTTTATTTGGAGTGTATTATTGTATACCAATATCACGAAGACACTCTAAAAATAATAATATATATAATTTTTAATAATTTAGAGTATATATTTGGAATATTTTTAGATGCTCTAACTCTGATTTCTGAGTTATAACGTGAAGTAGGAAATAAATTGCGTTTGGACCAGTCTTTTCAAGAATGAAGTTTTAAAATTTTTGTGATGTCACGGTATAAAGTAGTTTTTAGGAAGCAACCGAAATCAGTTTTGAGAGTAGTCTAGTTCAAAGTAGCGTACAGGAAAGCGGTCCCCACCCCCACCTACCCCCAAGCTCTTTCTCTCTCTTCTTATTTTTCTGTGTTCTGAAAATAACTCACTCCATGGTCTCCACCGCCTCCTCCTCCACCCTCCCCGACTCCCTCGCCTCCCTTCTCTCGCTCCTCTCCCTCGCCTCCCTCCTCTCGCTCTGTCATTCCCCAGTCCCAAAAATACCGAGGGACCGGACGCGTGGCAATGGCCAGCAGTACGCACCGATGGACAACCCAATTTAATGGATCCATCAGGGCATACTTAAGCTGTAATATAACAATAAGTAGTTCCAGTGGTACAAGTCACAGTCTAAACTAATCTCATCCACACAGATAATCACAGATCAAATGACAGAAATAAAGTAAATAAATAACTAACAAGTCTCAATAAAAGTGTCTCGGAGAACAATCCGAATACAAGTCTGATACATCAATGAAATAGACTGAAAGTAAATAACTAGAAACTGAAATAAATGAGTATCTCAAGCCAATACTCAGGAGAAGTCCTCTGGTACAATCTCGTCCTCAGATCCTGGTTCTGCTCCAATGTAGGCACCTGCTCCTACTAATGCCAATGCTCCGGTCCCGTAAACCTCGGGATAGATCTCGTCAGCTAATCCTGGGAACATAATCCGGATCCAGGTCCTCAGGGGACATAGCAAGGTACAAGAAAGCTCATGCCAAAATAAATACAGTGCAGCAATAAATGAACAATAGGGTAAATAAATATCCAGCTAAGTGATATGCAAATGAGAACATTATTCCATACTCGGGCTGAGACTACTACAGGATCAGTGTCGGAGAAACCCATAGCAGTATTTTCTCGAAGGGCCAGAACTGGTGCCATAGCTCTGTGTCAGAGACTAAGACACATCCAGATGTCAATATATAATATAATCAGCCTTTCATATGGTAATACTCTCTCCACCCAATAAAATCTCACGTCTCATGTCCATGACACGCAGGATCAAGACTAATGCAACAAGTCCGGATATAATCTAAGCATGTAAACTGTGTATGTCATAACCTGTATCCTACACAGAATCACCATGAATATCTCAGGAAGATTCTGTCTCATAAATAGTGTCAAGTGTCTTGGGTATAATGTACTTGATAAGACAAGTACGAGAATGTAAAGTGTCACGAATGTCCATCTCTAGATGACAGTACCCAACACCGCGTACAGTATCGGCACCCGACTGGTAATCGGACGCTAAGTACGTCACACGGTCCTAGGTTAAGCATGCACAGCAATATAATGAAGCAAGGAAAATATATAACAATACTGCAAAGTTTGGCAAGGTACACTTGCCTGGGGTCCTGGCTCCAACTGTAGCTCTGATCTCAGTGTGATCTGCAGGTACTACTCCGGTTGCTGAAATAAATATTACCATTAGATTCAAAAAATATCAAATAGCTAGAAACGCCTGTCCTTACGTCCAATTTGGACACAAGGGCAAAAACGATATTTTCGGGCCAAAGCGGAGTCCACATGTGGGCCACTTTGCACCGAAAAGCGCGTCAGGGTCAAAGGTCTCCAAATTCCTCAAACTCAGTGTCTACAAGTCAGGAATGACGATACGAACCCAACGGAACTTCCAGAATTGGATTTCGATGAGCCGATCACAAAATCGCCCGTCAGGTGGAGCTTGTGGGGCCCACGACACACGATTTTGTCAACGTTCTCAGAATCGAACCAAACTTGGGTCACAGGACCAGCGTATTGCTACGAGTCCGATGGCGCAAGTTTTGTCTCGATCCGACGTGTGTACACAAAGTTACAGCGTGTTCCAGAATCGACAGATACGGGGCGGTGTCGACGGATACGCGTTGATTCCGGTGTGCACGCACATCCGAATCAGCTTCTGCGAAATCCCACACGACCGTATCAACGTCATGCACGTTTCGGTAAAGACCGCGTGCAACCAAGTCGTCCCGTTTGGCGGGGCGTACTTAGTTCCGGGGTGAAACGGGGTGTTGGTTTTCCTGTTTTTGGATCGCGGTTCGCGATCACCACAGGACGCGATGTCCCGAGCGGTTTGTCCGGGCACCGAGAGGGTCATACAGGCTTCGCAACGCAATTTACGGAATCAAAATCAGAGCTACGAGGAGAGAGATACACGCACCTGAACGAGACCCGAAAATCGGGGTCGAATTTCGTCCGACACGTGTCCGACACGTGTCGGATACAAAGGAGAAAAACTCGGGTTAGGGTTTCAGCCGGCGGCGGGGATGGCTGCTTTGCGGCCAGGCGGAGGCGGAGGGGACCGGCGCTGCTGTCGTCGGAGGGCGGCGCGGCGTGGCGAGGAGGCGGCGGCGTGCGGCAGGCGGCTGGGGCGCTGCTGCGGCCGTTGCTGCTGTCGACGAGCGGGGAGGAGGAGGAGAAGAGGGAGGGGGCTGGCCGCGGCGTCGACGGCGGCGCTGGGGTGCTGCGGGTCCGGGCGGAGGCGACTGACGGCGGGGTACGGCGACGCTGCTAGGGCGGTAGTCGGCTGGGGCTCGTCGAGGGGGTGGCCGGAGAAGAGAACGGGGAGGGATTTAAGTTGGTTTATTTTATAAATAGTTTTTAGGGCTTTAAATGGGTTTCCGGAGTCCAATAAATTCACCGAAAATTACCCAATGCTCGATTTTCCATTTTACACCATAAAATATCATTTCCATAGTATTTTAATATTAATTAATAGCAATTAAAAATCATTTAATTAGAAAATACCTAGGTTTTAATGACAGAAAAATCCCGAAAAATTCCAAAAAAATTCTTGAAAAAATCAGGGGGCTTACAATCTACCCCCCTTAAGAGGATTGCGTCCTCGCAATCAAAGAATAACCGGTCAACAGAGATGACACGGTTGCAAATATTGTTCGAAGCACATCATGATCAAGGAGAGTCAAGGTTGTGGGTGTAAGAATAATACAAAGGAAAAACTATTTTCCTAAGCATTAACAGTTATGCAATCTCCCGTATGAAGGAGATTTAGAAGACTACAGTTCAGAAAAACTAGATTATCACTTAAAACATATTAGGTTATCAATTATAAAAAAACATTCTAGGTTATTAATTATAAAAACATACTAGGTTATTAGCAAGTTCAAAATTACTAGGTGAAGGCAAGGGTCACGAACCAACATGCAAAAACTAAAACAATACAAGAAACAGAAACTATAAAAACTTACGCGCATTAGCTACTCCATGAGTTTGCACATCCTCCAAAGTCATCGCATAAGCTTGTCCGCGTCCTTGAAGGGGTGCCCTCTGCTGTTGCTGGACCTGCTGGAAGGGTGCTGGTCGAGGTGCCAAGGGTGGCCTTGGTTGATATCCTTCTGGTACTGGTAGAGCTTGTTGGTTTGTCCTTGGTGCTCCTTCTTTACGCTCAGGGCAGTCTCTCACTGCATGCTGTCTGGATCCGCAACCTAAGCATAGTCCTAACCTGCGTCTGCATTCCCTGGCGAGATGGCCTGCTTTGCCACAGTAGTGACAAGTAGAGAGGACTATTACTTGTGGTGTAGATGCTTCCTGCTGTTGGTGTAGGTGAGGCCTCTTTGCAGCTTCTTCTTGTGGTGCTCTGGTTGTTGCTGATGTGGAAGGCCGCTTCAGTCTGGTCTCTCTCCTGGTGACGCGCTCCAAGCGTCGGGCTGCAGCAAGGACGTCTGAGTAAGATGTGGGCGCAATGGATCCAATTTGTTTCTGTAGCTCGAAGTTTAGTCCATCGAAGAACTTCTCGGCCTTCTCTTCTTCTGTCGGAATCAAGGTAGGGGCGAAGCGACTCAGACGAATAAATTCCGTGTTGTACTCTTCCACTGTCATATTGCCTTGGATAAGGCGGTTGAACTTGTCTCTGAGTTCTGATCGAGCGGTAGCTGGAATGTACATCTCTTGGAAGAGTCTGGAGAACTCCTCCCAAGTGACTCGGTCTGGTCCGAGCCGTGTCTCCTCAGATAGCCACTAGTGATGTGCATTGTCCGTCAATTGCATTCTGACGGCAGTTATCCAACGTTCCTTTGGTAGCTCGGCTGCTTCTAATTGATGTCGTATGTTGGTAAGCCACTCATGAACTTCAGTAGGTTCCTCCTTGCCTGAGAAGGTGCGGGGCTTCAGCTGGCGGAAATCGGTGATAGAGCCCGTCGGTTGTCGGCGAGTTGGTAGGTTGGCCTGATCCAGTGCATTTACTATGTTGTTCCTTAAGTAATCTGCTTCACGACGTTGAGCTTCTTGATAAATATGCTGTTGGGCTTGCATCATTGCGTAGATCATTTGGAACATCTGCTGCCCGTCCATAGGCTGTCCTGGTGGGAATACAGGCATTGGTGGGACGAACTGCGGAGGCGGTGGGATGTCGTCCCACCGAAATCTAGAAGCATGCTGATCTGCTTGGCTGCCTTGGTGAGTAGAGGGATCTCCACTCAATGGTGCCACTTCATCTTCTCCGTAGATGGCTACAGCACCTATTGGTGTGTTTGCTGGAGTTTCGTCGTTTGCTCTTGAATCCATTACTCTGCATCAAAATAAACTATAAGAGGCGCACAGGAATCAAGGCAAGATGCAAGAAATTTAATTTGAATACAATATAGATATCAAGAACATTTTCAAGCAAGTGGATGAGATCCTAAAACTTATCCTATCCTTTTTGCAGGCTTGCTCGGTCCCTAAGTTGAAACCGAACAATTTAGTCGTTGACCTGCATGGGCCACCAGAAAAACCATGTCACGCCCCAGTCCCAAAATGCCGAGGGACCGGACGCGTGATAATGGCCAGCAGTACGCACCGATGGACAACCCAATTTAATGGATCCATCAGGGCATACTTAAGCTGTAATATAACAATAAGTAGTTCCAGTGGTACAAGTCACAGTCTAAACTAATCTCATCCACACAGATAATCACAGATCAAATGACAGAAATAAAGTAAATAAATAACTAACAAGTCTCAATAAAAGTGTCTCGGAGAACAATCCGAATACAAGTCTGATACATCAATGAAATAGACTGAAAGTAAATAACTAGAAACTGAAATAAATGAGTATCTCAAGCCAATACTCAGGAGAAGTTCTCTGATACAATCTCGTCCTCAGATCCTGGTTCTGCTCCAATGTAGGCACCTGCTCCTGCTAATGCCAATGCTCCGGTCCCGTAAACCTCGGGATAGATCTCGTCAGCTAATCCTGGGAACATAATCCGGATCCAGGTCCTCAGGGGACATAGCAAGGTACAAGAAAGCTCATGCCAAAATAAATACAGTGCAGCAATAAATGAACAATAGGGTAAATAAATATCCAGCTAAGTGATATGCAAATGAGAACATTATTCCATACTCGGGCTGAGACTACTACAGGATCAGTGTCGGAGAAACCAATAGCAGTATTTTCTCGAAGGGCCAGAACTGGTGCCATAGCTCTGTGTCAGAGACTAAGACACATCCAGATGTCAATATATAATATAATCAGCCTTTCATATGGTAATACTCTCCCCACCCAATAAAATCTCACGTCTCATGTCCATGACACGCAGGATCAAGACTAATACAACAAGTCCGGATATAATCTAAGCATGTAAACTGTGTATGTCGTAACCTGTATCCTACACAGAATCACCATGAATATCTCAAGAAGATTATGTCTCATGAATAGTGTCTTGGGTATAATGTACTTGATAAGACAAGTACGAGAATGTAAAGTGTCACGAATGTCCATCTCTAGATGACAGTACCCAACACCACATACAGTGTCGGCACCCGACTGGTAATCGGACGCTAAGTACGTCAGACGGTCCTAGGTTAAGCATGCACAACAATATAATGAAGCAAGAAAAATATATAACAATACTGCAAAGTTTGGCAAGGTACACTTGCCTGGGGTCCTGGCTCCAACTGTAGCTCTGGTCTCAGTGTGATCTGCAGGTACTACTCCGGTTGCTAAAATAAACATTACCATTAGATTCAAAAAATATCAAATAGCTAGAAACGCCTGTCCTTACGTCCAATTTGGACACAAGGGCAAAAATGATATTTCCGGACCAAAGCGGGGTCCACATGTGGGCCACTTTGCACCGAAAAGCGCGTCAGGGTCAAAGGTCTCCAAATTCCTCAAACTCAGTGTCTACAAGTCAGGAACAACGATACGAACCCAACGGAACTTCCAGAATTGGATTCCGATGAGCCGATCACAAAATCGCCCGTCAGATGGAGCCTGTGGGGCCCACGACACACGATTTTGTCAACGTTCTCAGAATCGAACCAAACTTGGGTCACAGGACCAGCGTATTGCTACGAGTCCGATGGCATAAGTTTCGTCTCGATCCGACGTGTGTACACAAAGTTACAGCGTGTTCCAGAATCGACGGATACGGGGCGGTGTCGGCGGATACGCGTTGATTCCGGTGTGCACGCACATCCGAATCAGCTTCTGCGAAATCCCACACGACCGTATCAACGTCGCGCACGTTTCGGTAAAGACCGCGTGCAACCAAGTCGTCCCGTTTGGCGGGGCGTACTCAGTTCCGGGGTGAAACGGGGTGTTGGTTTTCCTGTTTTTGGATCGCGGTTCGCGATCACCACAGGACGCGATGCCCCGAGCGGTTTGTCCGGGCACCGAGAGGGTCATACAGGCTTCGCAACACAATTTGCGGAATCGAAATCAGAGCTACGAGGAGAGAGATACACGCACCTGAACGGGACCCAAAAACCGGGGTCGAATTGTGTCCGACACGTGTCCGACACGTGTCGGATACAAAGGGGAAAAACTCGGGTTAGGGTTTCAGCCGGCGGCGGGGACGGCGGCTCTGCGGCCAGGCGGAGGCGGAGGGGACCGGCGCTGCTGTCGTCGGAGGACGGCGCGGCGTGGCGAGGAGGCGGCGGCGTGCGGCAGGCGGCTGGGGCGCTGCTGCGGCCGTTGCTGTTGTCGACGAGCGGGGAGGAGGAGGAGAAGAGGGAGGGGGCTGGCCGCGGCGTAGACGGCGGCGCTGGGGTGGTGCGGGTCCGGGCGGAGGCGACTGACGGCGGGGTACGGCGACGCTGCTAGGGCGGTAGTCGGCTGGGGCTCGTCGAGGGGGTGGCCGGAGAAGAGAACGGGGAGGGGTTTAAGTTGGTTTATTTTATAAATAGTTTTTAGGGCTTTAAATGGGTTTTCGGAGTCCAATAAATTCACCAAAAATTACCCTATGCTCGGTTTTCTATTTTACACCATAAAATATCATTTCTATAATATTTTAATATTAATTAATAGCAATTAAAAATTATTTAATTAGAAAATACCTAGGTTTTAATGACAGAAAAATCCCGAAAAATTCCAGAAAAATTCTTGAAAAAATCAGAGGGCTTACACGCTCATCTCCTTCTCCGGACACGAACGACACGAACGACAGCCCCACGACACACATGAAGACCTGACGGACACGAACAACAGTCCCACGAGGGGACTCTGTTAGAAAAAGTGTCATTTTCTTATTGAAAAATTTGTGAATAAAAAAATAAAATTAGACTGATGTTACCGGCCTCTGGGGAAGTCGTGCACGAAGTACTGCCCTAAGAGTTGATTCGGGATCTGTGTACAGACGTTCCCGAAGCTCCTAGTGGTAAAACCCTTGCACTACCGGTATCTCGTCGCCGCACACGACTCGGAGAGAACGACCAGGACTTAGCTATGCCCAGAGCTTGGAGACGAGCGAAACGACGAAGATTGGACAGAATAGAATGTTGGCAGCAACATTTTAGAGATAAAATTTTCTGATTGTGTTTACAAAGAAAACCAGTCAAATATATAATACTCATCCAATATGTAACGGTATGAATTAATTTTTCTATTAATTCAGCCGTTACACAGGAGAAGGAGAGAATGAACCTGGACACAAAGTATATTGACGGTTCAAAAACAATTAGTAACGGACAAAATTAATTTTCCAACGTTCAGAAAATTAAATGAAAAAATGAAGAGCAAAAAGAATTTTAGGGTCCCAGCCCAAACCCGGAGAGGAAATAAATCGGCATTCGACGCCCGCAGATGTGGACGCATACCCGCACCCGTTACGCGCGTCGAACCGAACCGAACCGAGCTGAGCCGGGCCGGGCCGGGCGGCGGCGGCGGGGCGAGCGTGTGGCCCAAGGGGTTCCCCACACAACAACTTTAAGAAAGCAAAGAAGGGGAACTAATATATGTACACAAGAAGGAGTTGGCCCATCCGATGTGGGACTAAAGAAAAGAAGGAGCTTGAGCTTTTGCTAAAGCAAAGCCAACAATCCCCCCCCAAAAGGTCAAGTTCCGAAATAGAGATAAGAGTGAAGTAAATAGAGAGAGAGAGAGAGAGAGAGCATCTGGGCAGTAAAATACTATGCATAGATGAGATGGACTACAGCCTTGAATCTCACGTAGTGACTATTGCCTTAATCTGAAGAGGTGCTTGATGGACTATGCCTTGAATCAGACTTCTTGAACCAGATTTAGAAAAATAGCACACATAGTACGCTAGAGGTCCTTGGTCTATCGGGTGGCGCTTTTAAATGGCCATGCGCACTTTTCCACATTCATAAGAGTTGTCTGGGATCGCCCTGTCCCATAGTCGCGGCCTTCACGACCTCTCATATAGGTAAGTCCTTAATGGTTGGTGATATGAATCAACCCAGCATTACAGCTTGGACCTATTAAGAGTTTAACCTCATCCTAACCATATCACACAGGAACACTGTCACCATAGGGATGGGGAGTCATTGTACACATGTACAGCCGCTTGGGCTTTATTTTAATGAGACTTTAATCTCGAGTCAGTGTTCCATAAAGTCACCTAAGTTCAGCTTGTTTCTACCCATTGAACCGGCTTCTTGGGATCTCCAGTCAGACTCGGTTGGGTTGCCACTGCTGGTGACTAACTTATGGGCTTAACCCCATCCCCCTCGATGATTCTAAGATCAAAGTCCTAGACAGACCCTTCGTCAAGTGATCTGCAAGGTTCTTTTCTGACTTTATATAGTCAAGAACCACATATTTGCCTAGTAGGCTTTTTATTGACTTGAAGCGCAGCTGCAGGTGCCTGTTCATCTTAGCATTCACAGAATCATGCTTTAGTAGTTCAATAACAGATTTATTATCACAGTTTATAGAAATTGTAGGAACAGGACTAAGAGAAACAGGTATATGCATAATAAGATTTTTAAGCCATTCAGCTTCTGTGCAAGTTGTATCTAAAGCTATCATTTCGGAGTCCATTGTACTCCTAGCTATGATAGTTTGCTTACAAGAGCCCCAGGAGATTGCAGCTCCTCCTAGAATAAATACATATCCAGTAGTAGATTTTATATCATGTGAGTCAGTTACCCAGTTTGCATCTGAATAACCTTCTATGATATTAGGGTGCCTAGTAAAATAAAGTTTGTAATCTATGGTACCCTTGAGATATCTAAATACCCTATCCAAGGCAGTCCAATGTGACTGATTTGGGTTACTGGTATATCTACTTAGTCTCCCAATAGCAAATGCAATATCAGGTCTTGTCCAGTTTGTTATATACATAAGGGAGCCTATGATCTGTGAATATTTATGTTGTTCCAAAGGTGATCCTTCATTCTTTTTTAGTACAATACTGCTGTCATAAGGAGTAAGGACAGGTTTTTTATCAAATAATTCAAACATTTTTAGCATTTTTTCAATTGAATGTGCTAAAGATAGAGTATAACCCTCTTTGCCTTTGGTCACTTGCATTCCTAAAATTAAGTTTGCTTCTCCTAGGTCTTTCATATCAAACTGGCTAGATAAATAGTTCTTTGTAATATTTATCAATTCCAGTGATGAACCTAGGATCAGGATGTCATCTACATACAAGCATAAAATGACACAACTTTTACATGTACCTTTAGAGTATATATATTTGTCATACTCATTTGACAAGAAACCATATTCACAAATTACTTTGTCAAATTTATTGTGCCATTGTTTGGGAGCTTGTTTCAAGCCATAGAGGGATTTTACTAGTCTGCAGACTTTCTTTTCTTGACCTTTAGCAATGAAACCTTCAGGTTGGTCCATATAAAGTTCTTCCTCTAGATCTTCATTCAAAAATGCTGTCTTTACATCCATTTGATGGATTAGCATATCATGAATGGATGCTAAGGCCAAGAGAGTTCTAATGGATGTGATCCTAGCTACAGGAGAGTAGGTATCAAAATAATCTAACCCTTTCTTCTGGGTAAAACCCTTAGCAACTAATCTAGCTTTATATTTCTCTCTAGTACCATCGGCTCTGAGTTTCTTCTTGAAAATCCACTTACAACCTATTGGTTTATTGTCTAAAGGTAGATCTGTTAGAAACCAAGTGTTATTCTCCATGATGGAGTTGTATTCACTGTTGATGGCTTCTTTCCAGAAGGGAACATCAGGAGACGATATTGCTTCTTCATAAGTTGAGAGATCACCCTCTATCAAAAAGGTGAAGAATCCTTCTCCTAAATTTTTTTCAATCCTATTCCTTTTACTCCGTCTAGGTTCTAAGTCTTGTTCAGATTGTGAGCTAGGTATTTGGACATGAGAACTAGTAGATGGTATGGAGGAAGAGATAGAACTTCTATCCTTAAAAGAAAATATGTTTTCAAAGTAAACTGCATCTCCTGCTTCTATAATGGTATTGTTAGAGATTTCATTTACTTCTGAGTGAGTCACTAGAAATCTATTGACATAGCTGTCTAAGGCATATCCTATGAAAATAGCGTCTACAGTGTTGGGACCAATCTTTCTCTTTTTAGGTTCGAGAATTCCGACTTTAGCAAGGCATCCCCAAACTCAAAGGTAATTAATCCTATGAGCTCTACCTTTCCACAGCTCATAAGGAGTCTTATCTTTTGTCTTACTAGGAATCTTATTAAGAATGTAACAGGCAGTTAAAATGGCTTCTCCCTATAAGTTATCAGGAGCACCAGAGCTGAGAAGCATGGCATTCACCATATCTAACAGAGTGCGGTTCTTGCGTTCAGCAACTCCGTTAGACTGAGGTGAATATGGAGCAGTTATCTCATGAATTATTCCATGTTCTTCACAGAAGTTAATCATTTCGTTTGAGGTATATTATCCACCACGATCAGATCTAAGGATCTTAATCTTCCTTTCTAATTGATTCTCAGCTTCAGATTTGTAGACCTTAAATTTATCTAGAACTTCATCTTTGGTTTTGAGAAGGTAGATATAACAATACTTTGAATAATCAACTATAAACGTAACAAAGTATTTTCTACTGCCTCTGGTCAAAATCCTATTTGAGTCACATACATCACTATGGATAAGTTCTAGAAGGTCAGAATTTCTTTCTACAAATTTGAATGATAATTTAGTGTGTTTGGCTTGAACACAAATCTCACATTTGTGTTTGTCATCTATTGGATTCTTGGGAATAAGATCTAAAGTCATCATTCTTTTAATAGAACCTAGGTTCACATAACCTAGTCTGCCATGCCAAATATTTGAAGATTCTATATTAGAGACAATGAGAGAACAATCAGAAATTTTATTCATTGTGCTTAAAAAGAAAAGACCGTCTTTTACAAAGCCTTTTCCTATAAAGGAGTCATGCTTAGAAAATACTACTTTATTTGTCTCCATTATAATTTTGTATCCTGAGGCTACAAGAAGGGATCCATTAACTAGGTTTCTCCTGATAGACGGCACATGAAGAACATCATGAAGAGTTAAGATTTTTCCTGATGTCATCTTCAGGTCAACTTTTCCTCTTCCAATAATTTGTGCCGTTGAGCCATCTCCTAGGGTCACACCTCCTCCACTTGATTCCTAATAGTTTGAAAAACAGGAGCGATCAAACAAAACATGAACATTAGCTCCAGAATCCAACCACCAATCATCAGAATGGTAAGAGAGGTTAATAAGGGGTTGAAAGCTTACAGACCTGAAGGAACTCGAAGAACCTTTGTGAAGCATGTTCGCTTCTGGTATAACTGAGCCATTTCCTTTGTAGGAGGTCTGGACTGCGTCCTTCTTCCTATGGTAGCAGTTGGTGGCCATATGGTTTGTTTTACCACACACAAAACAAAATCTCTTTTGATCCTGAGTCTGACTGAAGTTTCTAGGTTTTGGTGATGATGGTTTTGGTGGTTAGGCTGAAAGTTTTTCTTCTTCTTGAAGAAATTCTTTTTGGATTTATAAGGAAAATTAGATTTGGATTCTCCTTGGTCTTCTACAAGGTTTACCTTAGCTTTAGATTCAGTCTTAGGCTTAGACCTCAATCTAATTTGTTCTTCGGTTCTAATTTTCTTTAGGACTTGATTGTAGGTAAGATCTCCTTGTGTATGGATAAGTTCCTTAGAAATATCAGACCAAGAGGGAGGTAGCTTGTCTATTAGGCATGCTATTTTATGCTCATTGGAGAAAGATGTGCCTTTGGCTTGAATATGCCTAAGGTATTCTTGGAATTCATGGAGTTGGTCATTCATTGGCTTGTTATCTACCATGAAATACCTATTAAAGGTTGAATAATTAAACCTTTCTATTCCGGCATCATCACAGCCGTATTCATCTTCCAAGGCTTTCCAAAGTTCTTTGGCGCTCTTGTATTCAAAAAATATATCATACAAGGATTCATATAATGCACTTAGAATTCTATGAAAGCAGTGGAAGTCTATCTCTTTAGGGATTTTTGGTTTCGAGGAGGTGGACACTCCTATGTCAGACTCAGTATCATCAGAATCATTTGTGATGGGTGTGGACCCATCAATGGATGAAATAAGTCCGAAGGTCGTGAGCCAAAATTTTATTTGGCTCTGCCATCTTTTAAAGTATAAGCCATCAAACTTAACAGGTTTTGCAGTAGAGGATTCCTCCTTACCAGCCATGTTTGCAGTCTGAAAAATATAAATTTATTTAATAACAATGTCTAAGATAATAGTTTAGGTGGTCTTTGCTAATCAATCTTAAAATCTTTAGTTTTTCAAGTGTTGATTAACTCAGGTTAGCTGTAGGGGCCGGTTCCCAGCTAGCGGCCGTCCGAAGACTCTTAAGTACCGTGTCGCTTAGGGCTATTTACACCCGGTTGACAGAAGGACCCTTTCAGCTTGTGCCCGAGTTTGTCTCTACTTTGAAACTTTAGATTTGAAGATTTTATTTGCAATTTCCTTTTTACTAAACTATTTTCTTTTGGTCCTAGACTGCTTTCAAAAAACTAAGTGATTAAAAATGAAGCAAATTGTATGTTACAATTGAAAAGAATTTTGTGATAAAAAATTACAATTAACAAAATTATCAAATGTGCTAATAATTTTTAAAACACTTTAAGCAAATTTGCAATTTGACAGTATAGTAAGCAACTTGATAAGTAAATAAATAATCAGAAATTTGCTATGGTAAATATTAAGCAAATTGAAATTTCTAGAAGTTTTCTAGCAATTGTATATTAACAATATTTCTTTAGCAATTGAAATATTAATCAGAATTTTTTTTTCTAGCAATTGAAATATTAAGCAATTGAAACAAATAATCAGAAGTTTTCTAGCAATTGAAAATTGAAATAGATGAACAATGCACACAGATCCCGAATCAACTCTTAGATTGTTAGAAAAAGTGTCGTTTTCTTATTGCAAAATTTGTGAATAAAAAAATAAAATTAGACTGATGTTACCTACCTCTGGGAAAGTCGTGCACGAAGCACTGCCCTAAGAGTTGATTCGGGATCTGTGTGCAGACGTTCCCGAAGCTCCTAGTGGTAAAATCCCCGCACTACCGGTATCTCGTCGCCGCACACGACTCGGAGAGAACGACCAGGACTTAGCTATGCCCAGAGCTTGGAGACGAGCGAAACGACGAAGATTGGACAGAATAGAATGTTGGCAGCAACAGTTTAGAGATGAAATTTTCTGATTGTGTTTACAAAGAAAACCAGTCAAATATATAATACTCATCCAATATGTAATGGTCTGAATTAATTTTTCTATTAATTCAGCCGTTACACAGGAGAAGGAGAGAATGAACCTGGACACAAAGTATATTAACGGTTCAAAAATAATTAGTAACGGACAAAATTAATTTTCCAACGTTCAGAAAATTAAATGAAAAAATAAAGAGCAAAAAAAATTTTAGGGTCCCAGCCCGAACCCGAAGAGGAAATCGAATCGGCATTCGGCGCCCGCAGATGTGGGCGCGTACCCGCACCCGTTACGCCGCCGAACCGAACCGAGCCGGGCCGGGCCGGGCCGGGCGGCGGCGCGCGCGTGTGGCCCAAGGGGTTCCCCACACAACAACTTTAAGAAAGCAAAGAAGGGGAACTAATATATGTACACAAGAAGGAGTTGGCCCATCCGATGTGGGACTAAAGAAAAGAAGGAGCTTGAGCTTTTGCTAAAGCAAAGCCAACAGACTCGAGGACACGAACGACGACGACACGACGTCCGGATGGAACGCGAACGACGAACACGACGACAGTCGATGACGACACGACGACAACGATACCAGGAGGGGACTCGAGGACACGAACGACGACACCACGACCGCAGGAAACACAGACGCGGGTGGCGCTGCCGCTCACTGTCGATGCCTCGGCACTCGACGGGGATGACGACCGCCAGTTTTGGGATGACAACTCGACGGGGATGCCTCGGTGTTTGGGACAACCTCGCTGGAGAAGGAGACCGGAGCCGAGCTCATCATCCTCGAACTCGTGCTCCTCGAGCTCGTCTCTGGTTTGGGTGGAGTCGGACACTGGAGAAACATCGGACATAGGGGAAACACCGGACACAGGGAGAGACAGAAAAAATAATTTTATCTAAAAAAAATTTAGAAATTTTTTACCAAACATAATTTTTATTTTTGATTTCTAAAATTAATTTTCAGGTGAAACTAATCAAACGAAAACTCAAAAATTTTTTACTCAAAAAATAATTTTATAACTTATTTTTAAAAAACTGTTCTCCCTAGCTTTCCCGTAGTTGCTTCTAAACTTTTTTTTTCTCTCTGGAAGCAATATCATAACGAGGAACATAGTGGTGCAAATGTAGTTACGACCTTAAAAGCTAGAATAAGCAGGGACGATCCTGAGCATATTCATTTGAAACATCGATCAAGACCCCCTAATAATTTTTTTTTTGTTATAATAGTTTTATAATAAATAGTTAAATAAAATTATGTAGAAATGTAGCTTAAGTGATAAAGTGTTTGTTTTGAATGTAGAAGGTTGTTTTGAATGTAGAAGGTTGTTCAATTCCTTACATCTTTATTTTATTATAATTCAATTTATTTTACTTTTTCATATGTAACGTTTTATAATTTGAATGAATAATTTGATTAGCCACATGAGACATACTTATAATGTTTAAAAATGCACAATTGGTGAAGATGTGGATCCTTCCTCATATATATATATGAGGAAGGATCCACATCTTCACCTATTGTGCATTTTTAAACATTTTCATATTTACAACCGTTGAATTTTGTTTAAGTCATCTAATCTTAACCGTTTGTTTGAACCATTCAAACCAATGGTTAAGATTATATGACTTAAACAAGCATCCAACGGGTGATAACATGAAGATGATTGGAGATGCAAAAAATTAGTAATACGGATACCTCTTTTATATATATATATATATATTTTGAAAATAGTTTTTATATCCAAAAATTTCGAGCCTCTACTAGAAAAAAAAATACATGTTTCAAGAATAATTGATATATTGTTTAACAAAATTTTAATTTGGAAGTAAAATACAAATTTTTTGGGATAAAATATGGTTTTAAATTATTTCGATGCATATTATTTGAATTTATTTTGTTAAAATAACTTTTACATACCAAATATTTGTAGCCTTGGCAGAAAATAATTAATATAAGATTGGAACTTTGAAAAAATAATTTGGTATATTTTTTAACATTATCATAGCAAGTAAAATACAAGTTTTTGAAAATAAAATATGGTTCAAACAAAAATGTCTTCGAATGTTTTTTTTTTTCTAGTATGTATATTGAACATTTTAATCAACATGTTTCGTCTTCTCTTTGCCGACAAGCATCTTCTGTAAATGAGTTTATGAAAATTTTATATATTTGAATAGTATTTTGTTCTAATATTTAGACGTTATAGTCGTTCAATCAATACAATTCTTATCATATAATATGGAAGTTATATAATATTCTCTTATTAATTTTTTACTTACACATGGATCCTTTTTAAGCAAAATTAAATTAAACTTAGCTCATTAATATATAACATTAATTTTTCTCTTTTCATAAAATAGGATCTTATATTCAATTTTTTAACAGGGTCCTCTGAATTTCAGAACCAACTCTGAGAATAAGTAACAATAAAAAGTTATGAAAGACGGTCTATAGACAGTAACAAAGGAGAAAAAGATGGCAATCAAGTTGTTCTTTTTTAATTATAATGCTTCCACACCGGGGATCTCATATTAATTTTAATATTAAAATTAATTTTAAAATTTATCATGTTAATTGTCAAGTCGGCGGCCACATAAAAAAAAAAAAAAAAGAAAAAGAAAAAAGATGATTTGAATGGACATTTTGGAGTTAAGTATAGATTATTCTAAAAAAAAAAAAATTGTCATCACCAACCACACCCTACTAAGATATATTAGTTAAGCAATATGAGGACTTGGTCAAAAGTAAAAAATAATAATTAAGAAACTTGAACTAAACTTCTTATCTATTTAAATAATTATCTCCCTGTTCTCTCTTAACCGAAATCATGGACTAGCTACTAACATCTATTAGGTGTTGTTTCCCATTTTACGAGGAATTAATTATTAGAACTAGGTTAATTGAACAAGAGTAGTTTCAAGAAAGCGATTTGGAGAGCAGACCACGACGTGGCTCACTAATCACTAAAACCTAAAGAATGAAATATATAGTTTAGAAATTTAGTAATTTTGTCGTAAAATCTCTTTGGAGTTTTTCAGACTTGATACACGAATGAACCAATTTAGGAGCTTGTTTAATGGTACGACTAAATTTAGAAGTAGTTTAGTTAAGTCTATAATTGCATTTCTATTCTCAATTAAAAACTCTCTTATCGCTAAAACCAAATAAACAACCGGTGAGTATTCACTATATTCAGTTTTATCCGAACGAAATAGATAAAATAAATTAAACAAAAGTTCTAAAATCTGGAACCCAAAATCGGATCGAAATTAGGCATTACCGAAACCGAACGGAACAAAAGTATAAAGTTTTGGTTATTTAGTAATATGATCTCTCATGATAGTTAAAATTAATTTTTGAATCTTCAAAGTGTCTGACTTTAGACTTTGACTAGTGAACAATAATTTTGAGACCAAAATCTAATATCGACACTTTGAATATATATATATATATATATATATATATATATATATATATATATATTACTAAATAATTTTTTATTTGATAATTTCTAAATACTAATCGCTTTTACCGGACTTATTTAAGAGTCGGTTTCCCGGCTTTATATTCTTCAACCACCAAGTAGGTATTATTGACTTTGGAAGTCTTTGAAGAAAATAATTGGCATTTTTTAAGTACAGGTTTTCGCTTATTATATGATCGGTCAAGGCTGGAAAACCATAACTGTTACAAAAATGTCAACTATGATAGAATTTCGCTTAGTGTAAGATCAGTCAAGGGATCATCAAGCTGGCGACAACTAAGCTACGTGCAGTAGCCTTCTGTCAACGAATCTACCACGCGATACTCTCAGCGATAATCAACCGAACGTCTCTATCAACTCCCACTTGGCATTAAACATTTTATACGGTGTTTTGGCGAAATTGCCCAGCGACTAAAATGACAATAGCTCTTATATCTTCTCGTTAATGGATGACGACCCTCTTTACGTGATCCATATTAGTGACACACTACACGTAGAGGAGTCTATTTTTATTCACCCACAAATACTATAATGTTTGTTAATCCTCCAATAAAAAATGTACATGTAGTATTTTCAAAGTCAAAATTATCATAGTTGATGAACAAAACCACTTGTAAAATAGTTTTGTTTGAATGAAGATGTTACGTGTGCATTTTCTATTAAAATGTGAATAAATATTCTAGTATTTGTTGGTGAACAAAAATAAACTCATATATAAAACCTTCCAATTAGAGGGATCCATGTCCCGTGTTGCCGTCAGCGAAGATAAAGGACAAAACTAGAAATTTGAGTTCGGATGGAAGGAGAAAGAGAAGGAGAAGGAGAAGGAAAAGGAGGGCATATATATATATATATATATATATATATATATATCCGAAACAATTTGTCCAAAAGATTTAGGTATAAAGTTTGGCTTATTTCGTATCTATTTCAAAGATTAAGACATACATATTAGCTAGGAACAACGGTCAATATATTGTAAATATAGTAGGAAACCGTTTACGAAAGTCTAATTAAAAGTTTGTGTACTTATTTGTATCCTACAGGTATAGTAGGTGCTTGACACCTAGCTAGGCTTGTGACACTATGCAGACACAATCGGGAGCTGACGTAGGAATTTAAGAGAGGTGAAACAACTTCAAATGTAAAAAAAGTCCAAAAATACAATAAAATTTCATAATATATATATATATATATATATATATATATATATATATATATACAAAAAAAAATATATGATAACTAATCTCTGATTACAATACTGATCTCCGATTGCAAATATTCAAAAAACGTTGAGGAATGTCTTCATTATTTTCTGATAGTCTCGGACATGTTCTCAATGTAAGCGACGTCATTCATAAACTCATTTCAAGTCGATTTGCGTAGTTGAGTCTTGATAATTTTTATGGATAAAAATACCCTCTCGATAGTTGTTGTCGCAACGGATATGAGCAAAAAAAAAAGAACTTATTTTATTTTCCAATAGGACTAGTTGATCCCATTTATCCCTTACCGTGTCCGTCCATGGACACAATTATGATTTGATTCAAGTTTTGCATAATTAGGAATATTTTCTTACTCTCTAGATACTAAAAAAATACTGTTAAATAGCGACGAAAACTAATCCGTCGCTGAGTCAGCAACGAAAATACAACAGAATAACGACTAAATTATTTATGTAAACCAAATATATTATATTTCGTCAATATTTTGTCGCTAATCAATCGTTGTTATCTTAACGACAAAATATCGATGAAAATATTCGTCGCTGCGAAAACATAAATTTTTCGAGCCCGTTTTATTTCCTCCCATTCGCAATCTCTCTCTCTCTCTCTCTCTCTCTATATATATATATATATATATATATATATATATATATATATATATATATAATATATATATCCCCGACCCCCTACCCCTCTTCGGCGACCTCCTCCTCCACCGACCCCCTCCCCCTCTCCGGCAACCCCTCCCCCTCACTCACCCTCTCCTCCTACTCCACCGACCCCCTCCTCCTCTCCGGCAGCCCCTCCCCCTCACTCACCCCTCCTCCTCCACTGACCTCCTCCCCCTCTTCGGCGACAAGCAGCCCCTCCCCTCTCTCCGGCAAGCTCTGACATCCTCCCGAGCCCTCCTCCTACTCCTCGACTCGAGCAGCGGAGACATCCCCCCGAGTCCCTCCTCCGACCTCAGGAATCTGAGCCAGGCCCTCCACCGACCTCAGGGGTCCGCTTCTGTGCTCCGTCAGATTCCCCCCTCCCTTCCGAAGGTAAATCCTAACCCTTCATATATCTATTTAGGGAAAGACTATACACATTGTCGAATATATTTAAATTTTGTGGGAAGACACATGACACAAGATGCTAGAAGACACATATAAACATTAGGTGTATAAACACATGTTTGCTTTGGATCATGTTGAAAAGCTACTAGTTTGTCATATGGATACTAGTTACGGATTTTCTTTAAAAAAATTAAAATAAAAAATAATTAAAATGTAGGATCGGCGATATCGGTATCGGACCATTACTATGAGTATCGGTATCAGACCATTACTATGAGTATCGGGATCGGCGATATCGGTATTTTCGGTGGTATTGGACCGGAGTGTACCTACCCGTTACGTTGAAGCGAACAACCGATTCAAACGGCACAAGTACAACGACCCGACTCGCTTTGCTCAGCAAGAAGACTCGTTTGAGGCAAAGGATTTCCAGACTTGGCCCTTCAAGAGTTTAGACTTAGACTTTCAAAGGCTCCCTCGGAGTATCGCTCGACCGAGGCGAATCATCGCTAAGGTGGGTGGCTACGATGAACTTGTCTTTGATTAGCCAGCACACTTAAAATTTGGACGATACATGTTAGTCGCTAGGTGAATCAGCCCTTGCATGCTAATAAAGAATACAATGTACCTAGCTAAGGGAATAATTCTAACTTGTATTGCTTGTGTTAGAACATAAAAATGAAACTTGTCTTATAAATAGACCCTCGCATGCTACCTTTGCTTCGTGCAAGTAGACCCCGCTATGCTTTGAGTAGATCATTATATACTGTCCGTAGTGCACTGCTTCACTTGCTACACTGCGCACCCATAGACTATGTCGCTCGATATGTCCCTATACGGCTTCACTCTCCGCACTACCCCTTAGACCCGTGCTAAACATAAAGGCTACACTATATGTTTTCTTATGCTTATGTTCACACAAATAAAATGCTTGCCTTCTTACTTCTAGTCTGTACTCGTTGCCACATTTCAATGCTTATCACATAATTGCATGCCACAAACAAGTAAACACTAACTTTGTAATGCCCCGCTCCGTATCGGCATTATGTATCAAGGTGAGTGGGCAGAACTTCGTTCTCTGATTCTTGCACGCCTTAATAATAATCTGAGTTTTTGCTTGCAATGTTTTCATAAGAGAATGATAGAACCTGCCTTGCATGTTAATGAACGAACTCACCTAGCTTGTCTTTGAAACAAACATGTCTGCTTAACGAGAATCCTGATAGCTTGTCTAAGAGTGCATGAACATGTTCACTATCGTCTATGCTTCGAGAGAACCATATCGTGCCTGAATGTGTTCAATTGATAAGTCGGCTTGCCCCGCAACAACGATAACTATTCTGATGGTTTGTCTCATCTGTATCCTAAAGTTTATTTGATAGTGTTTCCATGCATTCGTATAGGTCGGATAATGGCTTTTGGTGGAGAGCTGAACTGCATGTGTCACGGCTGCTACCATGATAGTGAAAAGCAACCATGAGTCACAACTGCCATTAGCATCAGATGAATGAGTCATTGGTATGCTGGATCAACCGCTGCCGATCCTGAGATACTCGGGGACCGCCCTGCATATAGCTAGTTCATTGTGTTGGCTTGGATAGATGGACTGCCCCTAAGATGTTCATGTGTGTCTAGCTATGCATTCTTTCCCTCGAGTCTCATGAGACACGCTGCGCACACCCTGAAACATAACGAACGACTTGCTTGCTTGCATATTCAATATGAAACTCTATTTTCTAAAGATGTTTCCAAACAATGTAATATGAATCCGTTCTTCTGCTGCATGAAACGAACCTAGGTAAAACTAGAAAGATCACTAGTAATGTAATATTTTATAACATGATTACTTAGTATTGGTTTTAGTGAATGCTTGCTTCTGTTCAGTTATTTTATCTCACCAGTACTTATAAAAGTGCTGACCCACCAACAGTTTACTTGCTTGCAGGTACTGGATCGTCCGAGGGAGCGATAGGCGTGCCTCAGTCCCTAAGACCTAGAATCCTGGTTTCGATTATGCCCCGAGATTGCTATCGTATAAGGGGGCATAATATATGGAACAAATGCCTTTGCATAAGAGAACCCAGTCCCTCGATTTGTCCTAAATACTCAGTTGGCTAAATGCATTGCATTGCAACAATGTCCCTTTTTACTACTTACTAGATTGATGCGATGATAGACAACAAACAACTTAAACGATAAAGCCTTTTGCGGGTGCAACCCCAGGCACGCACGGCATCACGTCCCAATACATCTAAACGGGTTATCCCTTCCTCGTACCCGCCAGGACAGGCGCCGAGGCACAGTGATTCGCGTCCCGTGCACCGAGGTGCGGTAATTAGCGTCCGGTTTAATTCGGCTATGGGGGCGAGGCGGTGGCCCGGCTATACGGGCGACCCCTAGGTTCGGGGGCCGAGGCGTGACAAACTTGCCTCGCATTCATCCAATTCATTAAAAGACTATCTAATAGTCGTTCCATGCAAGTATGAACCTGAAAGTATCTGGGACCGTTAGGTTGCCAAGGCATCTCCGAACCAGGAGATTGTACCATGTCAAGTTTAACTCTAAACGAGAATTATGTCAATATCACAGCTCGTGGAGCGTACTCGTTCTGAACAAGAATCAAGAATTAACATGCCATATCATGAATCCCGTGAACCTCAGACCCAAGACTTGCATGTCGCGGATAACTTGTGCATAAGGTATTTAATCTGTTCTTGCGGACGGTCTCCGGGGCACCGGGGCCGATCCGATCCGAACGAAATATCTGTTAGTCTGCATGTTTTGGGCAGGATGGCATGTAGCGCTTTATGAACCATTTTTTATGCCATTCTCGCTCTTAGACTAAGTAGTCGCCTGTTTCGGGCAGGATGGATACGATGCCTCGTTCCTTGAGTCACACGCCATTCTCGTTTTTCACTACAACCGTCCTTTATGGCTATGCCAATTACTCCTGTTCATATAGATAAGTCATCATCGCTTAGCGATAATCCGCGTGCGAGTCATTGCATCACATCCAGTAAACTGAAATACTTGAACGATTATGAGTATAAGACCTCTATACACAAATTGAACAACTTGAGAAATCCATTGAACACTGGAACATCTTCTGCAATATCCCTTATAATCTGTGTAACTCGTGCACCGAAACATAACCTCGCTCACGACACTTGTGTTTGCTTAAGCTATTGTCCTTGGATTTTATTATAAATGCTTGTTCTTGGTTTAACTTGGTTTGCCTTTAATAGGGAAGGATGAATGGTAAGTTGGTAAGTCTCGTCGTGTTCCTTTATATCGTACGGTGCACTACCTCACGAGTTAGGCTTTACATCATGCCATAAAATTGATCCTAAGGCAAGAATAGAAAGATAACTTAATAGATGGTGCACAAAACCTTTAAAATATGTTTGGATTTGTCGAGCGAGCGAGAAGCCTCCCCACCAGTGCATTCATGTACTGATAACCCACCAGATTGCTTGTAGGGTACGGAAGAACCTCGTTCGGTGCGGATGCCCCCTTCGTGCGTGATAAGGCGTGGAGTTTACTCTGGAGCCTTGGAACGTTGCGTCTGTAGAAGCATGAAAAATACGCTGCAGAGTTATACGCAGTACTTCAGTGCTGTGTGGCGTAAGATGTGACTTCAGAGCCATCGATGTACAAACAGAGCTTTATCGCTAGTGCAGCGTAAAACATAGCTCTAAAACTACCCGCATAAAGGCAGTGTTTACAGGCTGCCTCAGCGTACAAAGGTTGTAACATCGCCACCCAGGTGTAAAACCCGCTCACTTTTAATGCGGTGACAGGTTGTACGAGGGACTCTTCGTATTCCTTGAATGAACCTGTCAAATCATGCAGTGAATCTGACTCTTTGACTCCTGATATCTGACTCCTGACAGAGAGTACTGCACGACTATCTAGACGACGGCTGTAATGATGGTGCGGCACAGCGACCCAAACCGTCGTTTAGTGACATTTTCTTGGCATAAACTGCTTTTATGCATACAAAGGAATACGCTGCCTAGTTTTACACAGGCAGATGTGAGCTTTTACGCTCCATAGAAGACAAACAGACTGCCACGTCAAAAGCTGCTCTTCGTACAGAGCTTGAGGCACGTCTCTGCAGTTAATGCGCAGGATGGGGCCAGATCTCTGCATTTAATGCATGAGATTTGGTTATATTTTCAAAGACTGGGCGAGCCACCATTATGGCTAATACGTCCACATCATCACCTTTGTACACTACGCCATCAGGCTATTTTCAGCTATGGGAGCACGCTATACGCTATCTCATTAGAATACGCCAACCGGGCTATTTTCAGCTATAAGGAGTATGTCGTATGCTATCTCCCCAGAATACGCCAACTCAGGCTATATTTTGCATTAGTGCATAATAAAGCTATTTGGTCCAGAATTAGCTCAAGATCTCTGTCAAGAAAGGAGGAGCGGCTATCTTCTACGCTAGCTACCTATCCATGCAGCATCAGGCTTCTACGCCTACTGGGCTTTTACGCTTACCTGGCCTCTACGTCTACTGGGCTTCTATGCTTACCTGGCCTCTACGCCAGTTTGACAACTATTTGGCTTCTACGCCATGGTGACAGTTATTGGCTTCTAGGCCAACCTTTTCTACGCGAGGGACAGCTACCTATGTGGCTTTCATGCCGTGATCTTCGCAGCAGTTATACGTATTATCTCTTAATGGGACACGCATCACACGCAGGTTCAGAAGATCATTTATACGTGGGTAGCGGTTATTGTAACCGCCGCATAAAAAGTGCCATACTCTCCACTGCCCGGCTTCTACGCCGACTGGATGGTTACTATCACTAAAACCCTATAAATAGATACCTCTATTGACAGAGGTCAAGGGTCGAAAAGGTCAAAAAATCAAAAACTTGGAGAATAAAAGTCAAAAAATCATAGAGAGAGAAGAGCTCAGACAGAGAGTAGTGATCAACGATTTTGCCATCGAGCATCCACTCCCCTTTGCAATCTTTGAAGCTTTTCTGCCTTCTATAGCACTTCTTCATCATCGTGTGGTCCAATGGACAAAGTGATCGACTGCAGATCAGACTCCTATAGCAATATTTACCCAGATTAAATTGTGTACTTGACATCCTCGTATAGGATTAATTGTACTTCTTGTTTGTAAACCAAAGAGAGGGTTTCGTATAAACCTTGTTTTATTTCTTTCGTTTATTATCAAACACAAGATGACGACTCTGCTGGGGATCTCTTTCTCATCTGACGAGAAAGCAATTGCTCAACACGATACAGTATCAATAGGATCCATGAAGAAGACCTTGGTTGTCCAGTTCGACCAGTCCGCCTACGAAGATATGCTTCGAGCAGGGGGTAGCTCTCACTCTCTCTCTGTCCAAGACAACAGGAAACTGCGTAAGGTCTGGATGCCCAGGACATCCCCAACCATTCCTGCCGACTCTCCGGTTTCTCCTACCAACCAGGTTGTAGCCGTGTAACCTTCGCGCTCCGCGCGTAAAACTCTGTCTCCCGTCTGTGGTGTGGTAGACAAAACTTCTGACGATGCCTCAGCGCTAGTCCAGGAGTCTGCTTCGTGCTCCGTACGTAAAACTCTGTCTCACGTCTGTGACGTGGTAGACAAAACTTCTGGTAATGCCTCAGTGCTAATCCAGAAGTCTACTCCACGCTCTGTGCATAAAATTCAGTCTCCCGTCGGTGACGTGGCAGACAAAATTTCTAATAATGCCTCAGCGCCAATCATAAATTCCAAATGCGCTCCGTGTGTAAAAATGCATCTGCCCTCCGCGGAAATGCAAATGATCCCTGCAACTTACGTAAAGGAAAACAAGTGGCAAAATTCTCAACTTCTCGGCCTTTACGCCAGCAAGAGAAGAATCTGCCCGCCCTTCGGATTACGCGAGAAGCTGATGGCCGATTGAGGACCTCCTCCGTTTTACGCCAGCCTGAGCAGAACTCCAAAATACGCTAGGTGAAGCCATTCAGCGTAAAGAAGGCTCAGTTTGCGGAAAGGCACACTCCTCGGGGATCTTCTGCTACTCATATGGCTAACCTGCTGTATACGGGTGGCAGGGAAAAAGTTATGGTTCCCAACATCCGTATGCCAACTGATAAACGCAAAGACAGGAGTCATAACCAGGATTCTGTTCCCCTGACTACCAAGCGTGGAAAGATCATGTGGGAAGATGCGTCAACATCTAATGTCGTCATGACATATGGGCCATATGAAGATTCTGTCTTTATTGTTCCTCTAACTCGCGACGACCAGCATCCAATAGTCTTCAGTCGCATGCAGAGCAGACCGATTGTACAAGAAGAATTTCGTGAGTCTGAGGGTGGCAAAATACAAATCCACAGGTATAGCCCACAAGCTTTAAAGATCATACAAAGCATGGGTTATGATTTAAAGTTGAAACAAGGTCTCAACTATAGGAAAGGTAGACGAACACCGTTGCATGGTAATCCTTACTGTCAACAAACTCGTTTTGGGTTGGGGTATACTGCATCTCTTGCAAACTCTAAACCTTCAGAGTCTGATCCTGTACAACCAGAGGCAGGTACTTCTAAATCAACTTCTGTGGACAACAGCCACGACATGTCTGGGGGTAGCCTACCTCGACAAAACAGAACATCATCCAAAGCTGGGGGTAGAATTCCCTCTGAGTCCGAAGATGATGCAACGATGACGATCTTCTCGGAAGATCGTAAAAATCAGGCATCGGGAGCCCGAAGGCCAAAGGAGACTTTTTTCTTCAATGAAGATGACATCATTAAAATTTTCAATGCATTGATGAAGGAACACAAACTTCGGCTACCCAACATCAAATATCCTGAGAGGACTGGCAAAGTCGATGACCCAGATTATTGTCTCTTTAATAGGTACATTCATCACCCTACAAGGGCGTGCTATGTACTGAAAAGGAGAATCCAGGAGTTGATCGATGCCAAAATTATCACTTTGCATCTGTAAACGAGGGGACGGTCACTGCAAATTGATTTCACTTTAATGTGACAATTTGCTCCCTCAAAAAGATACCGGATGATTAGTCCCTAAAGTTTCCCCGGCGGATTCTTCAGGTCTATCCCCAGTGAAATTTTATTTTTGGACATGAGTTCACGTCCATATTACCTCTGAACTATTATCCAAACATTGCTTTATTCCCCCAGCAAAAGTTTGTCATGTTCATATTACCTCTGAACAAACCTTCCTGGGTTGGCTATCGATTATCACGTCCATATTACCTCTGATATCGGTTTTTATCTCAACTTAGCACTCGTACTTAACTCTAAGTACGCCAGTGGTGTTAGGTCCACAAAAACTGCCATGTCCATATTACCTCTGAGCAGATGTATACCTCCATCCCTAATGGAGTCACAACGCAAAAGTATGTCATGTTCATATTACCTCTGAACAAACTTTTTGAGTTTTTTGGCTATCGATTATCATGTCCATATTACCTCTGATATCGGTTGTCATCTCAACTTAGCACCCGTACTTAACTCTAAGTACGCCAATGGTGTTAGGTCCACAAAAACTGCCATGTCCATATTACCTCTGAGCATATGTATACCTCCATCCCAAATGGAGTCACAACTCAAAAGTATGTCATGTTCATATTACCTCTGAACAAACTTTCTGAGTTTTTTGGCTATCGATTATCATATCCATATTACCTCTGATATCGGTTGTCATCTCAACTTAGCATCCGTACTTAACTCTAAGTATGCCAGTGGTGTTAGGTCCACAAAAACTGCCATGTCCATATTACCTCTGAGCAGATGTATACCTCCATCCCCAATGGAGTCACAACTCAAAAGTATGTCATGTTCATATTACCTCTGAACAAACTTTTTGAGTTTTTTGGCTATTGATTATCATGTCCATATTACCTCTGATATCGGTTGTCATCTCAACTTAGCACCCGTACTTAACTCTAAGTACGCCAGCGGTGTTAGGTCCACAAAAACTGCCACGTCCATATTACCTCTGGCAAGGCTTATCCTAAAACTTATTACTTGCACTTTCGTGCACAAGAAGTAATAGGTCCACAAATTTTTTTTTCCTGTGGAATGCCCGCAATGGAAACGAGTTGTTCATGTCCATATTACCTCTAAACTATCCTCATTTTCCCCAGCAGAGAAAAAGTCAGTTCATGTCCATATTACCTCTGAACTACGTCTCTCCACTATCCCCACAGAGTCATATTTTACCACGTCTAAATTATCTCTGTCAGGATTTGTCCTAAACTTATTATTTGCACTAAACGTGCGCAACAAATAATAGGTCTATCAAAAATCCTCCAGTGGGATGTCTGGTATCGTACTACGTCCATATTACCTCTAGTACGATGTCCAAAACTCATACAAACAATCATAAAGAAATGGGAGGGGCCTTATATGATTTGCAAATCGCGCTTACAGATTAGCTGAGCCTAAATGAAAATTTGGCAATAGCTGCTATCAACTGCAAAATCCCAAAGAATTACTATACTGGATCCCCTTCATTTAACGGAGTATGGTGAAGATCTTATTCTGACGATACCATGCACAAAGGTTAGCTGGATCATATTCTATCAGGTTCATGTGACCTCCGAATAGATATCCTTAACTAATTTGTAAACCTATCATGTTAATGATACCTCTGATAGTGTTTAGTATAAAATTTTAGTTGGATTATATTCTTTCAGGTTCATGTTAACTCTGAATAGATTTACATTCAGCAAAACCTTAACGAAAGAATGTCATGTTAATGATACCTCTGATATCACTTTTACCCTAGCCTATCACATTCTAAAATGATGGGCCCACAAAGTTAGAAAATGTGTCTTTATTATCTCTGAGAAATTACAGGAGAAATAAAATAGTACATCATTAGGGAGGAGCAGTCAAATCACGGATCTGCTGCGCCAGTGCGGCCATCTTCTCAGTCCTGGAGCTTAAAACGGTAGCGCGAGCCCGCTCCAATCTTGCCTCCTCATTGTTCAAGGCAGACATTTCAGACCAATGACGCACAAAATCTGCGTGAAGGATACCCACACGTGCCAGGTTCTGCTGAGACACCTCCATTCGATTCTTCAACACATCACGAGCTGTTGATAAAGAGAGAGCCTTCTCCTTGGCCTTAACGAGGTCATCTTCCAATTTACGGACCCTCGCTGCCTCTTCCTCATATTCGGCCTCGCACTGAGTCAGCTGGGGAATGACGTACTCTAATTCGGCACACTCTTGATCCATCTCCTGCTGCTGTTCCTGGACAGATTTGTTCAGAGATTTCATTTGCCCAGCAAGTTCTGCAGTTAAGGAGTCATACCTAGCTTGAACGAGACCGTAAATACTACCTCGACATAGCTACAAATAATCGTTAATATGTTATTCCAAACCATTAACTATCTGCTCCAGCGCATCAGCTCTCCCAGCGTCGTTGAAATCTCTGATCGGCGCTATCACAAACTGGGAGGACCTCCTCAGAGCCTCCAAGCCTAAATTTTTCTCCAGCACCATTGAAATTAGCGTTTTTAAAGTGATATAGAAAATACTAGTATACTGCTCGATCAGCATGGCGAGATCCGAATGGACGCTGGGAGTGGCTGCAATATCAGAAAATTCCTTTCCTGGAATGACTGCAGAGGGTGCGTCACAGTCGTCGCTTCAGTAGAGGGCGCGACAAAGGTAGAGGCACCGACAACGGTTGGAGTGGCTAGCGTACTCAAAGGAGGCATAGTCGTAATCATAGGCTCATCCTCCTCTTGAGATATTGGAAATGTTTTGGGAGAGCCGGCACCCGAAAATGTTTCCTCTTCGAAGTCGGGCACCTCCATGTCATCGGCAGGAGCTGAAACAGAACCAAAAGGCACGTCAACACTGCCCTCCCCGTAGATTTCTTCCCCTGAAAAGAAGACAAGAGAAGGTTAATATCAACATGATGTTAATTTCTCTAAAAGAGGCAGAAAGACGATAGTTACCCATGGCCGATGGTATATATGTCGCGTCGGCAGCCAGTACAGCTAAATCATTTCTTAATGAGGCTAGGCGAGCTGTCATACCTGGAGAAGGGGGTATGCTAACTGACACTGTGTCACGCTCCAGTTCCAAAATACCGAGGGACCAGATACGTGGCAATGGCCAGCAGCACGCACCGATGGACAAACCCAATTTAATGGATCCATCAGGGCATACCTAAGCTGTAAAATCAAGTCTACGATAACATGGCACAACTAATCTCATCCACACAAGATAATAAATATGATCCACAGAATAAATAAGGAATGTAATCTTCTGCTAGTCTCAACAAAGTGCTTCGGAGAACAACCCGATAAATATCTGATACAATGGTTCAACAGACCAGAAATATAAATGACTGAAATAAATAAATACTGAGCATGAAACATGGATGCTCAGGAGAAGTCTTCGGCTAACACCTCATCCTCGGATGGCGGTACAGCTCCTGGATCAGCTCCTGCTGCGGTCCCGTATACCTCGGGATAGATCTCGTCCTCAAATCCTGGGGACATAATCCATATCCAGGTCCTCAGGGGACATAGCAAGGTAAAGAAAATATACAAGCCAAAATATAAGCAGTGCAGCAATAATGAGATAAATAGGGTAAGTAAGTAATCATCTGTGTGAAATGCAAGAGAGAATATCAATAGTACCCAGGTTGAAACAACTACAAGCTCTGTGTAGGGGAGCCGGTAGCAGTGATATCATGAGGTGGTCTAGCTCAGCGGGAGACTAAGTAGCCGGCATAACATAATCAACCTGTAGCCTGTGGGTCTCTCCAGCAATAGATGGAATAATAAGGGAGTACTAAATAACCAGCTAAGTGATATGCAAGATAAGAGCAGCACTAGAACTCAGGCTGAAGCCACTACAAGCTCTGTGTCGGGGAGTCGGTAGCAGCAGTAATAATGAGTAATGGGCCAAGCTCGGACTTCAGAGTCTTGTGCCTCATAATAATAGGGGTGTATATATATGCCTGTAGCCTGTGTGTCTCTCCTCAGCCAATGTAACCACGTATATCATGACCATAACGTCTCATGTCCATGTCAAGCGGGATCATAGCTAATGCAACAAGTCATACTGTATCTAAGAATATAGTATCTCTGTCAAGTCCTGCATCCTATACAGAATCACCACGAATATTTCGGGAAGATCCTGTCTCATGAGGAGTGTCAAGTGTCCTGGGTCAAAGTGTACTTGGTAAGACAAGTACGAGAATATAAAGTATCACGAATGTCCATCTCTAGTTGACCGTACCCAATACCGCGTACAGTGTTGGCACCCGACTAATAATCGGACGCTAAGTATGTCACACGGTCCTAGGTTAAGCATGCACATAAATATAACGAAGCAAAGAAAATATATAACAATACTACAGAGTTTGGCAAGGTACACTTGTCTGGGGTCCTTCTGCTGGTATGAATCAGAGTCCAAGTCACAGTCCAAATAGCCTATGTATTACAATTTACCATGTCAAAAGATAATTTATTTTAACTTATTTAATTCTAAAATAATTACTCTAAAATCCTATTTTAATCTTATTATTCTAATTTTTATGTTAATTCCTAAATTTTGTCCAAAGGAACTGAATTTTATCAACTCGAGACTCATGGCACGCAAATCGAGGTGATCTGTTGACCAAAAAGTCAACCGACACAAACTCAACTTTCATACATGATTTCCTGTAGATTTCATCATAAAAAAAACATGCTGGAATTTACGGCTCGTCCGAATTCAAATTCGTTTGGGAATTATGGCACATACAAATTTTGTATTGTGCACCGATGGTTAAATTCTAACCTAGAAGTTCTACAGAATTAACAGTATATAAATACTTTGAATTAAATTCTGGGAAAAATATATGTCGATGATCTCGATATTAGATTTCCGAAACTTTAAACGGTTTATGATTCTGATTCCGGGTTCTCCCGAAATTGTGAAAACATCGAAACATATCTATTTTCGGACATGCTGTGCTCTACGAATTTTCTAGAATTTAATACTAATAATTTAGAAAAACAATTTATATAATCTGAAAGGTAACCTCAATATCTTTCTAACACAAGAAACTAGGCCTCGTTTGGAGTCCGGAGCTATACGCAATGGCTTCTGGAAGATGAAGAAACCCTAGATGACAATTCTCCCAAATCTCTCTCTCTCTAAAATAATGAGATAATTAGGGTTATTATATTATATATATAAATATATAGATGTACCTGTGGCTGAATGGATATTTATAGGCTGACATGTGTCAGAATCTGATGGGATGGTTTTTTTTATATTATTTATTTTTGATTTGCCTTTATCAAAACATTATTTAAGTCGTTTTAAATCTAAATAACTCAAAATAAACATTAAAAATAATCATAAAAATCCGGAAAAATTACCGAAAATATATTTTGAACCAAAAAAACCCTAGAAAAATATTTGGGATAATTTTATATTCATAGATTTCCTACTATAATTAGGAGAAGCTCTAAAAATTAGTTTTAAATATTTAAATAAAATTAAATATTAAATATATTCCAAAAATTCTAAAATAATTCCAAAAAATATATAATAATATTATAAACACTAAAAAATTTATGTGGGTCCATTCTATATACCCGAGCTTGCACAATAAATTCTAGAAGTCCTAAAAATTAGTTATTAGCCTAAATAACTCCCAATAAATACTAAAAATACTCAGAAAATTCTCAAAAACTTCTAGAAAATATATTTTATTATTTAGAACCTAAAATAAAAGTTTGGAAAATTTTTAATTATATTTGAATCTAAAATAAATTCTTGAAAATCCTAGAAATTTACAGAAAATTGTGAAAAATCCAAATTAAAAATTTCTGAAAAATCAGGGGGTTACACACTGGCAGGTAATCTTCCAGGTCTTCACCGAGACCCACTCGAGGCTCACCGGGTGGAATCTCGCTGGATGTGCTTACAGACGCAGCAGGGGTTTCTCCCGTTATTGGTCTGGATAAAGGTCTTCTTATTTTTCTTGGCCTCGAAGGCGATCTCGTACCACTGCCTGAAGCGGTAGCAGCGACAACAGCTTCGAACAAAGAATCTCCGGCACTGCCAGCCGGAACTGTGGAGGTTCCCTCTCTGATAGGTGAAGGACCTCTAGTCAAAAATTTATCCCCAACAGGAGAAACAGCAGGCTCACTCCTAGGAGCCCCATGACTAGAAGCCCTGACAGGGCCACCAACAGTCTTCTTCTTCTTGCGAGGGGAAGCCTCCTTCAGAACAGGAGCCCTTCGCTTCCTTGGGATAGCCAGAGGCTCAGCAGGTGGAGGTATTTCGCCTCTCGGTACTGTCAACAAAAACTCATCTGTACCGACAACATCTTCACCTTTGTCAGAGAAGACTGATGGGACATCGTCTCTTCCCGCGGACTTAGAAGAGGGCATCCTAAAACTTCCACGCATATCAAAATCGCGATGGAAGGTATTGACGACCACGTAAAACTAGGCGTACGAATGGAGGATGCGCAACTCCATGGAGAGAGAAGTCGCAGGTATGGTGAAGGCCGCTCCAGTATAACCCATTATGAAGTACCACCATCCTCTCGCTCCGTCGATAAGTCCACCTCTGGACTTGAAGCTGGTGATGGCATTGTCCACGTGCAGCTAGTCATACCCAAACTTCCTGGCGAACCAACTAGGCAGATAGGGCTCCAAAAAGCAATGGTCTTCACTTCTGTACAATAAATGGGAGGGTCTAATGCAGACCAACCAATAAAAAGCTTCAGAAGAAAGAACGGTCTTCCCTTCACCTAAGTCCTGAAGTCTCGTCCCCTGTTGATTGAGATGTACAGTGGGGACGGTGCAGAAGAGCTTCCAGCTGTGAGCAAAATTTAACGCTCGCCGATTGTCTAAAACTGTGGTCACGTTCCAAGTGGAGTTCTTATAATTCAACAAGAAATTACTCCCCGAACTACTACCGGAACCAGGAGACATCACCTTGGGGTTATGGAGAATTAACCATCCCATCAAATATAGGAACGTTAATTCTACCCTGGGAAAGCTGTCATGCCGTGTTTCATCGGCAAGCAGCCCATCAGTAATGGCCCTCAGGCCAGCTTGTATGCGGCATACCATGGCAGGGAGCAAGCCCAGTCTTGCCCCGAACACCAGACGCACTGCAGGCCATAAGGTGTTGTGGTGGATGCGATCCGAAGACGCAATGCCAGGTACTACCAGACGGCGTGGCCATACAGAGAGGAAGCCAGCCAGTTGAGCTTCCCTTGACAGAGCCCTGCGGCAATGCCTTAAATAACTGTAGACCTTAGTGCCTGCAGAATATTTCCCTATCCCTTCGTCGAGAATTTGATTTGAAGCCCCAGCATCTTCAATAAGGTCATCGACTACTTGAGCACTAAGCACGCTCAGAAAGCTCAGAGGCTGATCCTTGCTATCCACGACTTTGTCTGGCTTAGCAGCCCTGGCCCGGTGAAAGAAGAGATAGGACGCCCATTTATTGGTATGAGCCAAATTAGAGGGATCATTATAAAAGGTGGTGCAAGCAAGGTAGTGGTACATCAGCTCCAGGTATACTGCCACCACCTGAGGGTCTGTATCCCCTAGCTCTCTGTTGGTGGGAACATACACTTCATAAGGAGTATCCCCCATTGGCAGTCTCGAAATCTCTGCCATCTCGTGGAGGGCCAATCCCAACTCCCCTAGCGGAGTGGCGAAAGTTCCGGTGAGCAAAATATATCGCTCCATCAGAGCCAAAAATAGGTTGGGGTTAAGAGGTAACCCAACACTGGTAGCACTCACAGCCTCAAACAGACCAATGCTCTCCAGCTCAGTCTGAAAATGCTTCAGGGCCCAGGCAGCTAAAGAAGTCCATCGAAGATTTGTAGGGGTAACCCACCCATTAGTCCGAGGATTAACCTTTGGGTATACTCCTCCTTGTCCCATGAAGTCATTGCAGAAAGTCGGTAATTGGACTGGTTGGAGCAGTGCAATATCTTCACTCGGGACACTACCCGAAAATAATCCCCTAAAAAGAATGACTAGACCGGAAGGGCGGCTTACAAATAACCCTTGGTCTACTCCCTTCTGGTAAAATATCTTCCCCGGCTGGCCGTGAAGATTGGGAGTCAGAGTCTACGACATCCTCCTCGGATGCGTGGCATGGAAGAATGCCGAGATGGGGTAATCTCTCAGCATCCTGGGTAGATACAGGACCAGGCCTCCGGCAGGAAAAACCTAGATTTCTTTCTTGGACTTCATCTGGGATTGTTTTTTAATCATATCCCTGAAGAGGAAAGTCGGTTTTATGTATTTGGCCCCGTCTATATACGTCAGGGGCTCTCCGTTGATCATGCTCAACAATATTCGCTCGCCTTGAGATATCAGGATTTCCCTTCCTTTAGGATACTGGGGTCCGGAGATAGGAAATGTCACATGGGACAAATCCTCCAGGTAATTGGAGTTCAACATCCCAGCAGCAGAACCCATCACCTCAGCCAACGGAGGTATCTGCAAGTTAACTACAAAGTGCAAGAAAAATATGTCAGTTTCTCTACTAGACCTCACAGTCTTGCAGTTTATACCGAAGATCAAACAGTCTGTGCTTTTACGCCAAGACTGTGAAAACTTGAATTTTTACGCTGGAATCTCATTCCCAGGCATAAAAATCCAAGATTGGCAGTATACACAAAAATGACAGTCTGTGTTTTCTTTACGCCAGACTGCCAAAGTTTGAGTTATTATGCCGGAGTTTTCATCCAGAGCGTAACACCCAAAATTTGTAGTATACGCCAAATTTCGACAGTCAGGGCTTTTACGCCAGATTGCAAAAATATGGAGTTCTTACGCCGACACATTAGAAATGTGGACATAAAAGATGAAACATCTCTGTGCATCATCTTCCTCGAAGAGGCGTTCAGCACAGAAGATGACCTAGCGCATCCACGTACAACGTGTGCGAAGGGTTTTCTTCGTTTTTATCGTCCCAAAAGCTTTACTTATAACGTCCGGTGCACAGCTCGTCGGAGGGACACTTCGTTCAGAGCGAGGTTCGCCTTGCCCGATGGGAGTAGCTCTTGCTTGGGCAGAGGAACGAGAAGAGGAGGCAACCTTCTTTCCCTTAGAGGAGGAGATTGGTTTTGGTGCCATTTCTAAAAACTCAGAACGCTCAGAGAGAAAATGAAGGAGAGTACTCAAAGAGACGAAGGTTTTCTTTTGCAGAAGACAGATGAAAAGTTTTTCTCTGAAGGCCTCAGAGTATATATAGAGTTCAGATGGACTCCTCGAATCCCTAACCAAATCTGATATTTAATATTCGATTATGATTAGGGACCACGTCAGCCTACTACTCAGAGAAGGCGGACAGTCAGCGAATTCAAAAAGTTTTTCGTGCAGAGCAGATTCATGATTTTACACCAAGGAGCTTGTTATGCTCAGCAGACTACAAATCTACGGTTTTACGCTTAGAGACTATAAGTATATGGTTTTACGCCCGGATGCTTTTACGCTCGGTAGCTTTTACGCTCGAGAGGCTACAAACCTACGACTTCACGCTCAGAAGCTACAAATCTATGATTTCATGCTCAGTAGCTTTTACGCTCAGAGGCGACAAATCTACAACTTCACGCATTTCCTCTTCAGAGGCAACAGATCTACGATTTTTATGCCCGTTTGCTCTTATGCTCAGTAGCTTTTATGCTCGAGAGGCTACAAACTTATGATTTTATACTCATATACATTACGAATCTATGACTTTCTGTATATCTGAAAATACGCAGGCCAGAGTATGCGTATATCTGAACAAATCTCAAAGCGGTCAATTGCAAGGGTTCACGCAGAAGATGCTCCTTCTTGGCCCCAAAATATCCCAAGTACCCAAAGCATACAGAGTTCAGTATTGAAAATGACTCTTCTTCTTGGGTCGATCGAAAGTTTATCCAGAATCCAGTCTGAATATTTCCTCTTCAGTTCAAGATGGCGACTCAGTTTTGACAGCCATTTCTCGCCCTATTTCAAGGGATTTTTGGGAAATCATTCTTGAAGATGATGGTCTGAACAAGAAGTCTTCTTATCAAAGAAGTGACAGTTCAGAATTCTACATGACTCATTGTTCCAAAATAGCATGACAGTTCGGATATTCGACTTAAGTGCTAAGCACCTTTCTACGCATCCTCAGTTATGCGTAAAAGACAGGATGGGACCAAACACTCTTTCTATCAGAGTCGGCGTAAAGTTATCCAGACGTGTCGAAGCTACACATATTCAGACTTCATCACAGCAAAATATATATGGCAAAACATCAGATACGCAAAAGAAGATGATTTTATTTAATCATGATTACATATGAGAGAAATCCAGTCTACAAAGGGTTTTTTCTTCATCTTCATGATTACATATGAGGGAAATCCCGTCTACATAGGGTTTCCTCATCTTTATTAAAAGATCATGCCCAGAATCTGTTCTGCCAGGTTCTCGTATTGGTGGAGATCTTTCGCGTCTTCTTCAGCAGTTAATCGGCGTCCACGGCCGATTAACAAAAAAATGATTAATGGCGGAAGGATACAAAACTGGGCATGTTGGAATTATTCAGAGCCCATCCTCCATACGCCATGACAGATTGAGTTGAGGTTTTAGACCCAACTTAATACTCGAAGACAGGGCTAGTTTGTCTGCCCTCGTCCACGAACGACGGGAGAAAATATAGCTTACAAGCCGTATGGTCGAATGTGACCCTTCCTCTCTCCTGGACGAATCGCCATATGAAGTTGCTGATTATCCCGAGCAAAGGAAGCTATGATATCCTTCCATGATCCATCGTTGCAAAGGAAATTTGCTCGAAGATGCCTTCTTTTTTGGCTCCTTACATGCTGGAAGAACATGATATTCTTCTTCCTCAAGTTGACCCGACAAACTTCGGCAACCATCTCTGTGTGGTGAAGGAAATGTGGGAAGAACAGGTTAACTCCTCAGCCTTTATATAGGCAAAAGAGAACACACCGAATCCCAACAAATCCCCAAGAATCTGCCAAGAAATCAGCCTCGAGGAACGAGTCAGACTTGACCGTTTCATGCTTCATTCAAAGTATTTCAAATTACGAGGAATTTGAAAACTTTGAAGGGGGTCTTGTAGAAGCAAGAAAAATATGCTGCAGAGTTATACGTAGTACTTCAGTGTTGTGTGGCGTAAGACGTGACTTCAGAGCCATCGGCGTACAAGCAGAGCTTTATCGCTAGTGCAGTGTAAAATATAGCTCCAAAACTACCCGCGTAAAGGCAGTGTTTACAGGGTGCCTCGGCGTACAAAGGTTGTTACATCGCCACCCGGGCGTAAAACCTGCTCACTTTTAATGCGTTGACAGGTTGTACGAGGGACTCTTTGTATTCCTCGAATGAACCTGTCAAATCATGCAGTGAATCTGACTCTTTGACTCCTGACATCTGACTCCTGACAGAGAGTACTGCACGACTATCCAGACGACGACTGTAATGATGGTGCGGCACAGCGACCCAAACCGTCGTTTAGTGACATTTTCTTGGCATAAACTGCTTTTACGCATACAAGGGAATACGCTGCCTAGTTTTACACAGGCAGATGCGAGCTTTTACGCTTCGTAGAAGACAAACAGACTGCTACGTCAAAAGCTGCTCTTCGTACAGAGCTCGAGGCACGTCTTTGCAGTTAATGTGCAGGATGGGGGTAGATCTCTGCATTTAATGCATGAGATTTGGTTATATTTTCAAAGACTGGGCGAGCCACCATTACGGCTAATATGTCCACATCATCACCTTTGCACAATACGCCATCAGGCTATTTTCAGCTATAGGAGCACGCTGTACGCTATCTCCTTAGAATACGCCAACCGGGCTATTTTCAGCTATAAGGAGTACGTCGTATGCTATCTCCCCAGAATACGCCAACTCAGGCTACATTTTGTATTGGTGCGTAATAAGGCTATTTGGTCCAGAATTAGCTCAAGATCTCAGTCAAGAAAGGAGGAACAGCTATCTTCTACGCTAGCTACCTATCCATGCAGCATCATGCTTCTACGCCTACTGGGCTTCTACGCCTACCTGGCATCTACGCCAGTTTGACAACTATTTAGCTTCTACGCCATGGTGACAGTTATTGGCTTCTAGGCCAACCTTTTCTACGCGAGGGACAACTACCTACGTGGCTTTCATGTCGTGATCTTCGCAGCAGTTATACGCATTATCTCTTAATAGGATATGTGTCACACGCAGGTTCAAAAGATCATTTATACGTGGGTAGCGGTTATTGTAACCGCCGCATAAAAAGTGCCATACTCTCCACTGCCCGGCTTCTACGCCGACTGGATGGTTACTGTCACTAAAACCCTATAAATAGATACCTCTATTGACAGAGGTCAAGGGTCGAAAAGGTCAAACAATCAAAAACTTGGAGAATAGAAGTCGAAAAATCATAGAGAGAGAGAAGAGCTCAGACAGAAAGTAGTGATCGACGATTTTGGCATCGAGCATCCACTCCCCTTTGCAATCTTTGAAGCTTTTCTGCCTTCTACAGCACTTCTTCATCATCGTGTGATCCAAGGGACAAAGTGATTGACTGCAGATCAGACTCCTGTAGCAATATTTACCCAGATTAAATTTTGTACTTGACATCCTCGTATAAGATTAATTGTACTTCTTGTTTGTAAACCAAAGAGAGAGTTTCGTATAAACCTTGTTTTATTTCTTTCGTTTATTATCAAACAGCGTCCGAAACTGAAGCACATATATAAGATATAATGTTGGAACATTGCTTACGTATTATTCTATAAATGTGGCCACTTGTACGCTTTTACTGTTTCAGAGAGAGAGAGAGACTTGAGCAACTTATAATCTCGGCCTAGCGCCGCTTGTAACACTTGTTTAATATCAATAAAGAGTTTGTTTTACTTCTATATTTGTGTTATTCAATGCTTCCGCTATTGACGACTCTGTGAACTTGTTACCAATCACCTGTGCGTTTCTTATTCTGCTGCACCCGGACTATCTGTACGACTCTGTGGCTTAGACATCTTATCGACTATTCAGATCATGGCCTTGCACGGATGTGGCTTACACTCGTGCGACATCACGTCAAGATGGAAAAAGATCATCGCGGGAGCGCTAGCGCGATAATTTGAGCCTAGCCGGGATGACCGACTACTTGTGGGAGATCGGGTCGTGACATATTGGTATCAGAGGATGACTTTACACCTTTGGACTTTTTATCGATTTTCTCAGTTTCGAAAGCTCGTTCGTCGGTTATGTGCATACTCTCTCTCTTGTTGACCCGATAAAATATTCCATACAATGAGTCTAAATAATTTTAAAAAGTTGCATGTGAATGATATGATTGCTTATACGAATTATGATACGAAGGCCTTTGTGCCAACTTATGTTAGGCTTTATGGGAATTGCTAGAATTTGCAAGTTATGTGCGAACCCGAATACCTATACATAATTTTCTAACTGGTTGGTGTGTGAAAATAGAATATCGTTCGAATGGTCAGCTATGCACATAGCCTTTCGGCTAAGTTGTGTAGAGTATCGCGCACCAAGATCCTTTTGGTGCAAGCTAGTTGCAAACGGGATTAAAATATCGTTCAGATAAGGACAAGTCAGACTTAGAATGGCAACCGATAGAAACTTTATTAGATTTATCGCTTAGGCGAATATTGAGAATCGTGCTTGAAATTTTTGAAAATAGCTAGGACGATATTTTGTGTCGGAAGATACAAATCAAATATGGTTTACTTGGATGACTCTCAACAGGATATATACGAGACTAAGATGTATCAGACGATGCTTAGGTATCGTGTAGGAATTCTAAGAAACGACTTGGTGAATATGCTACTAAGTTATGCGAACACTGATTGAGGATTTAATTGGGTGACTCAATTTTTGAGTAGTGTATGGATCATTTTAAAAATATTCAAACGAATTCGTAGGTCTCGTGCGATAGTTGGAATGAACGATTGAGTATGTCTTGAATAAGTGATAAGGATTGTATCGAATTGGAATTCAAGATAATAAAATTGATATCTTGGTTAGAAAACTTTGTGGAAACTTGAGGATTGTACGAGCGATTTCAGATTGAATTAAATGGATTAAAACTTGAGTAGGATATCGCTCGATAGAAGTTAGCTCGAGAATAAATATTTTGGTTTAATAAAAGAGTTAAGCGATAACGGATTTGACCTAAAGTTTGGAAGAACGATCTTGAATTTAGTTCGAATGATAACTCTCGACAATCAGTCCCTACAAGAACGATTATCCCGCGGAAGTGCCGGTGTGGTAATTTTATGTACGGCGAGGATGATCGAACTCATGGGAACATATTCGGTGATTATTCCAAACAAACTCAATGAATAAAACGTATCAAAAGTGGATAGACTTTGGCTTAAATATTTGAACTTACTTGCTTGAGGAATGTTAGAAGTAAGACTATGGATTATCAAACAATAACAATAAAGTTGGACGATTTGGCTAGGCAAATTATGATCATGGCATGAACGAACATGACTGGGTGGATAAACATATATAACTTGAATGGTGCAAATTAAAATAATAAGGTGTCTCAATTATTTCGACGATAACCGTAACATTCGACGTTCTTGTCTTGTGCGAGCATAACTCTATCCTCGTTGGACGTGTTATTATGAGTAGGATGATCTGTGCTCGATGTTTAAAAATCTGAGTAAAACAAGCTTGGATAGAATATCCAGCGCAAACGAACAATGGTTTGACCTTAGAAATTGGGACGAGCATCGTGCGACAAAATTGTACGATAAATAATGTGCTTGAACTTATACCTATGACCTTGTGAGCTGACCTAGTAATTAGGCAGATGACCTTATGCCGAGTAAAAGAACTTGTAACCGACTTTAGAGTATTGCTTGAATAAGCCATAGAACTGGGCAGCAAGACTTAGAGTTAGACTTGGAATGGTAAGTGTGTGCTATGTTTGAACCAAATGGATGGACGCTAGTCGGTTGATCGGATAGATCGTGCTTAATGGTTGTGCAAAGCTTAATTTGAGTCGGATTAGAAATGACTTAGAATTTTGATTGATTGACCCTGTTGTAGGTATCCTTATGATTTGTAAGATGAGAACCCTTGAGATTTTTGTAAGTAGCTTGTCCGAATTCACTATCGCTAAGTTTGGTTGAATGTATATGTTTGAGGGACACCTTTAACGTATGCACGATCCAAGACTCAATGATATATGGAACTCGAGTACAAAGACTTCGCTATCGCTAAGTTGGTTGACATGCATATGTTTGAAGAATACTTTAAATTATTGCACGATCCAGACTAGTGATATGCTGATCTCGAATGCTAGTACAAGTAAAAATGTTAGACTCGCATGGACAAGTATAACGACTTGGATAAGTTTTCCTCAGCCTTAGATTGTTATTCAAGATGGATCATAACATATCCCGCGTTAAGCTATATGTTTCGTGCTAAGGCGCAGTTAAGACTGAGTCAGAGCTTGGATTGAATGATAGAGTCATTCAATGAGACAAACCCAGCATATACGCGATACGGTATAAGAAACGAGTAGAAAATTATGTTCGAACGGATCTAGTGGTACATATCGCTACGCTTGGGATAGATTCGATAATGCGATAGAATGGCTTGCGCTCAGGAAGTCACGAGGACGAGACTTTTTCTGAGTGGTGTATAATGTAACGACCCATTCTATTCAAGCGGACAGCCAATTTAAATGGCGCAAGTGCAACGACCCGACCTGCTTTGCTCAGCGAGAAGACTCGTTTGAGGAAAAAAAATTCAGACTTGGCCCTTCAGGAGTTCAGACTTAGATTTTCAAAGGCTCGCTCGGAGTATCGCTCGACTGAGGCGAATCATCGCTAAGGTGGGTGGCTACGATGAACTTGTCTTTTTAGCCAGCACACTTAAAATCTGGATGATACATGCTAGTCGTTAGGTGAATCAGCCCTTGCATGCTAATAAAGAATACAACGCACCTAGCTAAGGAAATAATTCTAACTTGTATTACTTGTGTTAGAACATGAAAATTAAACTTGGCTTTTAGATAGACCCTCGCATGCTACCTTTGCTTCGTGCAAGTAGACTCCGCTATGCTTCGAGTAGATTATTATATACTCTCCGTAGTACATTGCTTCACTTGCTACACTGCACGCCCATAGACTATGTCGCTCGATATGTCCATATACGGCTTCACTCTTCGCACTACCCCTTAGACTCGTGCTAAACGTAAAGGCTACACTATATGTTTCCTTATGCTTATGTTCACACAAATGAAATGCTTGCCTGCTTACTTGTAGTTTGTACTCATTGCCTTATTTTAATGCTTGTCACATAATTGCATGCCACAAACAAGTAAACACTAACTTGCCTTGCATTCATCCAATTCACCGGAAGACTATCTAATAGTCGTTCCGTGCAAGTATGAACCTGAAAGTATCCGGGACCGTTAGGTCGCCAAGGCATCTCCGAACCAGGAGATTGCACCATGTCAAGTTTAACTCTGAATGAAAATTATGTCAATATCACAGCTCGTTGAGCATATCATTCTGAATAAGAATCAAGAATTAACATGCCATGTCATGAATCCCGTGAACCTCAGATCCAAGACTTACATGTCGTAGACAACTTGTGCACAAGGTATTCAATCTATTCCTGCGGACGGTCTCTGGGGTACCGGGGCCGATCCGATCCAAACAAAATATCTGTTAGTCTGCATGTTTCGGACATGATGCCATGTAGCACCTTATGAACCATCCTTCACGCCATTCTCACTCTTAGACTAAGTAGTTGCCTATTTTGGGCAGGATGGATGTGATGCCTCATTCCTTGAGTCTCACGCCATTCTCGCTCTTCACTAGAACCGTCCTTTATGGCTATGCCAACGACTCATGTTCATATAGATAAGTCATCCTCTCTTAGCGACAATCCGCATGCGAGTTATTGGATCGTATCCAGTAAGCTGAAATACCTGAATGATTATGAGTATAAGACATCTATACATAAATAAAACAACCTGAGCAATCAATTGAACACTGGAACATCTTCTTCAATACCCCTTATAATTTGTGTAACTCATGCACTGAAACATAACCTCGCTCACGACACTTGTGTTTGCTTATGCTATTGTCCCTGAATTTCATTATAAATGCTTGTGCTTGGTTTAACTTGGTTTTTCTTGGATAGGGAAGGACGAATGGTAAGTTGTTAGTCTCGCCATGTTCCTTTATATCGCACAGCGCACTGCCACATGAGTTAGGCTTTACTTTATGCCATAAAACTGATCCTAAGGCAAGAATAGAAAGATAACTTAATAGATGGTGCATAGAACCTTTTAAATGTGTTTGGATCTGTCGAGCGGGCGAGACGCCTCCCCACCAGTGCATTCATGTACTGATAACTCACCAGAATGCTTGCAGGGTACGGGAGAACCTCGTTCGATGCGGATGCCCCCTTCGTGCGTGCTAAGGCATAGAGTTCACTCTGGAGCCTTGGAACGTTGCGTCCGAAATTGAAGCACATATATAAGACATAATATTGGAACATCGCCTACGTATCATTCCATAAATATGGCCACTTGGTACGCTTTTACTGTTTCAGAGAGAGAGACTTGAGCGACTTATAATCTCGGCCTAGCGCAACTTATAACACTTGTTCAATATCAATAAAGAGTTTATTTTACTTCTATACTTGTATTATTCAATGCTTCCGCTAATGACGACTCTGTGAACTTGTTACCAATCGCCTGTGCGTTTCTTATTTCACTGCACTCGGACAATTTGTGCGACTTTGAAGCTTAGACATCTTATCGCCTATTCGGATCATGGCCTTGCACGGGCGCGACTTACGTTCGTACATCATCACGTCCAGATAAGAAAAGATCGTCCCGCGGGAGCGCTGGGGCGGTGATTCGCGCCTAGCGGGCACGACCGACTACCTGCGAGAGATCGGGGTCAAATTTTTTGGTATAAAAAAGTAACTATTATTAAATTATTAATATTTTAAAATATATATTATATACTTTATGCATAATTTTAAGTATTTCTAGTGTTGTTTCTTAGTTTTTTTTTGGTATCAGACCATTACTATGAGTATCAGGATCGATGATACCAGTAATATCGGTGGTATCAGACCGGAGTATCAGATTTTTTGGTATCAGAAACAAAAAACTATTATATGCGATAAATAAGTTTTTTTCTTGTATTTTCTTTTAGCAAGTATCCTAACTAGGTACTCATAGTTCTTTATATTTTTTCCTTTGATATAGTACGTGCATAATCATTCAAGTCTATAAGAAAACAAGAGTTGATACTTAGTTGACCGATCGTAGATTTACAACCGACGACATGTGTCACGCCCCAGTCCCAAAATACACGGGACCAGGCCATGTGGCAATGGCCAGCTAATACGACTCCGTGGGATTACCCAATTTAATGGACCCGACGAAGCGTACTACGCTGTCCTAAAATACTAACAAGTCTAATATACTAACATACATAAGATAATATCTAATCTCATCCACAAAATATAATATAATAATGACTGAAAAAAATACTGGTAAATAAAATACAAGGAGTCTGAATATCCATAATACATCTGGAAAAGTCAGATAGGGATAAACCCACAGAAATACAACAATAGAATAAAAGTGCAGAAAGAAGTAAGATAACTAGACTAGAGTATCAACTAGCTAGATAAGAATGCTGTAGTCCGAAACAGCTGCGTACCCAAATCACGAGAACTCCTCTGGAAATGCCTCGAAGTCCTTAGTCACAAATTAGTCACGAATCCTGTCTCTACTCCTACTCCGTAGATAGTCGGGTACAAGTGCTCGTCCGGATCTGGAAGGGAACCAGGTCCTCAGAGGGACGTAACAAGATACAAAAATGTATGCCATAAAGTAAATAATGTATAAACTCGAGGGTGATCTAACCAGCTAAGTAAAATGCATTTGAAGACAACCTTGGTACGTATGGGTAGGTGAAAGGTATAAAGCATAGCGTCGAGCCAGAGGCTAAGTACCTGTCATTAGCTTTAAATTGGATGTCCGGAGTATATGCTGACTACATCACCGATCATGATAGCACGAAGCTAGTAACCTTTGACGGATGTATCGACAAGCATATATGCCCATAACCAGGTAACCTGAGCCCATAACCGGGTAACACATGGCCCATAATCGGGTAACACTGAGGCTCACGGCCCCGCAGTTTATTCTGAAACTACGACAGCCAAATGTCTGTCTCATACGCCTACTAATTGTCTACCCCGTCCAATGCTAATGTACAAGTCGCGAATACGACGTGGACATCTCATACTATAATGCAAGTCGCTATAGAAAAAACAACTAAGCAAAATACCGTCACACGTGCTGCTCATACTGATGGTCAGTCAGTCATGAAGCACACGTTCCTACGTGAACTCACTCTGTGACGTGTAATGATACGTGTCAAGGCCTGGGGAGTCATATTGATAACTCCTCAACTTTATGTGGGTCCACTAGACATTAGGCCAGATACAAGTCCTAACGTCAACGCCTTCGTTGACTGCACCCGAGTCTTTCTCGGATGCGCACAGTTATATAATATTAAAATATTAAAACATACAACTTGAAAATATCTGAATTCAAACAGTACGACAAGGCAAGGTATACTTGCCTGAAACTCTGGTGTGCACAAGCAATGCTCCGGAACCAACAGCCAAGGTAGCACCGTCTTGGATGCCTACGAACAAATAACAATAATTATTAATCAATACATTACACTATGCTAATTACGTATACAAGTACGACTTACGCAATGCCATGAGTTACGCGGATACTAAATCGAATAAACATTCTAATTAAATGCGATGGCTAGGGTTGACTAGTCATGGGTCAATGGCCTTAGGGGTACACTTAGTATCATTTCTCACATGTTACAATTACGATCACAACCCGGATTCGTGTAGGTGCTAAGTCGTACCTCCAACACATGGGTACCAGGTATCCTTAATTAATTCTAGGATACGTCGAATGTGGGTAGCCATCTAGGTCTCCATGAACGAGTATGTCTAGATACCGTGCACAACAAAATAATTACTACCAAAATATGCTAAAATAACAAATTAACATATCACACCAAATACCAGTCCTAATTGGCAGGATAATGTGCACAAGTCATTGTCCAAACACCTATGTCAACATCTCCTTATTTAAAGCATTCAAATAATTATGAGGTAAATTATTAACATAAATACATATAATAATTATTAATACTTAAATACGTATAATAGCATTTAATACTTACAAAATACATATAATAAATATTATTACGTAAATATATATACATATATACATAAATATACATATGCATAAATACATATAATAAATATTATTACGTAAATACATTTACATATATACATATATACATTAAATACGTATAATACATTAAACATTTATATATAAATACATTATACATTTATATATAAATACATTATACATTAGATATTATATATACATACATTATATAAATACAATAATACATTAATACATATATAAATACATTATATAAATACAATAATACATTAATACATATATAAATACATTAGATATAATTACAATAATACATCAATACAGATATAAATACATTAATACATATATGCACAATACATAAATACACATAAATACATATATATACACATATATACACATATATACACATACGTATTTAAACTAATACGTACATATACGAGTTGCTAGGAATATACCTTGGCGACGCTCGTGTCCGGGGGCGTGTCCGCTGTACGTGGTGGCCGTCTCCGACGAGGGAGGGCGGAGCTCCGGCGTGCACAACCGCAGCAGCAGCTCCCTAGCAATGGCAGCAGCAGCAACAGTTGCAGTAGCTGCAGCGGCTCCGACGATGTCATGGTTGGTGGTGGCGGGTCGCTGACGGCGGAGGAAGGGTCATGGGAGGTCGGCGGCTAGCGTGGTCGTGGTCTAGGGTGGCGGTGGTCGGACTGTGGATGGTGCGGGTGGTGGTGTTGATGGAGTTGGTGATGGTCGTGCTACGGATGGTGGCAGTGGTTGTTGATGGTGGTGCTGGGGGCAGTGGAGATGGTGACGGGGACGATGGTGGCGGAGGTGGTAGATGTATGTGGTGGCTGTGGGGGCGACTGGGGAAGTCGGGGGGGGGACCGGAGGAGAAGAAGAAGTCCGGGGAGATGGATCGGGTTGGGTCGTGGCCTGCTGTGGCGGCGGCGGAGGCGGCGGAGGCGGCTATTGGTGGAGGGTTTGCTGGGGTCGAGGTTGGTGGGACAGGCGGAGGAGGAAGGCGGTCGACGGGGACTAGTGGCAGTGGCGGGTTGAGGTCGGGTGAGGGGGTGATGGTGAAGTAGTTGTTTCCTTAGGTTTTAGGTGATGTAGTTGATATGGGTGTGTATTTTAGAGGGAGGGAGTGTGTAGTATATATAGGAGAGAGAGAGGGGCTCTCTTGGGATTAGGGCCGACTGGGTGTATTTCTAGGGATGAGTGAAGGGTTCACATAAAGGAATGTCTGGTGTAGATGGGCTAGGTTTAAAATGGAGGGTGGAGATTGTGTATGGGGAATGTTTGGAGTGTAGCACACTCAAAAAATAGGAAAAATTTATGTAGAATCGGTCAAAGGGAGGGGGAGGGTTTCTTCATGGACTAGGACCTAATGAGGGGTGGACGCCTCATTGCATATTTATATAAAGGTCCCTAACAATTGGCAAATTGCACAAATAATGGGATTTGGGATTGGATGAGGCAAAACACTATATTTGGTGTTATGTAGTGGACTAAAATGGTGTGTGGTATTTAGTATGAACCTTGAGCGTGTGAGTGTGGGTTTGGGTTGGAGTTGGGTCTAGTTTTGGGTGAGGTTGGGTCATTACATTAATTTAATTAAAATTAGTGTATTAGGTGCTCTTTAATTAATTGAAAGTACATGGGATTAAAATTGGGTGGGACACAAGTGTCATGGATGTAGTAGTCTCAAAATAGAATATTGTCATAAATTAGGTTGGACAAAAAAGGTCGAGATTGTGTCTCTAATTTCGATTGGAACGGACAAAGATGCAAAGTTAAATTTAATTGAATTTAAGAACGGACGGTTGTAACGAATATTGTGCGACTAAATTGAAGCACAAGATAAGAGTATTTGTGAGTTACACAAGGGTCAGAATGGTAGGCGGTCATGTATAAGAAAAGTATATAAAATCTGTTTGCAGGTAATAGCTAGTATAGTGCTCTAAATATCGAAGCAATGATAAGGTGCACTAAGTGATATAAACATTACACAATAAATCCAAATTACTGCATTCTAATTCTAATTGGCTCCAAATTAAACCTAGTCTCTCTATCTAAGCTAAGTAGACCTAAATTTGGTCGAGGGGGTTTACAATCTACCCAACTTATAAGAATTTCGTCCTCGAAATTAAAATAAACACACAATATGCTATAACTCATCAAGCAATGATACAGACATACCTAGGACTGGTGGAGCTGGCCTCTTCACTATCTGCTGGGCTCTATTGACATACTGGGAACACTCATGAGCTTGATGTTGGTTTGATCTGCACCTCAAATACAGTCCTAATCTTCTTTTGTAATCTTTCTGAACATGTCCATTCTTTTTGCAAAAGTGACATATCAGTAGCTCTCTCTGCTGATAGGGCACAATCTTCTATTGCGTCTGCACTCCTGGATGACTGATCGGTCCTCCTGCTCCTGGTTGTGCCTTAGCTGGTGCAGCTGCACTGGAACATCTCGATCCTCTGCCAATGGCCTCCTGGATCCTCGCCTCTGAAATAACCTTCTCATAAGAGATCCTCGCCTGGGTGGTTAGATCGCTTAGCCTCGTTAGACGTTGTTGCATTCGTGCAGCAAGTTGGTTGGCGTTGTTGCATTTGTGCAACCTCTGCAGCTCGAAAGTCAGGCCGTGGTGGAATCTCCTAGCCTTCTCCAGATCGTTGGGTATCAAGGCGGCACCAAATATGCTAAGTCGACTAAACTCTGCATCGTATGCGTCTACGGTCATATTTCCTTGCTCCAGGTGCAGAAACTGGGAGTATGGTGCATTCCTGACCGTAGCCGAAAAATACTTCACATTCAAGTAATCTAAGAACTGGTCCCATGTCTTCGTCTTGCCGATGCTGCGCTCTATTGAGTTCCACCAGTGATGGGCGTTTCCTTTCAGTTGGGCCCTCGCTGCGGTCATCCAAAGATCTGGATGGAGCTGAGAAGCCTCTAGTAGCATCTCCGTGTTGGCTACCCAATCAGAGATCTCCTCTACAGTCTCGCTGCCTGAAAAGGTATCCGAGCCCATCTGATGAAATCTTCGAACAGTACCAACTGCCTAAACAGGTACAGGGGCTGGTGCGGATGTTGGGGCAGGTGTCCTCTCCAGAACTTCTATCAAGCTCTGTCTCAAGGTCTCAGTCTGATGCCACTGCACCTGCATCATAGTCTGGAAGAACTGGAATATTTGCGACTGTCCCTCTAGATGTGGCATCTGTGGTGGAAACGGTGGAGGTGATGGCAATGGAACCTTCCGACTGCGTCGTAGGTGTCTCCTCAGATGTCGGCCTCTTGGAGTGAAGCATCGGCGTAGCCCTCGAAGTCTGGCACTCTAGGTGGTGCATCGGGACAGTCTGAGAAGTCTGACCCTCAGGCTGCTGCATCTGGTCGCCAGGAGAAGTCTGGTGCCAATGTATCAGCGGGGCCTATGGGATCACCGGGGCCTGTGGTGGTGGCTTCTCTCCGGGTGGTCCAGGGGGTGTATCCTCCCTCGGTGCGGTGGCGGATGGCACTAAGGTACCCTATGCCACGCGTCCATTGCATAAGTTCATCTTGCTACAAGAAATATAACTTCATTAAAAGAGTACGGGAATAACAAACAGGATGCAGATATTCAAGTAATCAAATACGAAGGAGGTTCAAAGGCGGAAATCAAAGTGGATAAGATCTAATAATTTTTATCCTATTGCAGGCTCGCTGGGCATGATACCATACCATAAGCGATAAACAGAGAGACATACATGGGCCACCACTAAAACCATGTCACGTCCCAGTCCCAAAATACACGGGACCAGGCCACGTGGCAATGGCCAGCTAATACGACTCCGTAGGATTACCCAATTTAATGGACCCGACAAAGCGTACTACGATGTCCTAAAATACTAACAAGCCTAATATACTAACATACATCAGGTAATGTCTAATCTCATCCACAGAATACAATATAATAATGACTGAAGAAAATTTTGGTAAATAAAATACAAGGAGTCTGAATATCCATAATACATCTGGAATAGTCTGATGGGGACAAACCCACAGAAATACAGCAATGGAATAAAAGTGCAGAAAGAAGTAAGATAACTAGACTAGAGTATCAACTAGCTAGATAATAATGCTCTAGTCCGAAACAGCTGCGTACCCAAATCATGGGAACTCCTCTGAAAATGCCTCGAAGTCCTCAGTCACGAATCCTGTCTCTACTCCTGCTCCGTAGATAGTTGGGTACAAGTGCCCGTCCGAATCTGGAAGGGAACCAGGTCCTCAGAGGGACGTAACAAAATACAAAAATACATGCCATAAAGTAAATACTGTGTAAACTCGAGGGTGATCTAACCAACTAAGTAAAATGCATTTGAAGACAACCTTGGTACGTATGGGTAGGTGAAAGGTATAAAGCGTAGCGTTGAGCCAGAGGCTAAGTACCTTGCATTAGCTGTAAACTGGATGTCAGGAGTATATACTGACTACATCACCGATCATGATAGAGCACAGCTAGTAACCTCTGCCAGATGTATCGACAAGCATATATGCCCATAATCGGGTAACCTGAGCCCATAACCGGGTAACACATGGCCCATAACCGGGTAACACTGAGGCTCACGGCCCCATAGTTTACTCTGAAACTACGACAGCAAATGTCTGTCCCATACGCCTACTAATTGTCTTCCCTACCCAATGCCAATGTACAAGTCGCGAATACGACGTGGACATCTCATACTATAATGCAAGTCGCTATAGAAATAAACAACTAAGCTAAATACCGTCACACGTGCTGCTCATACTGATGGCCAGTCAGTCATGAAGTGCGCGTTCCTACATGAACTCACTTTGTGACGTGTAATGATACGTGTCAAGGCCTGGAGAGTCATATTGATAACTCCTCAACTTTAGGTGTGTCCGTTAGACACTAGGTCAGACACAAGTCCTAACGTCAACGCCTTTGTTGACTGCACCCGAGTCTTTCTCAGACGCGCACAATTATATAATATTAAAATATTAAAACATGCAACTAGATAATATCTGAATTTAAACAGTACAACAAGGCAAGGTATACTTGCCTGAAACTCTGGTGTGCACAAGCAATGCTCCGAAACCAACAGCCAAGGTAGCACTGTCTTGGATGCCTACAAACAAATAACAATAATTATTAATCACTACATTACACTATGTTAATTACGTACACAAGTACGACTTACGCAACGCCACGAGTTACGCGGATACTAAACCGAATAAATATTCTAATCAAATACGATGGCTATGGTTGACTAGTCATGGGTCAAGGGGCTTAGGGGTACACTTAGTATCATTTCTCATATGTTATAATTACGGTCACAGCCCAGATTCGTGTAGGTGCTAAGTCGCACCTCCAACACATGGGTACCAGGTATCCTTAATTATTTCTAGGACACGTCGAATATGGATAGCCATCTAGGTCTCCATGCACGGGTATATCCAGATACCGTGCACAACAAAATAATTACTACCAAAATATGCTAAAATAACAAATTAACATATCACACCAAATACTAGTCCTAATTGGCAGGGTAATGTGCACAAGTCAGTGTCTAAACACCTAGGTCAACATCTCCTTATTTAAAGCAGTCAAATAATTATGAGGTAAATTATTAACATAAATACATATAATAATTATTAATACTTAAATATGTATAATAGCATTAATACTTAAAAATACATAATACACATTTAATACTTAATATAAATATGATAACATTAGTACTTAAATACGTATATACATATATACATAAATAAATATATACATATATACATAAATATATACATATATACATAAATATACATATTCATAATACGTATAATAAATATTATTACGTAAATACATATACATATATACATATGCATAAATACATATAATAAATATTATTACGTTAATACATTTGCATATATACATATATACATTAAATACGTATAATACATTAGACATTTATATATAAATACATTATAAATTTATATATAAATACATTATACATTAGATATTATATATAAATACAATAATACATTAATACATATATAAATACATTATATAAATACAATAATACATTAATACATATATAAATACATTAGATATAATTACAATAATACATTAATACATATATAAATACATTAATACATATATGCACAATACACAAATACACATAAATACACATATATACACATATATACACATACGTATTTAAACTAATACGTATGTATACGAGTTGCTAGGAATATACCTTCGCGATGCTCGTGTCCGTGGGCGTATCTGCTGCACGTGGTGGCCGTCTCTGGTGAGGGAGGGTAGAGCTCTGGCATGCACAGCAGCAGCAGCAGCTCCCTAGCATTGGCAGCAGCAGCAGTTGCAGCGGCTCCGGCGCTGGCAGGGTTGGTGGTGGCGGGTCGCTGATGGCGGAGGAAGGGTCGTGGGAGGTTGGCAGCTTGGGTGGCGGTGGTCTAGGGTGGCGGTGGTCGGACTGTGGATGGTGCGGGTGGTGGTGATGATGGAGTTGGTGATGGTCGTGCTAGGGATGGTGGTGGTGGTTGTTGATGGTGGTGCTGGGTGCAGTGGAGATGGTGACGGGGACGACGGTGGCGGAGGTGGTGGATGTCTGTGGTGGCTGTGGGGGCGATCGGGGAAGTCGGGGGGGGGGGGACCGGAGGAGAAGAAGAAGTCGGGAAAGATGGATCGGGTTGGGTCGTGGCCTGCTGTGGCGGCGGCCGAGGCGGAGACGAAGGCGGCTACTGTTGGAGGGTTGGCCAGGGTCGAGGTTGGTGGGACAGACGGAGGAGGAAGGCGGTCGACGTGGATTGGTGGAGGTGGCGGGTTGAGGTCGGGTGAGGGGGTAATTGTGAAGAAGTTGTTTCCTTAGGTTTTAGGTGATGTAGTTGATGTGGGTGTGTATTTTAGAGAGAGGGAGTATGTAGTATATGTAGGAGAGAGAGAGGGGGCTCTCTTGGGATTAGGGCCGGCTGGGTGTATTTCTACGGATGAGTGAAGGGTTCACATGAAGGAATATAGGGTGTAGATGGGCTAGGTTTAAAATGGTGGGTGGAGATTGTGTAGGGGGAATGTTTGGAGTGTAGCACACTCAAAAAAATGGGAAAAATTTATGTAGAACCGGTCAAAATGAGGGGGAGGACTTCTTCATGGACTTGGACCCAATGAGGGGTGGACACCTCATTGCATATTTACATAAAGGTCCCTAACTATTGGAAAATTGTACAAATAATGGGATTTGGGATTGGATGAGGCAAAACACAATATTTGGTATTATATAGTGGACTAAAATGGTGTGTGGTATTTAGTATGAACCTTGAGGGTGTGAGTATGGGTTTGGGTTAGAGTTGGGTCTAGTTTTGGGTGAGGTTGGGTCATTACATTAATTTAATTAAAATTAGTGTAATAGGTGCTCTTTAATTAATTGGAAGTACATGAGATTAAAATTAGGTGGGACACAAGTATCATAGACGTAGAAGTCTCAGAATAGAATATTGTCATAAATTGGGTTGGACAAAACAGGTCGAGATTGTGTCTCCAATTTCTATTGGAATGGACAAAGATGCAAAGTTGGATTTAATTGAATTTAAGAACGGACGGTTATAACGAATATTGTACGCCTAAAATGAAGCACAAGATAGAGTATTTGTAAGTTACACAAGGGTCAGAATGGTAGGCTGGCATGTCTAGGAAAATTGTATAAAATTTGTTTGCAGGTAATAGCTAGTATAGTGCTCTAAATATCGAAGCAACGGTAAGGTGCACTAAGTGATATAAACATTGCATAATAAATCCAAATCACTGCATTCTAATTGGCTCCAAATTAAACCTAGTCTCTCTATCTAATCTAAGTAGACCTAAATTTGGTCGAGGGGGTTGTCACGTCCCAGTCCTAAAATACGTAAGACTAGGAATACGTAACACGCCAGCCGCATGTATGCGAACTCCAATATATGGAAACCATATATACATGTACGCTGTACATGAATATCCAATCCACTAGTGATAATATACCGTTATAAGTCATACACAATCTATATCTCATCCACAGCACAAATAAAAAAATAAATAGGAAATAAATAAGTGAATATCAAAGATGAAGTATCAAAGTATGATAGTCGGATGGAAACAAATCCACTGCAAATCGACTATACTAAAACTATTAAAAGAGAGAACAGATCAAACTCTAATATATGATAAATGTCTAAAAGAAAAGCAACTAGAATATCCATCAGCTGCGATGGATCAAAGATACTCTGAAGATAAGACCTCCTCAGTCTAATAAGAAGCGTCAGGTCCGGGTCTGTACTCCTGTGGATACTCCTGCCCATCTATATCTGGAAATGTACCAGGTCCTCAGAGGGACATAACAAGATACATATAAACATGCCAATATAGTACTGAAAATAAATATCCAATGGGGTCGCCAAACCGTCTAAGTGAATGCAGTTTGAGAATACCTTTCCAACAAGTGGGCTATCTGGCTAAAATAGGATTGGCATGATTCTCTTGGAGATTCAGGGGCCTAAAAAGCATGACGTCTTTTGAACCTCAGAGGCCGCCAGGTAGTATAGGGGTCATCACGACCACGCATCTCCGGCGGAGCGTACGGGTTACATAAAAAGAAAGTGTAATGGAGCCCAAACGCCTTACTTGTTGTTCTCTCTACCCCATGCTTTACGCATGTCACATCTATGACACGATGATACCTCTAAATAACGGCTAGGTCTACTAGCATGCAAAGTTTCTATCGGCAGTTATCCCTATCCGTCGCACGACCTATACGTATTAGTGGCCAGTCGAATACGCAAGTCCGTGTCCTACATGTGACTCACACTCGTGTAAGAATAGTGTCATGGCCAATAAAACATAAGAATGCCTCATGATAATGTGGTGGTCTCATAAAGTAGGTCCAATGTATATACATAATAAAAACAGAATACGACATCACCGTTGTTGCACCCAAGTTTCCTTGGACGCGCAGTTTATATAGCAGTTTAAAATATATGAACTAAAAATAAGCAGAAATAAAATATGCATGCATCATATGGAATGTAATCACAGTACAATGGCAAGTTATACTTGCCTGGTAAGCAATCTGTATGGTGTAAGCTTCCAGATGTCAAGGACACGGGATCAGGAACTAAGGCCTCCTAACGAACGTCTCCGGATGCTGAAATAGACATCACCAACATTTCCGGAATCAGCAAGATAGCTAGAAAATACTACCCTTTCGTCTAATTTGGACACAGGAGCAAAACGGTAATTTCGGATCAAAGCAGGGTCCACACATGGCCCACCTTGCACCGAAAAGCGTGCCAAGGATAAAGATCTCTAAATAAGACAAATTATAGGTCAAATAAACTCTAAACGTCAATACGAACTCAACGGCATATCCAATTTTGGATTTCGGTGAGCCGAACACAATTTTGCCTAAAAAGTCAACCGTGACGCCCGCAAATAGGCAGTTTGGTCAACTGTCTAAGAATTGCGTAAAAATTGGGTCACAGGACTAGTGTGATACCACGATTCCAGTGGCATAAGTTTTGTCGTATTCTGGAGAGCGTACACTAAATGGTGCAAGGTTTTGCAAAAGTTGTGATACATAGACTTTTACGGACATGGGCTAATTTCGACGCGCACACACGTCCGAATCAGTTTTTGCTAAAGTCCACACATCTGGACATACTATGCACGCCTTTCGGGATAATTGGTACACGACGGGGCGGTCCCGTTTGGCGGGGCGCGCTCTATATGACAAATTTTGAAGTTAAAAAAGTAGGTTTTTAGTGATTTTTAATCTGATTTAACTCAGCATACAACAATAAATAAAATATTACAATTGACAGGAATTAATCTTGGTTAGGTTGTCTTCGCATAGCAAGAAGAAAAAAATAAATTCGGATCTCTATGGTGGGAGATACGAGTCCTTAAACATGGGTGGTTACAGCAGTTTTCTGGGGTTGAAAGTTGTCATTTTTCTCCAACTTGGTCTCGATTTTTGCCTAGGGTTACGCGCTGTTCAAAGTAAACTAATACACAGAGTTGGAAGAGGGATAGGTCGTGAACATACCGGTGAAGACGGGGTCGAATTTGGTCGAGCGATGGAGTAGGAAACGAGGCCTGAATAGGGGTAAGTCGCTGTGTACTCGCTGTCTCGTGCGCGGGCGTCGACGCAGACGTGCGGTTGTCGCGGCGGCGGGCGGCTACTCCGAGGTGGCTCTGGGTCGGCGGCGGCGCTCAGGTGATCGAGATGGTAAGAGTAGGGTTAAGGTTTTATCAATAGTATATATACATATATATAGGAGATGAAAGGGGGGAAAGAGCCCGCGCGGGTCGCTGAAGCTTTGCTGCGAATGCTGCTAGGGAAAAATATAGCGGATAGGGGTTGGATAGCAGGTTGGGCTTTAGGATATTGGCTTTAGGGTTTGGGTAAATTTATTTCTAATTCTTTTTTTTTATTTCTTTCTTTTCTAATTCCATTTCTTATTCTTTTCTTTTCTATTTCTTTTACTAAACATTATATATATATATATATATATATATGTATATATATATAGAAAATTCTAGAAATTTATTTTGAGCATACAATTAATCTATCAATCGTCCACAAGGTCTCCTACATGAAATAAATTAAGGTAAAATAATAATTGCTCCATAAATCTCTAAATGCACAATCACCTAGAAATAAAATCCTATAAATTCTATTTCTTTTAATTAGCTAATAATTACTATAAATTAATTAAATAATTAATACGGTTTTTAAAATTAGGGATTTTACATTCTACCCAACTTATAAAAATTTTGTCCTCGAAATTAAAACTAAGCCACGATAGAAAGTCAAGGATGGTATAAGATAGAAATTTATAAAGTAAATTCATACCTTGGTCTACGAATAGGTTCGGAAAACGTTTCTGCATGTCGTCCTCGCGCTCCCAAGTGGATTCTCCTGGTGCGCCATATTTCCATGCCATGCGAACCAAGGGAATAGACTGGTTCCTCAATACTTTCTCTCGACGATCAAGGATTTCTACGGATTGCTCTTGGTATGACAAGCTCGGCCCAATGGTGATCTCAGAATGGTCGAGAACATGACTGTTGTTTGCCACATATACCCTGTGCTGCGATATATGGAATACATCATGTACTCCCTCGAGTGAAGGTGGTAGTATGAGTCGATTTGCCACTTCTTCTACTCTCTCAAGCATATAATATGGTCCAATATACCTTGGACTCAACTTGCCACGCCCTCCAAATCAAATGGTGCCTCTGGTAGATGATATCCTCAAGAAGACATGATCGCCCTCTTTAAACTCCAAGGGACGACGATGAAGGTCTGCCCACTGCTTCTGCCTATCTTGCGCTGCTAGCAAGTGCCCTTGTATCTTCTTCACTGTCTCAACGGTGTTGACTACCAACTCTGGTCCCAGAATCTGACGTTCTCCCACGTCACTCCAACACACGGGAGACCTACACTTTCTTCTATACAATGCTTCAAACGGAGCCATCTGGATACTCGCTTAATAGCTATTGTTGTAAGAAAACTCCATAAGATGTAGGTGGTCTTCCCATGATCCTCCAAAGTCTAACATATAAGCCCTCAACATATCCTCCAATGTCTAAATAGTACGTTCGGACTGCCCATTTGTCTGCGGGTGATAAGATGTACTAAACTTCAGATGAGTCCCAAGACTCTCTTGTATGCTTATCCAAAATTGTGATGTAAAACGCAAATCCCTGTCTGACACAATGTTGACCGAAATGCCGTACAATCTCATAATTTGCCTCATATATAAGTCGTGCAAAGCTTCTGTAGACTGGCCAACTCTAAAAGGCAAGAAATGGGCTGACTTGGTGAGTCGATCCACTATTACCCATACTACATCTCTCCCACTTGGACTGTTGGAAAAGCCTGTGACGAAGTCCATAGTGATGTGCTCTCACTTCTACTCTAGAATCGGAAGTGGTTGCAATAACCCTGCTGTTCTCTGATGCTCCGCCTTTACCTGCTGACATACTAGACATCTGGCTACAAAGCGAGCTATCTCTCTTTTTATCCTATGCCACCAAAAGTGCTGTCGTAAGTCACGGTACATCTTGGTGCCTCCAGGATGAATAAAATACATTAAACTATGAGCTTCTGCCATCAGCTCCTGTCGAATCTCTCCATTGGGAACATATAGACGATCACCACATCGTAATGTTCCGTCATCATGAATGCGCAATCCCGTCTGCTCTCCGACCTCTGTCCTTTCCTTCAATCTTCTGAATCTGGCGTCCGTAGGCAAAGCTGCCTTGATCTTCTCTAATAGTGACGACTGTACTTGCAAGTTGGCTAATGTCCCATCTACTCTGGGTAATATCACTTCTATGCCAAGCTCTTGTAAGTCCTCCAATAATTCCCTCTGTGTTGTCAAGAAGTAAGCTGCTGGTTTTTGGCTTAACGCGTCTGCTACAACGTTAGCCTTGCCTGGGTGATAATGTAGCTCTATCTCGAAATCCTTCATCAACTCAAGCCATCGATATTGTCTCATATTTAACTCCTTCTGTGTGAAGACGTACTTAAGGATTTTTTGGTCAGTATAGATCTCCACTTGTTTTCCATATAAGTAATGTCTCCATAGCTTCAGAGCAAATACAACGGCTGCAAGTTCCAAGTCATGAGTTGGATAATTCTTCTCATGCACTCGTAACTGTCTAGATGCATATGCAATTACCTTGCCATGCTGCATCAATACTTATTCCAAGCCTTTCCCTGACGCGTCACTGTAAATCATATAACCTCCTGATCCTGATGGAATAGTCAATACTGGTACTGTAGTCAGTCGCTTCTTTAACTACTCGAAAGCGGCTTGCAACTCGTCAGTCTATACAAACTCTTGATCCTTGCAAGTCAACCGAGTCATAGGTGCTGCTATCCTTGAGAAGTTCTCCATGAACCGTCGGTAATATCCCGCAAGTCTAAGGAAACTCCTCACCTCCGATGCTGATTTGGGAACGGGCTATGTCTCGACTGCCGAAATTTTCTCTAGATCAACAGAAATACCATCTCCCGTAATGACATGCCCAAGAAATGAGACTCTGTCCAAGAAAAACTCACATTTACTGAGCTTTGCATATAACTGCTCTCTCCTCAATGTCTCTAGAACAATCTGCAGGTGCTTCTCGTGCTCTTCGAATAGACAAGTATGTCATCTATAAAGACGACCATGAACTGGTCCAAATACTGATGGAATACTCGATTCATTAAGTCCATAAAGATAGCTGGAGCATTGGTCAATCCAAATGGCATGACCAGAAACTCGTAGTATCCATATCTTGTTCTGAATGCGGTCTTCGGGATATCCTGCTTTCGTACCTTCACCTGGTGATAGCCCGATCTCAAGTCTATCTTCGAGAATAACTTAGCTCTACTAAGCCGATTAAATAAGTAATCAATACGTGGCAATGGGTATTTATTCTTCACGGTCACTGCATTTAAGGCTCTGTAGTCAATGCACATACGCACTGACCCATCCTTCTTTGGTACAAACAACACTGGTGCTCCCCAGGATGATGCACTTAGTCGGATGAAACCTTTCTCTTCTAGTTCTTTCAATTGTGCCTTCAGCTCATCCATCTCCTTCTTCGCCAATCTATAAACATGCGACGCTATGGGTGCTGCTCCCGGTGTTAATTGAATTGAGAATTCTACATCTCTGTCTAGTGGTACTCCTGGCAATTCCTCTGGAAAAATGTCTTGAAACTCTAAAATAATAGGGTGATAAAGAACATCGTCAATTGTAAGTTGTATACCATCAAGGGCTTCCGTGGATCCTCGTGCAAACTCAAGTTCAGACTGGCCTGGTACCTTAAAAAGAATGCTTCCTCCAAAATAGCCAAAGAAAGCGTGGTACTTGCTTAGCCAGTCCATTCGAAGCACAATATCAAAAGTTGGCATAAGAAGGACTAAGAGTCGGGCACTCATCTCTCTGCCACGAATCACTCAGGACACGATCTACAAATCTGACTAACAGGTACAACTCCTCCTCCGGTGAGAATTCTAACACAACTAGGTAAAGGTGTAGTGGAAATATTATATTTGGCAATAAAACTAGAAGATATGAACGAGTGGGTGGCTCCCGTATCAAATAATATCACAGCAGGAGAAGTAAAAGTAAGAGTAATACCTGCTATGACATTAATCTCCTATTCCAAGTTATCCACTTCTAGTGCAAAAACTTGCCCAATCCTCTGTAGTTGTCCGTGTCTGGCCCTCGTGAACTGATCCTCCTGAGTAGGTAGCGGTTGTCCTCACCAAAATCCTCCGGCTGCTGGGGGTTGAGGTGCTCCTGGTCTAGTCATCTGCTGAACTGGCTTCGGTGCTGGAAGTGCTTGTCTTTATACTGGCGGTAGAAGCGCTAATGTCTGTTGTATTGGACAGTCTCTCACCATATGCTTTCTGGAACCATATCTCATACATTATCCTAAACGAGTCCGACAGTCTCTCATAATATGTCCGTATTTCCCATAATAACTGTCGTGGGGCTTCTCAAAAATCTGGTACGGTCCTACTCTGTGATGATGCTGTTGTTGCTGCGCCAACGGACGTCTGATAGGTCCTCCTTGCTGTGTCCTTGCTGGTCCTTGTTGTGTCTTCAGTTGACCTCCTTTACCCTTGCTGATGGTCTCTTGAAATCTTGCTTCTGTCAATAATTCGACATAAGAGATCCGGAACTGGGAGCTAGTGTAGTGTTGGAGCTCCTGAGTCTGTCCGCAGTGAAACCTTTTAGCCTTGGCCAAGTCATTCGGTATCAGGGCAGTGCCATATTTACTAAGACGACTAAACTCTGCATCATACTCGTCAACTGTCTTGTTCCCTTGCTTTAGATGAAGAAACTGATCGTACAACGCATCCCTTAAAGTGTCCGAAAAGTACTTCTTCTCAAAGCACTCCAAGAATTGCTCCCAAGTCTGATACGTACCCAACTGACGCTCCATTAATTCCCACCAGTAATGAGCGTTACCATCTAGCAGCATCCTTACCCCTGTCATCCATAGATTTGTAGGTAGCTGCGATGCTTCTAATAACTTCTGAGTGTCAGTAATCCAGTTTGTAGTCTACTCTGGGCTCTCAGTGCCTTTATACGATTTCGGACCCATCTGTATAAAGTCCTTGACTGAACCAACTCTAGCTCGTGGTACTGGAACTAGTGCTTGAGCTGGTAAAGTAGCCTGTGCAGCCATTCTCTCAAGTGCTACTAGAAATTCTTGTCTCTTCTCTGCTGCTTGCTGCCTCTGCTCTACAGCTAGTGCGGCTGCCTGTTGTCTCTGTTCCTACATTATCATTTGGAAGAATTGGAAAAGATGTGTCATGCCATCCTGTGGTATCGATGAATCTGGAAGAGTCCCATTAGGTTATGCGGAAGGATTAGATGGAACTGGATAGTAAGTTTGTCCATCCAGTCCCAAAAGTCTAAGAATCGTTGAGGCCTCTCCTTGTGTCTGGCCATTGACTTCTGAAGGTGTGTCGCCATCGACGACCGTACATCCATTATGCATATCCATCTCTCTGTAAGTGGTGGACGAAATGATTAGAAGAAGTACATGAATCAAACATGATATGCAAGCATTTAAATATGATAGTTGAGAGGAAGGATGAGTTTTAGTCAAGCATGGATGTGATCCTTATACTCTATTCCTATACACAGGCTTGTTCGATATAGTGACGTAATCGAGACAATATATTCTAGACCTGCATGGGCCACCACAAAAATATGTCATACCCCAGTCCCAAAATACGTAGGACTAGTAATACGTAACACACCAGCCGTATGTATGCGAACTCCAATATATGGAAACCATATACACACGTATGCTGTATATGAATATCCAATCCACCAGTGGTAATATACTATCACAAGTCACACGCAATCTATATCTCATCCACAGCACAAATAAAGAAATAAATAGAAAATAAATAACTGAATATCAAATATGAAGTATCAAAGTATGATAGTCGGATGGAAACAAATCCACTGCAAATCGACTATTCTAAAACTACTAAAAGAGAGAAGAGATCAACTCTAATATAAGATAAATGTCTAAAAGAAAAGCAACTAGAATATCCATCAACTGCGATGGATCAAAAATACTCTAAAGATAAGACCTTCTCAGTCTGATAAGAAGCATCAGGTCCGGGTCCGTACTCCTGTGGATACTCCTGCCCGTCTATATTTGGAAAGGTACCAGGTCCTCAGAGGGACGTAATAAGATACATATAAACATGCTAATATAGTACTGAAAATAAACATCCAATGGGGTCGCCTAACCGTCTAAGTGAATGCAGTTTAAGAACAACTTTCCAATAAGTGGGTTATTTGGCTAAAATGAGATTGGCATGATTCTCTTGGAGATCCAGGGTCTTAGAAAGCATGACGTCTTTTGAACCTCAGAGACCGCCAGGTAGTATAGGGGTCATCACGACCACGCATCTCCGGCGAAGCGTGCGGGTTACATAAAAAGGAAGTATAACGGAGCCCAAATGTCTTACTTGTTGTTCTCCCCACCCCATGCTCTACGCATGTCACATCCATGACACGATAATACCTCTAAATAACTGCCAGGTCTACTAGCATGGAAAGTTTCTATCGGAAGTTATCCCTATCCGTCGCACGACCTATACATATCAGTGGCAAGCCGAATACGCAAGTCCGTATCCTACATGTGACTCATACTCGTGTAAGAATAGTGTCATGGACAATGAAACATAAGAATACCTTATGATAATGGGGTGGTCTCATAAAGTAGGTCCAATGTATATACATAATAAAAATAGAATACGATGTCACCGTCGTTGCACCCAAGTTTCCTTCAACGCGCAGTTTATATAGCAGTGTAAAATATATGAACTAAAAATAAGTAGAAATAAAACATGCATGCATCATATGGAATATAATCACAGTACAATGGCATGGTATACTTGCCTGACAAACAATCTATATGGTGTAAGCGTCCAGATGTCAAGGACACGGAATCAGGAACTAAGGCCTCCAAACAAACGTCTCCGAATACTGAAATAGACATCATCAATGTTTTCGAAATCAGCGAGATAGCTAGAAAATACTACCCTTTCGTCCAATTTGGACACAGGGACAAAACGGTAATTTTGGGTCAAAGTGGGGTCCACACGTGGCCTACCTTGCACCGAAAAGTATGCCAAGGGTAAAGATCTCTAAATAAGAAAATTATAGGTCAAATAAACTCTAAACGTCAATACGAACTCAACGGTATGTCCAATTTTGGATTCTGGTGAGCCGAACACAATTTTACCTAAAAAGTCAACCGTGGGGCCCACAAATAGGCAGTTTGGTCAACTGTCTCAAAATTACGTGAAAATTGGGTCACAGGACCAGTGCAATACCACAAGTCCAGTAGCGCAACTTTTATCGTATTCTGACAAGCATACATTAAATGGTAGAAGATTTTGCAAAAGTCGCGATACGGGAATTTTTCACGGACACGGGCTGATACCGACGCGCACACGCGTCCGAATCAGTTTTTGTGAAAGCCCATACGTCTGGACATACCATACGTACCTTTTAGGGTAATTGTACGAGACGGGACAGTCCCGTTTGGCATGGCGCGCTCTGTATCACAAATTTTGAAGTTAAAAAGCAAGTTTTTAGTAATTTTTAATCCGATTTAACTCAGCATACAACAACAAATAAAATATTGTAATTGACTAAAATTAGTCTTGGTTAGGTGGTCTTCGCATATCAAGAAGAAAAACTAAATTCGGATCTCTATGGTGGAAGATACGAGTCCTTAAACTTGGGTGGTTACAATAGTTTTTTGGGGTTGAAATTTGTCATTTTTTCCAACTTGGTCTCGGTTTTCGCCTAGGATTACTCGTTGTTCGAAGTAAACTAATACATAGAGTTGGAAGAGGGATAGGTCGTGAACATACCGGTGAAGACGGAGTTGAATTTGGTCGAGCGATGGTACTGGAAACGAGGCCTGAACAGGGGTAAGTCGCTGTGTACTCGCTGTCTCGTGCGCGGGAGTCGACGCGAACGTGCGGTGGTCGCGGCGGCGGGCGGCTACTCCGGGGTGGCTCTGGGTCGGCGGCGACGCTCAGGTGATCGAGATGGTAAGAGTAGGGTTAGGGTTTTATCAATAGTATATATACATATATATAGGAGATGAAAGGGGGGAAAGAACCCGCGCGGGTCGTTGAAGCTTTGCTGCTGGGGAAAAATATAGCGGGTAGGGGTTGGATAGCTGGTAGGGCTTTAGGATATTGGGTTTAGGGTTTGGAGAAATTTATTTCTAATTTTCTTTCTTTCTTTCTTTCTTTCTTTTCTAATTCCATTTCTTATTCTTTTCTATTTCTTTTAATAAACATAATATATATATATATATATATATATAGAAAATTCTAGAAATTTATTTTGAGCATACAATTAATCTATCAACCGTTCACAAGGTCTCCTACATGAAATAAATTAAGGTAAAATAATAATTGCTCCATAAATCTCTAAATGCCAAATCACTTAGAAATAAAATCCCATAAATTTTATTTCTTTTAATTAGCTAATAATTACTATAAATCAATTAAATAATTAATACGGTTTTTAAAATTAGGGGTTTTACAGGGGTTTACAACATGAGAGTATGATTGGTTTGACGAATAATTTCAGGGCGGGTGTTGAGGAATTTCTCAAATACGCCAGTAGTCAACATTATTTCATGGATGGGAGTCTCATCAAGTGTCATTGTGTCAAATGTCATAATATACCATTCAAAGAGGTAGATCTCGTGAGGGTGCATCTCTACAAGAAGGGTTTCATACCGAACTATAAGGAGTAGATAGCTCAAGGAGAATCTTTGACTCCTCAATATCATTCCTCCTTCAATACAGAGGTAGAAGAGTCCACCATCGGAGATAACTTTGAATATTGACCGCAAAATCTGGCGCGTGAGTTGGTATTTGATGTTGTCGGTCTAAATTTTGATCCGGAGGATCCGAATTATGATGCGAAGAAATTCTATGATATGTTCAAGAATATAGATACTCCGTTATATCCGGATTATGATTCTCATTCTGTCCTGATTTTAACTTGTCGCAGGAATGCTATGACCGGATAATTTAGTTTGTTAGAGAGTTGTTGCCAAAAGGATAAAAGGAGTTGCCTGAAAACTTCTACAAGTCGAAGATGATAATACGAAAATTTGGATTAGGCTACAAAAAGATAGATTGTTATCAAAACGATTGCATATTGTACTACAAGGAAAACAATAATAAAAATATATGTATTTTTTGTCATGCGGACCGGTACAACTCAATTTGGGACAAAGAAAAGTCAACTACCCAACAAAGTTGCGTCCCTACAAGTACATGTAGTTTTTGCCAATTACAAAGAGGCTGCAAAGTGTCACGCCCCGATCTCCCGAAGGCAAATCGGCCGTTCCCGTTAGGCGAGAATAACTGCGCCAGCGCTCCCGCGGAACGATCGCTTTGACCCATCAGAGCGTGATGCCGCAGGAGCGTGAGCCACGCCCGTGCAAGGTCGTGGTTCATTGGCTGGCGGTAAGAGTTCTTGTCACGACCCGCACCCGGAATTTGGGCATGAGTCGTGGGTACGTCCAGCCTACGCCGCAGCATCGGCGGTAGAACGCTGTCTAGGTCTCAACACAACACTCTCACATAGACACTGGTTCTTTGGCACACACACTCACAGAATTGAATCATGCACACACTGAATTACACTACCTATACTGCACAGAATACACATTCAAACATGCACAGAATTCTACACATGCATATGAGTGAACTGGAGCTCACTGGTACTCTAGAAACTGACACTGCACATCACAAGATACACACAAATTAACACAGCACAATGGGAACTGATACCTTAGGTCACTTACTGCACAACACACACACATGCTGATATCAAGCTCACACACTCAGCATCCACACACAGGAACCTGGGAATTTCTGAGGCATACACACAAACACTTAGACACCTAGGTATCTCACACACATCCTCAAACACTCTAAGACTTACACTGGTAGTTCACAGAACACAAAACCACACTGCACAAGCCCTAACACACTCTGATTACACTCACAGAATTCCCTGCATACTATATTCTAGCTGATACACTCGATACTATACACTGGTTTCACCTACACTGATCACACAATTTCTGGGCACTTGGATACTGGTATACACATTGTGGTTCACTCTCACCACTGAACTCACAAACAGTCACACACTCTCTTCTCCATACCTGATACACAGTATCAGTTAACTCACACACACACAGTGATGTTACCCTAAAATCCACACACAGGAAATACACTGGTATTCACTTAGATACTCACTCACTAGTATACACGTATCACACTAACACCTAGACACACTGAGACACAGGTAGACACAGATTTCTGATGCACATGCCTCTCACACACAAAACCCGACTGTGCACAGGAATTCTTCCCACAGTGTCTGATACACCGAGACAGGGGCACTTAAACCCACATGCACAAAACACAGATTTCATATACTGGCACACAGGGATTTATCCTCAATAACAGGGACACAGCATACTGGAATTTAAATACCTACAACACAGGCATAACCCCAAACCCGACTGCACACTGGTAAAATTTCCAACACACAGAACTCTCCCCTAATGCACAGAAAAACCACGATTAGTTAAACACAGGCAATTCATTATGTATATAGGTCTATAAATCAAAACATGTATAAATTCGAATACCTTAGATGGATAAATCCTAAATGAACATTTCATCGAGCACTTAGTGTGCTGAAATCGAACCCATACACAAAACTCCTAAAAAACCCAATGAAACCCCTAAAATGAGATCTGAATCTTCACGTTGGAGGATAAAATCAGTCTACAAGCAAACCCTAAGGGTTAGGGTTCATGAAATTGGGGGAAACCAACGTTGGGGACACTTAAACCCTAATTCCTCCTAGATCTCCATGTAGAAACCCTAAAATCGAAATCTAAACCTCAGGGTGGGTTCCTAATGGGCATTAACAACAGAAATCAGAGATTAAATGAATAGAAATAGGGTTTTACCTAGGGAGATGGCTTCTTCAATGGAGGTTCTTCTTTTCCAAGGCTTCTTGACCCAACCCCTTGCTTCTCTTTGCTTTGGAGGAGGAAAAGGAATCCCTAGGGCTTGAGATTCCGAATTTGTGGTGGGGGAAATGGTTTCCTTGATGGAGGCTAGGGTTTCTCCTTTCTATATGAAGGAAGAGAGGGTTCCCTTTTATTTTAAAACCAAGTTAGGGTTTCTAATGCATAGTTTAGGTTAAACCCCCTATGTTAGGTCATGTAGAACCTAATTAACTAGGGTTTAGTCAATTTTTTAGGATTTGAGGTCCAACCTAAAGTTTGAATTCTAGGGTTTTTCCTAGAATTGGGTTTCAAATTAGGGTTTAGTCATACTGGCTTCTAGGGTTTGACCTAACCCAATACAACCAACCTCAAATAAATAGTTTTAAAACTCAGCAGATTAATTAAACACATAATTATTCAAAATAGTGAATTTACACAAATGCCCTCATCTGTAAATGTGGTAGTGACAAGTCTACCCTCCTAAAAGAAATTTCGTCCTTGAAATTTGGACTGAATAGAACAAGAAAAAATCAGAAAAGGATATACCTCAAGTCTAGAAGAGGTACGGGTATTGCTCGCGCATTTCGTCCTCTCTCTCCCAGGTCGACTCCCCTGGAGAGTGATGTCTCCATGCAACACGAACCAAAGGAATAGTTTGGTTCCGCAACACCTTCTCCCTGCGGTCCAAGATCTCTACGGGTTGTTCGGGGTAGCTGAGCGTCGGACCAACCTCAATCTCCGAGTGATCAAGTACGTGACTAGGGTCTGCCACGTACCGTCTCAGCTGTGACACGTGGAACACATCATGCACTCCCTCCAATGCAGGCGACAAGTCCAGTCTATATGCCACTGCACCTATCCTTGCAAGAATACCGAAGGGTCCGATGTAGCGTGGACTAAGCTTCCCGCCTCGACCAAAATGAATCGTGCCACGCATCGGAGAAATCCGTAGGAATACTAGATCGCCAACCTAAAACAAAACAGTCTCAACATGCAGTCTAAACAACACAAACCAGAAAAATAACAATCTATACCTGAAACTCAAGGGGTCTACGGTGGCTGTCGGCCCAATGCCGCTGTCTGTCCTACGCCACTCGCAGTCTGTCTCTGATGAGTTTCACCTTTTCTACTGCATTCACGACCATTTCTGGTCCTAGCAAGGCTCTCTCTCCAACGTCATCCCAAGATAACGGTGTACGACACCTTCGTCCATAAAGAGCCTCAAATGGTGACATTTCGATACTGGCCTGGTAGCTGTTGTTGTAAGCGAACTCTACCAGGTGCAGATGATCCTCCCAAGAACCTCCGAGATCTAGAACACAAGTGCGTAGCATATCCTCGAGAGTCTGAATAGTCCGTTCGGACTGCCCGTCTGTCTGGGGGTGATATGCGGTACTGAACTTGAGCTGAGTGCCCATGCTAGCCTGCAGACTCCTCCAGAAGTGGGAAGTAAAACGGCTATCCTGATCGGAGACGATGCTCACAGGAACTCCATGAAGCCTAACGATCTATCGTACGTACATCTCTGCTAGCCTCTCTGTCGACGTGCCCACCTTGAAAGGTAAGAAATGGGCTGATTTGGTCAACCTGTCCACGATGACCCAAATCGCGTCCTTCCCTCCTGGAGAACGTGGAAGCCCTGAAACGAAATGCATGGTCACGTGCTCCCACTTCCACTCTGGGATCGGTAAAGGTTGAAGCAAACCACCTGGCCTCTGCTGGTCTGCCTTTACCTGTTGGCACACTAAACACCGGGATACGAAGCGTGCTACCTCGCACTTCATTCCATACCACCATACGTGCTCCCTCAAGTCTCGATACATCTTGTTGGCACCGGGATGCATCGAGTACTGAGAGCGGTGTGCCTCCTACAAAACCTCCTCGCGTAGCTCCCCGTTCGGCACACACATCCTCGTGCCGTGCCGTAAGGAACCATCATCTGCGATAGTAAAGTCGTTCGACAATCCTGTCTGAACCTGTGCTCTGATACTCCTCAGAGCCTCATCATCATACTGTGCCGCTCTGATCCTGTCCATCAGCTCGGACTGTATCTGCAATCCCCACATCTGAATTTCAGTACCGGGAATTAACACCTCAATCTCCAAGCTTTCCAGATCAGCCAACAAATGTCTATCTGTCGTCAAGCACATAGCCATCGGGTACCTGCTCAAGGCATCGGCGACTACGTTGGCTTTCCCTGGGTGGTACTGCAATAAGATGTCAAAATCCTTCATCAACTCTAACCACCTCCTCTGCCTCATGTTCAATTCCTTCTGTGTGAAGACGTACTTCAAGCTCTTGTGATCTGTGAAGATCTCCACACGCTCTCCGTACAGGTAATGTTTCCACAGCTTTAGAGCGAAGATAACTGCTGCCAACTCCAAATCGTGGGTGGGGTAGCTCTCTTCATGAGGGCGTAACTGCCTGGAAGCATAGGCAATTACCTTTCCGTGCTGCTGAAGAACACATTCCAGACCCTTACCTGAAGCATCACTGTAGATGGTGAAACCACCTGTCCCTGCTGGCAACGTCAAAACTGGAGCTGTCGTCAACCTCTTCTTCAGCTCATCAAATGCAGCCTGGCACTCCTCCGTCCAGACAAAATCCACATCCTTCCTAGTCAATCTGGTCATTGGCGCTGCAATCCTGGAGAAGTCTTGTACAAACCTCCTGTAATATCCTGCTAGCCCAAGAAAACTCCTGATCTCAGCTACCGAACTGGGGGTAGCCCACGACTTCACTGCCTCGATCTTCTGTGGGTTAACCGAGATTCCGTCACCCGATACCACATGCCCAAGAAATTCAACCTTGTCAAGGAAGAATTCACACTTAGAGAGTTTCCCGTACAGCTTCTCCCTCCTGAGAGTCTCTAAGACCAACCTCAGGTGCTCTTCGTGCTCCTCCGGGGTCTTAGAATACACAAGAATATCGTCGATGAACACCACTACGAACTTGTCAAGGTACTGGTGGAACACCTTGTTCATCAGGTTCATGAATACTGCCGGTGCATTGGTTAAACCAAATGGCATCATCATGAATTCAAACTGGCCGTATCTGGTCCAAAAAGCTGTCTTCGGCGTGTCCTCTCTCTTCACCTTCACCTGGTGATAGCCTGACCTCAAATCTATCTTTGAAAATACCCTTGCACCGCTCAACTGATCGAAAAGATCATCTATCCTCAACAGCGGGTACTTGTTCTTGATAGTGATATTGTTCAAAGCTCTATAATTAATGCACATGCACACTGTGCCGTCCTTCTTCGGTACGAACAATATCGGAGCTCCCCATGGTGATGAACTGGATTTGATGAAGCCTTTGTCCTGCAGCTCCTCAACTTGCTTCTTCAGTTCTGCCAGCTCGCTGTTGTTGACTCTATAGACATGTTGTGAAATGGGCTCCGCTCCTGGAACCAAGTCTATAGAGAATTCAACATCTCTGTCTGGCGGCAAGCCTGGCAACTCCTCTGGAAATACATCCAGGAACTCCGCTATCAGAGGATGTGGCAACTCCTCTTCTTCCGCCCTGGCTCCACAAAATGTGCTCCTGCTCTGTTCCGCTGCTCCTCTGACAACCTCAAACTCCGGCTCTCCTGGTGGTCTAAATAATACTCTGCCTCTATAACAATCTATAGTAGCATGATGCCTACTCAACCAGTCCATTCCGGGTACAATATCATACCCCGAAAGTGGCATGACGAGTAAGCTAACGCTCAACTCTCGGCCTCCTACTGACACCCTCCGGTCCTTGCAGTGATCACGGACTAGGATAATACCTCCACCAGTCATGATCTAGCAAGTCCTAGCTAATGGTTCTGTGTCTAAGTGATGTCAAAGTGCATAAGATACAGACACAAAACTATGGGAAGCGCCAGAGTCGAATAAGGTAAATGCGGGAATACAATCGAGAAGAACCGAACCTGTGATCAAGTCTCCTGCTGGCTCGATCTCTTCGACTGCCACGGCGTACGCTCGCCCCTGGGGTACACCTCTCTGCTGCTGGTGCTGGGCAAACTTCTGATGTTGCGGTGAAAGTGGTGCCCTCTGTTGTTGGCCTCCTGGTACGGTAGGTACCCTGTCTGGTCCTCTCTGGGCGGCTGCTCCACCCTGACCTGGACGAATGGTAGGGCAATCTCTCAACTGGTGTGTCATCGATCCGCAGGACAGACATGAGCCCAATCTCTTCCTGCAGATATCTCTAGTATGTCCCATCTTCCCGCAGTACGCACACTGGATGGCGGGCTGAGTCTGTCTCTGTTGCTGCTGCTGGACCTGCCCTCGGGTTGGTGCCTGATGCTGCTGCTGAAAGGGTCTCTGCTATTGCTGCTGAAAGTGTGGACGCTTGCCCGGTCCCACACTACTGTTTGCTCCTCCGGAACCATCGCGTCCCCTCTTGGGCCTGAGGCCCAAGTCGTCCTCGGCTATTTGGGCATCCATCAATATGCCCTCGTAGGTAGCTGTGCGACGTTCCGACGTGCGAGACTTGATCTCCCTTGTCAGCCCCTTTCTGAACTTCTGGGCCCTGTCCCCCGGATCTCTAATCATCGATGGCGCGAAGCGGCTCAGGCGGGAAAACTCCGCGGCATACTCATCGACGGACGAGCTCCCCTGGGCTAAGTCATGGAACTGACTCTCCAAAGCTCCCAGGGCAACATCAGGAAAGAACTTCTCCTTGAAGAGCTCCTTGAAAGCTTCCCAAGTGAGTCCCCTTTCAAGGAGTCTCGGCTCTGTGCGAAACCACGTCAAGGCGATGTCGAACATCTGGCTGCCGGCGGCCTCGATCTGAAGAGCCTCCGGAAGCTGCGCCAAGCGCAAGTTCCTCTCGATGTCCTCTAGCCAATCATCGGCGTAGAGTATCCCTTTTGTCCCTTTGAACTCCCGAGGCATCATCCTCTTGAAATCCACAATGGTGCCCGGCCTCTGGTGGTGCTGATCCGGACGCTGTTGTTGCTGAGTGACTCTCTCCATAGCCTGGAGAGCCACCTGATGAGCATTCTCCATGTTCACCCTCATCATCTCTGTCTGGGCCTGGTGTGCCTCACCTTGCACCCTCTGGGCTTCGGCCGACGTCCTCTGGGCATCGACCATGCCCTGAATCAAAGCGAACATCTGTGCTCCATCGACGGGTACACCTCCTGGATGCGGAACTGGTGGTGCGGGTGGTGGTGGTGGTGGTGGTGGTGGTGGAGGTGGTGGCGCCGTCGTAGCTATGGGGACCCTCTGAACAGGTGGTGGAGGACTCCCGAATGCTGCAGACACTCCCACATGTACTGGAGATGTAGGAGGTGCTGCGGATGTCTGTCCGACAAGGCGAGAGGTGGCAGACCTCTCTGACTCTGCTGCTCCGGTTCTCCGGGATCTGGTTCTCGGCGGCATCCTGAAGACAGATCGAAGAATTTAATCAAGGCAATAGACACGGTATCATCAAAGGAGGACAGTAAATTTCTAAAAAAAATCATTAAGAGTAGTATTATAAGAATCAGAAATTTCTAATTGTGATTGAGCATATCCTCGGCCTAATTCCTATTTCCTAAAACAGGCTCGTAGTAATACTCTAAGCGAGCACCACTACAATATTGCTCTAATGCGAATCTAGGACTCAACCTACATGGGCCACCACTAAAAATGTGTCACGACCCGCACCCGGAATTTGTTTATGAGTCGTGGGTACGTCCAGCTTACGCCGCAGCATCGGCGGTAGAACGCTGTCTAGGTCTCAACACAACACTCTCACATAGACACTGGTTCTATGGCACACATACTCACAGAATTGAATCCTGCACACACTGAATTATACTACCTACACTGCACAGAATACACATTCAAACACACACAGAATTCTACACATGCATATGAGTGAACTGGAGCTCACTGGTACTCTAGAAACTGACACTGCACATCACAAGATACACACAAATTAACACAGCACAATGGGAACTGATACCTTAGGTCACTTACTGCACAACACACACACATGCTGATATCAAGCTCACACACTCAGCATCCACACACAGGAACCTGGGAATTTCTGAGGCATACACACAAACACTTAGACACCTAGGTATCTCACACACATCCTCAAACACTCTAAGACTTACACTGGTAGTTCACATAACACAAAACCACACTGCACAAGCCCTAACACACTGTGTTCACTGATACTCTAATTCTCAACTCATACACATGAGTTCTTACAGTAAATTTACACAAATGCCCTCATCTGAAAATGTGGTAGTGACAGTTCTAAGCCACCGAGTCGTACGGATTGTTCGAGTGCAGCGGAGTCATAAACGCATAGCGATTTGGTAACAGGTTCACTGAGTCGACAATAGCGGAAGCATTGGATAACACAAGTTTGAAGTAAAGCAACTCTTTATTGATATAAACAAGTATTACAGGAGGCGTATAGCCGAGATTACAAGTCGCTCAAGCCTCTCTCTCTCTGAAACAGTAAAAGCGTGCCAAGTGGCTACAATTGTGGAATGATTGTACAGGCGATGATCAGGTGATGCTTACAATATTATGTCTTGTATATGTGCTTCAGTTCCGGACGCAGCGCTGCTTCGGAGTGATCTCCACGCCTAAGCACGCACGAAGGAGCATCCGTACCGAACGAGGTTCTTCCGTACCCTACATACAAACTGGTGGATTATCAGTACATTAAATGCACTGGTGGGGAAGCTACTCGCCCGCTCGACAAATCCAAATACGTAATATAAGTTCCGTGCACCAACTATTAAGTTGTCTTTCTAGTTGCCTTAGGATCAGTTTTATGTAAACATTGAATAGCCTATTTCGTGTGGCAGTGCGCCGTGCGACATGAGAGGAAACACGGCAAGACTTACCAACTTACCAATTGTCCTTCCCTGTTCAAGGCAAATATTGTTAATTCAAGCACGGGCAAGTATAAACATTCAGGCGACAGCATATGCAACACGAGTACTGTTATTTCAAGATCGTTCAGGTGTTCAGTTGTTCATTGATGCAATGAAATAACTTGCACGCGGATAGCCGCTAAGCGAGGATGACTTATCTATATGAACATGAGTCGCTGGCATAGCCATAAAGGACTAATCCCAGACGAGAATGGAATGCAACGAGAGTACACGATGCGCTACGAACCATCTCGCCCGTACATGATGGATTTGCACATGAGGTGGTCCCAGGCCAAGTGGAATGCAACGTAAGTACAAGAGGTGCTACAAACCACTCGCCCGTATACGATGGACCACCCGCAAGGTTCCATCCGGATCGGATCGGCCCCAGTGCCCAGGAGACCGTCCGTGGAACCATACATAGTTTTTGAGTTATCCGTGACATGCAATTATTGGGTCTTTCAATTATTACGGGATACACGAGAATACAAGAATATGCGTGCACAAGAACACGAGAACACGAGTGCACGAGAATACGAGTACACGAGTACATGGGATACTTGAATCATGGTTCTGTACAGTGAATAACTGCCTTGATACATTCCCCTGGTTCGGGGCTGCCTGGTGACCCAACGGTCCCGGATACTTGCAGGTTCAATCATGCACGGAACTACTACTTGGTAGTCTCCCGGGGTTTGGATGAAAACCAGGCAGCATTCAAGCAGACAAGCATGCAATTATATAAATACAACATTCACGTTAGCTCGGGCCCGAAGGTAAGCCGAGGAGTGAGATCGTTAGGGGACTTCCCGAGCAACACGTTCTAGGGTAGCATGTGAGGGTCTGAACATATATAAAAGTAATATTTTATTTCAATGTTCTAACATAAGCAATACAAGTTGGGATTATTTCCTTAGCTAGTTACGTTGGATTCTTATTTGCATGCAGGGGGTGAATCACCTAGCGACTAGCATGTATTATTCCAGATTTTATGTGTGCTGGCTAAGCAGAGACAAGTTCACCGTAGCCACCCATCTTAGCGATGATTCGCCTCGGTAGAGCGATACGTCAAGCGAGCCTCTGAAAGCCTAAGCCGGATTCCTGTAGGGACAAGTCTGGATATCCTTTGCTACTCGTTTGAGGCAAAGCGGGTCGGGACAGTTGCACTTTTGCTGTTTGAATCGACAGTCCGCTTGAACAGAACAGGGTGTTACATCCTACCCAACTTAGAAAAAGTCTCGTCCTCGAGACTTACTGAGGACAAGTAGTACGTTTCAATCAATTTTGATTTAACGATACAAGGCTGAGGCAAACCTACACAAGTCGTTGTACTTGTTATTTGGATATTCACTTGCACATGCGTTCGACATCAGCATATCGCTTAGTCTGGATCGTGCGCACTTTCGAAGTGCACTTCTAGCGTGAGCACGTCAACCAGCTTTGTGATAGCGAAGTCTTATCACTCGAGTTTTACCTTTTCTTAAGTCTTAGATGGTGCACAAGTTCAAGGCGTCCCTCAAACATATGCATTCAACCAAACTTAGGGATAGTGAAATCGGACAAGCTACTTGCGATAATCTCAAGGGTCTCGCTCAGGTTGGCACAAAGGCCACTCGCAGCATGATATCATACAAGCAATCATATCATTCAAAATGTATTTTGAAAGTATTTAGACTAATTATTGGAACATCCCATCGAGGCATTGAGAGAGAGCATGCACATAACCCACAAACGAGCTTTCAAAACTGAGATAATCGAATTAAAGTCTAAAGGCGTAGAAGCCAGGCTCTGATACCACTATGTCACGCCCCGATCTCCCGCAGACAAATCGGCTGTTCCCCTTAGGCGAGAATAATCGCGCCAGCGCTCCCGCGGAACGATCACTTTGACCCATCCGGGCGTGATGCCACACGAGCTTGAGCCACGCTCGTGCAAGGCTGTGGTTCATTGGCTGGCGGTAAGATTTCTAAGCCACCGAGTCGCACGGATTGTCCGAGTACAGCGGAGTCATAAATATATAGCGATTTGGTAACAGGTTCACTAAGTCGACAATAGCGGAAGCATTGGATAACACAAGTTTGAAGTAAAGCAACTCTTTATTGATATAAACAAGTGTTACAGGCGGCGTATAGCCGAGATTACAAGTCGCTCAAGCCTCTCTCTTTGAAACAGTAAAAGTATGCCAAGTGGCTACAATTATGGAATGATTGTACAGGCGATGATCAGGCAATGTTCACAATATTATGTCTTGTATATGTGCTTCAGTTCCGGACGCAGTGCTGCTTCGGAGTGATCTCCATAACTAAGCACGTACGAAGGAGCATCCGCACCAAATGAGGTTCTTCCGTACCCTGCATACAAACTGGTGGATTATCAGTACATTGAATGCACTGGTGGGGAAGCTACTCACCCGCTCGAAAAATCCAAACACGTAATATAAGTTTCGTACACCAACTATTAAGTTGTCTTTCTAGTTGCCTAAGGATCAGTTTCATGCAAACATTGAATAGCCTATTTCGTATGGCAGTGCGCCATGCGACATGAGAGAAAATACGGCGAGACTTACCAACTTACCAATTGTCCTTCCCTGTCCAAGGCACACATTGTTAATTCAAGCACGGGCAAGTATAAACATTCAGGCGATAACATATGCAACACGAGTACTATTATTTCAAGATCGTTCAGGTGTTCAGTTGTTCATTGATGCAATGAAATGACTCACACGCGGATAGCCGCTAAGCGAGGACGACTTATCTATATGAACATGAGTCGCTGGCATAGCCATAAAGGACTAATCCCATACGAGAATGGAACACAACGAGAGTACACGATGCGCTATGAACCATCTCGCCCGTACACGATAGATTTGCACATGAGGTGGTCCCAGGCCAAGTGGAATGCAATGTAAGTACAAGAGGTGCTACAAACCACTCGCCCGTACACGATGAACCACCCGCAAGGTTCCATCCGGATCGGATCGGCCCCAGAGACCGTCCATGGAACCATACCTTATTTCTGAGTTGTCCGCGATATACAATTATTGGGTCTTTCAATTATCACGGGATACACGAGAATACGAGAATATGCGTGCACAAGAACACGAGTACACGAGAACACGAGTGCACGAGAATACGAGTACACGAGTACACGGGATACTTGAATCATGGTTCTGTACAGTGAATAACTGCCTTGATACATTCCCCTCGTTCAGGGCTGCCTGGTGACCCAACGGTCCCGGATACTTGCAGGTTCAATCATGCACGGAACTACTACTTGGTAGTCTCCCGGGGTTTGGATGAAAACCAGGCAACATTCAAGCAGACAAGCATACAATTGTATAAATACAACATTCACGTTAGCTCGGGCCCGAAGGTAAGCCGAGGAGTAAGATCGTTAGGGGACTTCCCGAGCAACACGTTCTAGGGTAGCATGTGAGGGTCTGAACATATATAAAAGTAATCTTTTATTTTAATGTTCTAACATAAGCAATACAAGTTGGGATTATTCCCTTAGTTAGTTACGTTGGATTCTTATTTGCATGCAGGGGGTGAATCACCTAGCGACTAGCATGTATTATTCCAGATTTTATGTGTGCTGGCTAAGCAGAGACAAGTTCACCGTAGCCACCCATCTTAGCGATGATTCGCCTCGGTAGAGCGATACGTCAAGCGAGCCTCTGAAAGCCTAAGCCGGATTCCTGTAGGGACAAGTCTGGATATCCTTTGCTACTCGTTTGAGGCAAAGCGGATTGGGACAGTTGCACTTTTGTTGTTTGAATCGACAGTCCGCTTGAACAGAACAGGGTGTTACATCCTACCCAACTCAGAAAAAGTCTCGTCCTCGAGACTTACTGAGGACAAGTAGTACGTTTCAATCAATTTTGATTTAACGATACAAGGCTGAGGCAAACCTACACAAGTCGTTGTACTTGTTATTTGGATATTCACTTGCACATGCGTTCGACATCAGCATATCGCTTAGTCTGGATCGTGCGCACTTTCGAAGTACACTTTTAGCGTGAGCACGTCAACCAGCTTAGTGATAGCGAAGTCTTATCACTCGAGTTTTACCTTTTCTTAAGTCTTAGATGGTGCACAAGTTCAAGGCGTCCCTCAAACATATGCATTCAACCAAACTTAGGGATAGTAAAATCGGACAAGCTACTTGCGATAATCTCAAGGGTCTCGCTCAGGTTGGCACAAAGGCCACTCGCAGCATGATATCATACAAGCAATCATATCATTCAAAATATATTTTGAAAGTATTTAGACTAATTGTTAGAACATCCCATCGAGGCATTGAGAGAGAGCATGCACATAACCCACAAACGAGCTTTCAAAACTGAGATAATCGAATTAAAGTCTAAAGGCGTAGAAGCCAGGCTCTGATACCACTATGTCACGCCCCGATCTCCCGCAGACAAATCGGCTGTTCCCCTTAGGCGAGAATAATCGCGCCAGCGCTCCCGCGGAACGATCACTTTGACCCATCCGGGCGTGATGCCACACGAGCTTGAGCCACGCCCGTGCAAGGCCGTGGTTCATTGGCTGGCGGTAAGATTTCTAAGCCACCGAGTCGCACGGATTGTCCGAGTGCAGCGGAGTCATAAATACATAGCAATTTGGTAACAGGTTCACTAAGTCGACAATAGCGAAAGCATTGGATAACACAAGTTTGAAGTAAAGCAACTTTTTATTGATATAAACAAGTGTTACAGGCGGCGTATAGCCGAGATTACAAGTCGCTCAAGCCTCTCTCTTTGAAACAGTAAAAGCATGCCAAGTGGCTACAATTATGGAATAATTGTACAGGCGATGATCAGGCAATGTTCACAACATTATGTCTTGTATATGTGCTTCAGTTCCGGACGCAGTGCTGCTTCGGAGTGAACTCCATAACTAAGCACGTACGAAGGAGCATCCGCACCAAATGAGGTTCTCCCGTACCCTGCATACAAACTGGTGGATTATCAGTACATTGAATGCACTAGTGGGGAAGCTACTCACCCGCTCGACAAATCCAAACACGTAATATAAGTTTCGTGCACCAACTATTAAGTTGTCTTTCTAGTTGCCTAAGGATCAGTTTCATGCAAACATTGAATAGCCTATTTCGTGTGGCAGTGCGCCATACGACATGAGAGAAAATACGGCGAGACTTACCAACTTACCAATTGTCCTTCCCTGTCCAAGGCACACCTTGTTAATTCAAGCACGGGCAAGTATAAACATTCAGGCGACAACATATGCAACACGAGTACTATTATTTCAAGATCGTTCAGGTGTTCAGTTGTTCATTGATGCAATAAAATGACTCACACGCGGATAGCCGCTAAGCGAGGACGACTTATCTATATGAACATGAGTCGCTGGCATAGCTATAAAGGACTAATCCCATACGAGAATGGAACACAACGAGAGTACATGATGCGCTATGAACCATCTCGCCCGTACACGATAGATTTGCATATGAGGTGGTCCCAGGCCAAGTGGAATGCAATATAAGTACAAGAGGTGCTACAAACCACTCGCCCGTACACGATGAACCACCCGCAAGGTTCTATCCGGATCGGATCGGCCCCAGTGCCCCAGAGACCGTCCATGGAACCATACCTCATTTCCGAGTTGTCCGCGATATACAATTATTGGGTCTTTCAATTATCACGGGATACACGAGAATACGAGAACATGCGTGCACAAGAACACGAGAATACGAGTGCACGGGAACACGAGTACACGAGTACACGGGATACTTGAATCATGATTCTGTATAGTGAAAAACTGGCCTTGATACATTTCCCTGGTTCGGGGCTGCCTGGTGACCCAACGGTCCCGGATACTTGCAGGTTCAATCATGCACGGAACGACTACTTGGTAGTCTCCCAGGGTTTAGATAAAAACAAGGCAACATTCAAGCAGACAAGCGTGCAATTGTATAAATACAATATTCATGTTAGCTCGGGTCCGAAGGTAAGCCAAGGAGTGAGATCGTTAGGGAACTTCCCGAGCAACATGTTCTAGGGTAGCATGCGAGGGTCTGAACATATATAGAAGTAATATTTTATTTCCATGTTCTAGCATAAGAAATACAAGTTGGGATTATTCCCTTAGCTAGGTGCGTTGGATTTTTATTAGCATGCAGGGGGTGAATCACCTAGCGACTAGCATGTATCATTCCAGATTTTATGTGTGCTGGCTAAACAGAGACAAGTTCACCGTAGCCACCCACCTTAGCGATGATTCACCTCGGTAGAGCGATACGTCAAGCGAGCCTCTGAAAGCCTAAGCCGAATTCCTGTAGGGACAAGTCTGGATATCCTTTGCTACTCGTTTGAGGCAAAGCGGGTCGAGACAGTTGCACTTTTGCCGTTTGAATTGGCAGTCCGCTTGAACGGAACGGGGTGTTATACAGATGATGTATATGTTCACAAATACAACATAACACATGACATGTCATAGCAAGAAACAAAATTTGGATGATGGAGAATTATCTTATCCTTCCGATGGAGAGGCATGAAGGCATTTTGATCGGTGTCATCTTAATTTTTCTGCGGAGCCCAGGAATGTACGGTTGGGTTTATGTTCTTATGGATTCACTCCTTTCGGACAGTCGGGATCTCAGTACTCTTGTTGGCCGGTGATTTTGACTGCTTATAATCTACCACCGTGGATGTGCATGAAGACTCCTTACATGTCACGACTCGGACCGAGAAAATCGGGCAAGAGTCGTGGGTACGTCCAGCCTACGCCGCAGCATCGACGGTAGAACGCTGTCTAGGTCTACTATCTAGCTAACAATCTCACGCAATCAATATATATACATGTCAAGATCTCAACTCTAAACGAAGGAGCAATATCATAATGATAACACAAGTACTCAACCACGAATCTAAGCACGATAAGATAACACAGAAGACTAACAACTACAAAGTCTAAACAACTGCTACTAAAACAACAACAACCATAATAATAATAATAAAACAACATCCTGAATCAAATATAATACAAGTCTTAATCCAAAACTGGGGACAATTCCGGTACCAAAAGCTAATAAATACAATTATAGGTTCTAGTGATCCCGGCTACCAACCCGAAAATCACTCCTAAACTAGGGGGTCCCTGTCTGCACCATCGACAGGCTAAGTTCCATAAAACGTCTGACACCAATCCTCCGGATCCTCTGAAAAATATATCCAGTCAGGATTGGAGCAAGTACACCTCTAACATCACTTCCAATTAAATAATAAAAACTATAAAGCAGTTGTAGCATGTAGCAAGGAGAATGAAATAAAGTATGAAATAAGGAAATATATACATATCACTGATGCATAAAGGTAAAGATGCATGAATATTAGAAGCAAGATAGTAATGACTGCAGGATACAAGAAATCTAAACTAAGAGTAAGTGCGTGCACAAGAACATATAGTGAGTCCAGCAAGAATAAATGTAATGAGTCCAGCAAGAGTACATGTAATGAGTCAAGTCCAGAAACTATAAGTGAGACCAGAAAGAAATGCAAGAGAGTCCAGAATAGAAAGAATGAACTCGTATCTTTGAAATAACTATTTTGACATGTAAATGGCTAGGGGTAAGTACGGCTCACCGCGCACTGGGTGCGCGGCTGCTATCATTCCAGATTAGACCAGAGGGGGTGATTCCAGTGATTCCAGTTGGAAATGTTTACATGTCTACTCGAGTATTTTTTTGCTTCGACTAGTACAAGTGAATCCAAGACCCGACACGTAAATCAAGTATGAGTTCAGTAGTGATGTCTGTAGGTAATGCCAGTAGGTGAGTCCAGAATAGAGGCCAGAAACATGAAATATACGTGTCGCAAGTAAATAAATCCAGAAATACTAGTCCGTGTCGTGCCAAAAAAATCAGATGATACTATACTAGAAGCTGAATCTTAATAATTATCAGATAATGAAAACTATCAGAGAATGTACTCGTCTGACGTCCTGAGCAACTAGCGATCCGAACTGGTGTCGCAAGGACCTATTGCGAAAAGCAAAGTTAAATAGGGTTCTCATGAGTTAAATAGATATAAAATAACTAAAAATAAGCTTCTAGGGTCGTTCTAGGTCAAACGGGTCAAACCGAAGAAATCTGGGTCAAAAAGTCAACTCTAGGTCCAAAAAGTCAACTCTGGGTCAAAACTAGGTCAAATATTGACTTTGGTGGTCAACTGAGTCAACTATGGTCAACTCTAGGTCAAACTAGGGTGCTCCTAAAATTTTAGGTCAAAACTAGGTCATTAAGCTAATAAACTCTTAAACTCGCCTCCTTGAGATACCGGGATACCCTCGGTATCCAATACCTCAACCTACGCTATACGTCCCGCCTATACCCTCTAAAATATATACTAGCACGCATAAATTGTAACACCCCATTCCGCTCAAGCTGACTGCCGTCTCAAACGGCAAAAGTGTAACTGTCCTGACCCGCTTTGCCTCAACGAGAAGCAAAGGATATCCAGACTTGTCCCTACAGGAATCCGGCTTGGACTTTCAGAGGCTCGCTCAGACGTATCGCTCTACCGAGGCGAATCATCGCTAAGGTGGGTGGCTACGGTGAACTTGTCTTTGCTTAGCCAGCACACATAAAAATCTGGAATATTTATGCTAGTCGCTAGGTGATTCACCCCCTGCATGCTAATAAATCCAACGCACCTAGCTAAGGGAATAATCCCAACTTGTATTGCTTGCTAGAACATGGAAATGAAATACTGCTTATATGTTCAGACCCTCGCATGCTAAGTCCCTTAACGGTTTCATCTCTCGGACTACCTTCGGGCCCGAGCAACGTGCCTGCTTATGTTCCTTAGAAACGCATGCTTGTCTGCTTGATTGTTACCGTATTTTTATCCAAACCCCGGGAGACTACTACGTAGTCGTTCCGTGCCTGAACGAACCTGCAAGTATTCGGGACCGCTAGGTCACCAAGGCAATCTCCGCCCCAGGAGAATTGTATCAAGGCAAAAGATAGTCACTGAACAACGAAACAGGCCATACATCTTGTCTTATACTATTGTTGCCTCAACAGCTTGCCTCTTGTCTTGTACTCTTGTCTTGTACTCTTGTTGCCCCAACCAAGGCCCCGTTCGATCATGGACAACCAGTGCACTGGGAAACGGTCTCGCGGGCGATGCTGGGGCACTGGCATCGACCCGGTCCGGGCGAGACCTATTGTTCTTAGTCTCTTGTTCGGCGGAATGGCTTGCAGCGCCTCTTGTACTTTGCTGCAAAGCATTCTCGTCTAGACTAAATAGTCTCTTGTTCGTCGGAATGGCTTGCAGCGCCTCTTGTTCTTGTTGCAAACCATCTCGTCTAGACTATACCGTCCATATGGCATATGCCAGTGATCGCCTTGTAATGAACTTGTTGCATGCTTGCTTGTAAATGAAAGATAAATAAATCATCCTCGCTTAGCGGCTATCCGCGTGCGAGATACTGTATCGCATGAAACATATAAACTGAATACCTGAACGATCTTGAAATAAGTACTCGTGTTTGCATAATGCTATGCCTCCTGAATGCTTATACATGCTCCTGCTTAAATTAACAATGTTTGCCTTGGACAGGGAAGGAGAAATGGTAAGTTGGTAAGTCTCGCCGTGTTTCCTCTAATGTTGCACGGCGCAGTGCCCGACACGTTAGGCTATTCAACATTTGCATGAAACTGATCCTAAGGCAACTAGAAAGACAACTTAATAGTTGTGCACGGAACCTGTATTACGTGTTTGGATTTGTCGAGCGGGCGAGTAGCTTCCCCACCAGTGCATTCAATGTACTGATAATCCACCAGTTTGTATGCAGGGTGCGGAAGAACCTCGTTCGGTGCGGATGCCTCCAACGTGCGTGCTAAGGCCAGGAGTTCCCTCTGAAGCCTTACAACGGTGCGTCCGGGACTGAAGCACATATACAAGACATAATGTTGGAGCATCGCCTGACCATCGCCTGTACAATCATTCCACTGTTGTAGCCACTTGGCACACTTTTACTGTTTCAGAGAGAGAGACTTGAGCGACTTGTAATCTCGGCATCACGCCCGGATGGGTTAAGCGATCGTTCCGCGGGAGCGCTGGTGAGGGTGATTCCCGCCTAGCGGGAACGGCCGATTGCCTGCGGAAGATCGGGGCATGACATGTTGGTATCAGAGCCTGGCTTCTACGCCTTTGGACTTCGATTCGATATCTCTGTTTCGAAAGCTCGTTCGTGGGTTATGTGCATGCTCTCTCTCAATGCCTCGATGGGATATTCCAACAATAAGTCTAAATACTTTCAAAATGCGTTTTGAATGTTATGCTTGCTTGTCTGGTTGTATGCTGCGAGTAGCCTTTGTGCCAACCTGTGCGAACCCTTGAGAGTATCGCTAGTAGCTTGTCCAATTTTCACTAACCCTAAGTTTGGTTGAATGCATCTATTTGAGGGATGCCTTGAGCTAGTGCACCATCCAAGACTTAAGAAAAGGTGAAACTCGAGTGCTAAGACTTCGCTATCACTGAGCTGGTTGACGTGTTCACGCTAGAGGGGCCCTTCGAAAGTGCGCACGATCCAGTCTAAGCGATATGCTGATTTTGAAGCTTGTGTAAGTGAAGATCCAAATGAACAAGTGCAACGACTTGTCTAGGATTGCCTCAACCCTAGATTACTGCTTGTCCTTAGTAAGTCTCGAGGACGAGACTTTTTCTAAGTTGGGTAGGATGTAACACCCCGTTCCGCTCAAGCGGACTGCCGTCTCAAACGGCAAAATTGCAACTGTCCCGACCCGCTTTGCCTCAACGAGAAGCAAAGGATATCCAGACTTGTCCCTACAGGAATCCGGCTTCGGATTTCAGAGGCTCGCTCAGACGTATCGCTCTACCGAGGCGAATCATCGCTAAGGTGGGTGGCTACGGTAAACTTGTCTTTGCTTAGCCAGCACACATAAAAATCTGGAATATTCATGCTAGTCGCTAGGTGATTCACCCCCTGTATGCTAATAAATCCAACGCACCTAGCTAAGGGAATAATCCCAACTTGTATTGCTTGCTAGAACATGGAAATGAAATACTGCTTATATGTTCAGACCCTCGCATGCTAAGTCCCTTAACGGTTTCATCTCTCGAACTACCTTCGGGCCCGAGCAACGTGCCTACTTATGTTCCTTAGAAACGCATGCTTGTCTGCTTGATTGTTACCGTGTTTTCATCCAAACCCCGGGAGACTACTACGTAGTCGTTCCGTGCCTAAACGAACCTGCAAGTATTCGGGACCGCTAGGTCACCAAGGCAATCTCCGCCCCAGAGAATTGCATCAAGGCAAAAGATAGTCACTGAACAACGAAACAGGCCATGCATCTTGTCTTGTACTATTGTTGCCTCAACAGCTTGCCTCTTGTCTTGTACTCTTGTTGCCCCAACCAAGGCCCCGTTCGATCATGGACAACCAGTGCACAGGGAAACGGTCTCGCGGGCGATGCTGGGGCACTGGCATTGACCCGGTCCGGGCGAGACCTATTGTTCTTAGTCTCTTGTTCGGCGGAATGGATTACAGTGCCTCTTGTACTTTGCTGCAAAGCATTCTCGTCTAGACTAAAGAGTCTCTTGTTCGTCGGAATGACTTGCAGCGCCTCTTGTTCTTGTTGTAAACCATCTCGTCTAGACTATACTGTCCATATGGCATACGCCAGTGATCGCCTTGTAATGAACTTGTTGCATGCTTGCTTGTAAATGAAAGATAAACAAATCATCCTCGCTTAGCGGCTATCCGCGTGCGAGATACTGTATCGCATGAAACATATAAACTGAACACTTGAACGATCTTGAAATAAGTACTCGTGTTTGCATAATGCTATGCCTCCTGAATGCTTATACATGCTCCTGCTTAAATTAACAATGTTTGCCTTGGACAGGGAAGGAGAAATGGTAAGTTGGTAAGTCTCGCCGTGTTTCCTCTAATGTTGCACGGCGCACTGCCCGACACGTTAGGCTATTCAATATTTGCATGAAACTGATCCTAAGGCAACTAGAAAGACAACTTAATAGTTGTGCACGGAACCTGTATTACGTGTTTGGATTTGTCGAGCGGGCGAGTAGCTTCCCCACCAGTGCATTCAATGTACTGATAATCCACCAGTTTGTATGCAGGCTGCGGGAGAACCTCGTTCGGTGCGGATGCCTCCAACGTGCGTGCTAAGGCCAGGAGTTCCCTCTGAAGCCTTGCAACGGTGCGTCCGGGACTGAAGCACATATACAAGACATAATGTTGGAGCGTCGCCTGACCATTGCCTGTACAATCATTCCACTGTTGTAGCCACTTGGCACGCTTTTACTGTTTCAGAGAGAGAGGCTTGAGCAACTTGTAATCTCGGCATCACGCCCGGATGGGTTAAGCGATCGTTCCGCGGGAGCGCTGGCCAGGGTGATTCCCGCCTAGCGGGAACGGCCGATTGCCTGCGGGAGATCGGGGCGTGACATAAATATATATAACTATATATATAAAACCAAGTCTAACCTCATTCCTAGGCTAAAACCCAATACCTTGCCCCGATGCCCAATACCTTGAGTATCTCAAGGTATTGAGATACTCAAGCCTTACCCCTCACTAACACTAGCTAGCTAACTATCTATCTATATACACACTGCCATATACTAATATATATATATATATATATATATATATATATATATATATATATATATATATATATATATATATAACATATATCTAACTATATAGATATATATATATAACCTAGTGTATAGGTAAACACCTCAATACCTTACCTCCGATACCCAACTTATCTCAATACCTTGGTATCTTAAGGTATTGAGATACCTTACCCTCTAACTCTAACTAACTAGCTATCTGTCTATAATATATACTTATATATATATATATCATCAATATATATATATATATATATATATATATATATATATATATATATATATATATATATATATATATATATATATATATATATATATATATATATACATATATATACATATAACTTAGTATTAGGATACCTTACCTCACCTTACCTCACTACCCTAAATACCTTGGTATCTCAAGTTATTGAGATTCCTACCTTACTCTAACACTAACTAACTAGATAACTATCTATATAAATATATACACCTAGCTATATATCTAAACAAATATATATATACAAACACATACGCATATATATCTACTTATATATATATATATATATATATATATATATATATATATATATATATATATATACTAATACCTACATATCTATCTATACTAATATCTATGTATCTATCTATATATACTAGTATCTACATACATATACATACCTCTAACTATATATATATATATATATATATATATATATATATATATATATATATATATATATATAAAAGAAGGGGGAGGAGAACTAGATGCGAATGCGCGCTGCTTGCAGAAACGCGCTGCTGCTGCTGCCATTGCTGGCTGCTGCTGCTGCTGCAGCTTGCCCTCTCGCTCACTCTCCTCAATCTCTCCCCCTCTCACACCTCGACACACACAAACACATCTATACACACACACAGAAACCTATACACGCAAACACACTTACATATATATATAAACACACAAACATATATACATATATATATATATATACACACACAACCATATATATACACACACACACACACACACACATATATATATATATATATATATATATATATATATATATATAATACACACACACTCATACATATATAAATATACATAAACACATATTCACACACACACACGCTCACAAACACACACTCTCACAACTACACACACATAAACATATATATATATATATATATATATATATATTTATATATATTATATATATATATATATATATATATATATATATATATATATATATATATATATATACACACACATACACATATATATATATATATATAGAAACATACACACACATATATATATATATACATACAACTACACACACCTACACATACACAAACACCAACACACACACTCAACCACACTCACCCCCACATACAAAAACACACACACACACACATATATATATATATATATATATATATATATATATATATATATATATAAATGTATACTCGAAAACTCTAGCACACACTCCCCGAAGCTAACCTAACGCGCGCACAAGCCCGAAACCTAGAAACCAAGTCGAAATGACCATTCGGTTATTTCGACGAACACGTGGAGTACGGTTCGCGAAACCTCGTGAAACACACACCAAACCTACTCGAAATTGGCCCAAAATTTACCCACGGGTTCTAATCGATGTCTAAAACCTAGAAAAAATTGCTAACTCTCTGATTCTAGGTCCGTGGCAAAAACGCACATGTACATAGAATCTACGACGACAAAAACCTCCAAATCGCCCGAAATGCCCATTTTTCTGTGACACGACTTCACGTGTCCGAACAGAGACACATACTTATCCTCAAGATGTAGTGCCCCGTTCCTCCGGTACGGGGGAGCGCGGCTAAGAAACACAAGATAGTATCGTTCGATCAGGATAGATTGAAACAAGAACTCGTCCTCGTTATAGATTTGTTTCTTCGGAATCGATTCCCATATTCAGTGGACCGTGCCCCCGGGATCGACTTAGCGGCAGAGTCAGGAGGAACCTCTCTGCTGTTATCTTTTATTGCCTCGGATTTCGATGTCGCTTGTTGCTTTCGTGCTTTGAGTTGATTTTGGATTTGCTTGGGTTTTCTTGAACGGTTTCGATGATTTTATTGTTTTCGTTCATTGAATTGCACTTCAATTCCGAGATTGGAAAGAGAGGAAGAAGTATTGATCGAGCTGTTCGTGCAATGCAGGTGAACGAGCAGTAGGCGGCTTACGAGCGGAGTCGTGAAGCACCTCTTTCCTTCTCCCTTCCAACTACTAAGTGAGTGGCTACCATCCCGATTAGCTAGCCCTACTTCCAAGTCTTTACATCTAAAACTCTTGCATTCTTGTTGCCCCGATCAGACGATACCAAGTAATAATAAAAGATACCAAGATAAAAAGAGAATAGACTTGGATAGTACTGCTTGTCAATCAAACTTGTGAACGGTTATATCTTTGCATGCTTGTTTGTTTGGAATGTTCATCATATGCATAGATACAAGTTTGAATGTATACTTCTCCTTTATATTATCCTGATGCATAAATTGAACGTAGATGCAATGTAAAAATGAATCATGCAATACTGCTTGTCTTGTACTCACGTAGCCTCCGGGCGAACGATTGTTAACGTAGCCTCCGGGCGAATGATTATTAATGTTCGATCACGGACAACTTGTGCACAAGGTATAGTTCCTGCGGGCGGCTGCTGGGGCACTGGCACCGTTTCAGCTCTGGACGAAACTCACGTTTAGTCTCACGTACTTGGATTGGGTGGTATGCGGCGCCTCACGTACTTGCACGTAGCAAACCATCTTCGTCATAGACTAGTGTCCATTATGGCAATCAAGCCAGTGATTATCTTGTATATTTAAACCTGTTGTAAACTAACTTGTGTTTTCGTGGCAGGGAAGGCATGGTAAGTATTGTGCAGGTAGTTCAGACGGGCAGGTAAAATCCACCGAACGGTGGCAAGTTTATTTCAGTAAATTCTATATGCTGCTTACTTGTAAATGAACTAAGACAAGATAGAAATCCACAAAATATACATGCTTCATTAAACAACGTGTTGATTGGTATAGTTCGTTTAGCTCGCCTTCACCAGTATGTTTTGACATACTAACCCTCGTTGAAACAGGTTCTCCACACCAAGACGAACCGAGCGAGGAGCCGAAGTCATCTTCCCGATCCAGTCCAGCTGTTGGCGCATCCTGATTGTGCCGTCCTTGAAGTATTTTGAAACAGGAGCTTGCAACTCTTCATACACAAATGCAGCTCCGTGGCAAAGCTGTCCTCCAGCCCGAAGGTCTATACATTTTGAAGTTTAGTAAAGGGATGTAATGTACAGGACTGCTATCTCATTTTGAGTCAACACTTTTGTAAGCCCGTGCGGCATATTAGCAGACTCGTTCAAGAGTTTGTAATAGATGTTCATTATCAATAAAGAGAACTTTTCCATGTTTCAAATCTGTGTTTCAATTTATCTGCGTACTCTGAATATGTGCTCGTTATGCCAAATACTTTAGCCTTGTGCGGGCGCAACCCCAGGCCCGCACGGCATCACGATTCGGGGGATGCCCCAACGATTCTACGAAATTGGGTCGTGACATAATGGTATCAGGACACAGATTCAAGTTCCTTAGACTTTCGTGCTGGAAAAGTTCCTTTAACGATCAAATTTCTGTGCAAACTCTTGAACTCGCTAGGCCAAAATGAGATACGTTCATGCAATAAGTCCATAATATATTATGATTCTAATGTAATTTACCTTCTTTTGAAGGAATGACACCAGCACAATCTGCATCGCTAGCTCCGGACGAAATGCAAGGCCAAGAAAGTAGTTTGGGCACTTCGGGAAGCTCTCGGAGCCAGCGAGGCATATCTCAAGTCGATCCGCTTGAGCGGATAATGCAAATGTTAGAATCGCAATGACAAAGAGATGATGCTCGCCAAGCCAAGTTCGAAAGCAATCTAGAGGCCTGATTCTCAGTCCAACAGAAGCAGGTGGATGCCCTGCAATAGATCGTTCAGACTTTGGCTTTCAACCATTCCGCTGCAACAGCAATGACTCCAGTGGAAGAGCCCGTGCTTGAAGTCGAGACGCCGCAAATTCCAAGGCCGAGGGAAGTGACTGCCTTCGACTTTGGCCACTTCAAGAAAGTCTGCAATACTCCATTCAACGGGACTGAGGAACCAATCGTGGCCCTAGATTGGTTGGACGAACTTGAAGACCACTTTGCTCTGCTAGTGGTCCCCGAAGAGAAGCGTGTCGCCTGCACGCAATTACAGCTCTACCTTAATGCGCACGATTGGTGGAACGTGCATCGACGATCTCTTCAATTTGATCACGGAGAGGAGGCGATCTTGTGGAAGACTTTTCGTACCACGCTCGAAGATGAGTTTATACCCCCTCCAGTATAACATCAAATGGAGAATGAGTTCGTGCAACTGAGGCAAGGCAGCATGACAGTCAAACAGTATTCTGTCGAATTCAACCGACTCTCCAAATTTGCTAGGGCCTATTTACCTGATGCAGCGAGTCGAGCTATAAGGTTTGAAGGTGGTCTACGCCCTGCCATCCATGCGCACGTGGTCGTTCATCAGTATCAGACAATGCGTGAAGTCATGAATCATACCCTATCACTTGAACCACAGTATCCTCACGTTTATACCGGCGCTGTGCATACATCCAGTCACAAACGCCATAGCAACGAAGGAGGAAACACCGCTGCAAAGTACCCCAATAATGGTGGTCCGTAGAGAGGGAAACCAGGGCAGCTATGTCACTTCTGCAAGAAGCCAGGGCACCTGGCCAACGAATGTCATTTGAAACAAGGATTATGTCTCATCTGTGGTGATACAAACCACAAAATTTGTGACTGCCCCAATTACTCTGCTCAACATCCCCAACATAACGTTCCCTAATGGTAAGCACTATTCCTAAGTTTCGGGACGAAACTTCCAATTGGTTGGGTAGGATGTAGCGCCGCGTTCCCCCGGTGCGGGGAGCGCGGCTAAGAAACACAAGATGGTATCGTTCGATCGGGATAGATTGAAACAAGAACTCGTCTTCATTATGGATTTGTTTCTTCGGAATCGATTCCCATATTCAGTGGACCGTGCCTCCAGGATCGACTTAGCGGCAGAGTCAGGAGGGACCTCTCCGCTGTTATCTTTTATTGCCTCGGATTTTGATGTCGCTTGTTGCTTTCGTGCTTTGAGTTGGTTTTGGATTTGCTTGGGTTTTCTTGAACGGTTTCGATGATTTCATTATTTTCGTTCATTGAATTGCACTTCAATTCTGAGATTGGAAAGAGAGGAAGAAGTATTGATCGAGCTGTTCGTGCAATGCAGGTGAACGAGCAGTAGGCGGCTTACGAGCGGAGTCGTGAAGCACCTCTTTTCTTCTCCCTTCCAACTACTAAGAGAGTGGCTACCATCCCGATTAGCTAGCCCTGCTTCCAAGTCTTCATATCTAAAACTCTTGCATTCTTGTTGCCCCGATCAGACGATACCAAGTAATAATAAAAGATACCAAGATAAAAAGAGAATAGACTTGGATAATACTGCTTGTCAATCAAACTTGTGAACGGTTATATCTTTGCATGCTTGTTCGTTCAGAATGTTCATCATATGCATAGATACAAGTTTGAATATATACTTCTCCTTTATATTGTCCTGATGCATGAATTGAACGTAGATGCAATATAAAAATAAATCATGCAATACTGCTTGTCTTGTACTCACGTAGCCTCCGGGGAACGATTGTTAACGTAGCCTCCGGGCGAATGATTGTTCATGTTCGATCACGGACAACTTGTGCACAAGGTATAGTTCCTGCGGGCGACTGTTGGGGCACTGGCACCGTTCCGGCTCTGGACGGAACTCACGTTTAGTCTCACGTACTTGGACGGGGTAGTATGCGGTGCCTCACATACTTGCACGTAGCAAACCATCTTCGTCACAGACTAGTGTCCATTATGGCAATCAAGCCAGTGATCATCTTGTATATTTAAACCTGTTGCAAACTAACTTGTGTCTTCGTGGCAGGGAAGGCATGGTAAGTATTGTGCAGGTAGTTCAGACGGGCAGGTAAAATCCACCGAACGGTGGAAAGTTTATTTCAGTAAATTTTATATGCTGCTTACTTGTAAATGAACTAAGGCAAGATAGAAACCCACAAAATATGCATGCTTCATTAAAATAACATGGTGATTGGTATAGTTCGGTTAGCTCACCTTCACCAGTATGTTTCGATATACTGACCCTCGTTAAAACAGGTTCTCCGCACCAAGGCGAACCGAGCGAGGAGCCGAAGTCGTCTTCCCGATCCAGTCCAGCTGTTGGCGCATCCTGATCGCGCCGTCCTTGAAGTATTTTGAAGCAGGAGCTTGCAACTCTTCATACACAAATGCAGCTCCGTGGCAAAGCTGTCCTCCAACCCGGAGGTCTATACATTTTGAAGTTTAGTAAAGGGATGTAATGTACAGGACTGCTATCTCATTTTGAGTCAACACTTTTGTAAGCCCGTGCGGCATATTAGCTGACTCGTTCAAGAGTTTGTAATAGATGTTCATTATCAATAAAGAGAAATTTTCTATGTTTTAAATCTGTGTTTCAATTTATCTGCGTACTCTGAATATGTGCTCGTTATGCAAAATACTTTAGCCTTGTGCGGGCGCAACCCTAGGCCCGCACGGCATCACGATTCGGGGGATGCCCCAACGATTCTACAGAATTGTGTCATGATAAAAGACACCCAAGCACGTCTACCTAGGACCGTCTAACCTAGGGCAACACCAAAAATTGGGCCAATCTCGGATTTTACCCAAAATTGACATTAAACCCTATGCCAAAGTCTCCAAACACATCCAAACAAGCTCCAACTTCCTCCCACGGGTAGTCCTAAGGTCTAGGAAGGTTCTAAACTACTAATTACACTATATTAGAGTAATCACAAGGGGAAAGTTCAGGGTTTACCTCTTGGGAGTTGGAATCCCAAGCCAAAGTCTCCAAAAAGCTCTAAATTTACCACACCAAGCCTCCAAGCTTCCAACCCAAGCTCCAATACCAAATCTAAGCTCTACACACCTAGGTTAGGGAAAAGCAAAGGGTTAGAGTTTATATTGATGGAAGAAATAGAAGAAGAAAGAGAAGAAAAATGGAAAAACTTACTTGGAATATGAAAATTGGAAGAAGGAAGAAGAAGAAAAGGAGTGGAGAAGAAGAAGGAAGAAGAAGAAGAAGAAAGAAAATGAATGAAAGGGAGGGGAGTCTGCTGGTCATGATCGGATAAGAAGTAGGAAATGGGTTAGGGTTTGTGTTAGGGTTAGTCAAAATGAATAAAATGCCCCTCTCTTAAGTCATTCTAATTGGGATTTGGGTTAGGGGTTTCCAAAAGCACTCTAATAAATCCCTAATCACTCCAACTAACCAATTAAAAATATAAATAACTAATCTACACCAATAAATAAGTCTAACAAGGGTGTTGGTTGGGTCTGGCATGGGTCCACTAGGGTCTAACATGGGTCCAAGCTAGCCAAAATACTAAAATAACTAATAAAAAAAATAATACAACCAACAATTAAATATTAATACAAATATTTATGATAAACAAACAATTAACCAAATTTTAAAAAAATACCCTACTCTGGAAATGTGGTAGTGACAAGCCTATCCTCCTTAGAAAATTTTGTCCTCGAAATTTAAAGTCGATCGCACTTCTTCTAGGTCAAACCCCCAACAATCACAGTCAAAAAATTCTACCTAAACAACATGCAAGATCATGGTCCTACTGGTCATGTTATCACAGTCTCAATCAGGGTCACTACACTATCTAACACAGCACAAAAGAAAAGTCTAACAGGTACTAATAAAGCACACCACAAGGAATAGAAAAGGACAGGAAGAAGAACAAAGAGACTGACCTACTAACCCGACATCCGTAGAATCGGCCTCCTCGACCGTCAATGCATAAGTCCTGCCCTGCTGGGGTATCTCCCTCTGCTAGTGTGGGACATGATGTTGTGCCACAGATGGCCTAGCTCTAACTCTCCGATCCTGTGCTCCACCCAATAGAGGTGCAGTAGGACAATCTCGCATCTTGTGAGCAGGGGATCCACAGAACAAACATACCTTCAGCCTCCTCCTATAAACATCCTAAGTGTGTCCTGCGTTCCTACAGTAGGCACAAGTGGGCACCCTCTGATCCTGACCCTGCTGCGCTGCCTTCTGCACAAAAGGACGCTTAGCTGGTCCCGCACTACCACTCACACTAACTGAATCATCCCTGCCTCTCTTGGACTTGAGCTCCAAATCATCCTCTGCCCTCTGAGCGTCCCCTACGATCTGCTCGAAAGTCGCCTCGCAGTCGCTCCTAGTCAAAGACTTGACCGCCATGACCAAGCCCTTGCGAAACTTCCTCGCCTTTGCTGCCTCACTCAAGCCCTCTATAAATCTGCCCAGACGGCAGAACTCCGCTACATACTCGTCCACCATCATGTTCCCTTGGACGAGTGCCTCGAACTGGCTCTCCAAAGCACTGAGCGCCACATCTAGGAAAAACTTCTCCTTAAAAAGCCTCTTGAAAGCCTCCTAAGTATGCCCTGGTGCCGCGATCCTCGTATCAGTACAATACCATGTCAAAGCAAGGTCGAACATCTGACTGCTCGCTGCCTCTATCTGCATGCTGTCTGGAATCTGTGCCAGCCGAAAAATCCTCTCAATCTGCTCTATCCAGTCATTCGCGTACAGGATTCCCTCTGTACCCCAAAACTCCTTGGGCCGTATCCTCTGGAAGTCAATGATGCTGTCCGGCCTCGAATGTTGAGTCTGATCCGCCTGTGGCTAAATCTGTGCCACCCTATTCACTGCCGTCATGGCCACCTGGTGGGCGTTCTCAATGCCCAGCCTCATCACATCTACTTGATGGTGCTGCGCGTCCATCATCTCTCTGAAGAACGCAAACAACTGCACGGCGTCTACTGGTGCAGGAGGTGGTTGAAGCACTACCGGAACGACTGGGGTAGTCCTCGGATCGACAGGTGGAGGAGGATCCTTGTAAACTCCCTCACCCAAAATAGGTATTTGTGTATATTTTATATTATTATATTTATTATAGATGTTGAATTTATTTAGAGTATTCTCTTAGTTAATTAGAAAATAATTTTTTTAGTATATTTACTTATATAAATATTCATTTAGAATTATTTTAGGTTATTTTAGATTTTTGGAGATTTTTCTAGAATTATTGGTAATTAAAACTTAAAAAACATAAATTTCTAGGACTTCTATGATTTACTATACGACCATACTTGCATGTTGTTCCTATCAAATATTTATTTTAGTTTAAAATATTTAATTATATTTTTATGTAATTTATTTAGAATTTTAAGAAATTTATTTAGATTTTTAAAATTATTTAGGATTTATTTGAATATATATAGTCTTAATATTAGATAGATGCTAATTTAGTGTTAATAGATATTAATAAGATTTTATAAATTATTTATATTATCTTTAATTATATTTAAGATTATAAATTATTGAGATAAATTCAAACTCTATTTTAAATTAATTCAAATCCTGAACCAACTAGGAAATCAACTTCATGCATATCCTATCCTTATTTAAATTCATCATAATCCTATCCAAATTAACCAATCCTAGTTGTATTTAATTAAGTAATCTCCACCATTATAAATACCTCATCATTCATATTTTTTTTCCCCAAAATTTCTCTCTTTTTCGTCCAAAAATAGTCAAAATTCGTCATAAATTCAGCCTCATTTTCTACTAGTTATGACGAATTAAAAAGACGATATCTCATAGCTCTGGACTCCAAACGCGCTCCAATTTTTTTTCTTAGAACGATAATGAGGTTAGATTTCTGATTATATAAATTGTTTTTCTAAATTATTAGTATTAAATTCTGGAAAATTCGTAGAGCACAGCATATCCGAAAATAGACGTGTTTCGATGTTTTCGCGATTCCGGGAGAACCAGGAATCAGAATCATGAACCGTTTAAAGTTTCGGAAAGCTAATGTCGAGATCATCGACATAAATTTTTTCCAGAATTTAATTCGAAGTATTTACATACTGTTAATTCTGTAGAACTTCTAGGTTAGAATTTAACAATCGGTGCATAATACAAAATTTGTATGTGCCATAATTCCCAAACAAATTTGAATTCGGACGAGCCATAAATTCCAACATATTTTTGAAGCTGAAATCTATAGGAAACCATGCATAAAAGTTGAGTTTGTGTCGGTTGACTTTTCGGTCAACAGATCGCCTCGATTTGCGTGCCATGAGTCTCGAGTTGATAAAATTTAGTTTTTTTGGACAAAATTTAGGAATTAACATAAAAATCAGAATAATAAGATTAAAATAGGATTTTAGAGTAATTATTCCAGAATTAAATAAATTATCTTTTGACGTGATAAATTTGTAATACATAGGCTATTTGGACTGTGACTTGGACTCTGATTCATACCAGCAGCAGGACCCCAGGCAAGATACCTTGCCAAATTGTTTACAGTACTTTGCATACTATTTATATTTCTGTTTATTTATTTTATTTCTGTATAGTTCTTGTATGTGTAGTTTTTCTCCAGTCATTACTATGTATTAGATATGTTGACACACACATGGCACCTAGTATCATAGAGGACAATCATTAGGCGTATGGGCTTTTAACCACTATGGTAAACCGTAGTATATAGCTCACACTACGGACGTGTGTCGCGCTGGTCGCTACCCCCGCGGTATGTCGATTTCTGGAGTCTCGCTGGTCGCTACCCCCGCGGTATGTCAATTTCTGATGTCCATTGACGTGTGTGTGAGTTGTGAGGTAGATCGAGTAGCCTACCCTTGTCCATACATCGAAAAGTTGTCCTCATTTGTATTCATATAGATTGTCATGTACAGCGTACTTATCTATTTTCAAACCATATACATGTTTACTGTATTCAAATTGGCTCATATTTTTTGTATCTTGTTACGTCCCTCTGAGGACCTGATCCGCTGCCAGGTGTATCTTTTCTTGAGTATTTGCAGGAGCGCAGATTTGGATGGTTACATGTGATCCGAGAATGTCTTCTTTTTGAGCTGTGATGGATAGCTGGTATTCTTATATTGTGTTGTGGTGTTGTACTCATATTGTATTTGCTCTTATATTCGAGTTGGTAGTGGATTTGTTTCCATCCAACTATCATCCTTAGATACTTCTTATTGAGATCTAGTTTCATAGATACTGGTTATTTATTTCTATATGATTTTGGTGGATGAGATTTAGATTTTACCCTGTGACTTGTATTACATTTTATACCACTTGTGGATTTTATATTCATATTACAGCGTACGTATGGATTTGGTTTCCATATATTGGAGTTGCCATATCCATGCGGTTGGCATGCTTACGTGTCCTAGTCCTACGTATTTTTAGGACTGGGGCATGACATGTTTTTGTGGTGGCCCATGCAGGTCGAGAGTATATTGTCTCGGTTACGTTACTGTACCGAACAAGCCTGCACCTAGGACTAGAGTATAGGATCTCATCCATAATTGACTATGATTCATCTTCCTTCTCTCTATTCTATTCGAATAATTGCATCCTGCTTGATTCATGTACTTCCCTAATAGTTCTTTGAGAATAGCCTTCTGCTAGAATATAGTAACCCCTATTATTAGGATGATAATTATGGTAGCACACCTATTATGAATACAACGAGAATATAGACACACCACTAAGTTTAGAATATCTAGTGAACCCTAGAATTCCTTATCTATAGATTGGTTTACTATTACCCCTTGATGTATTATGAGGACGTGAGGGTAGTATAGACGCTACTAGAGTTAGAATTTTTACTATAATATTTGACACCTCGTATCACATAGTCTTTTGACCTATTAATTGAAGTATAACTGAATGATATTTATCGCATGCTAGCAAAAGATGACAGTGTTTATTCAGACCATAGAATTTAGAGGTTCTTGCCCTATTTGGTCGACTAGCGACTTAGATAAGAAGGTTGTATGATAACTGTAGAGATTGTAGAGTCTTTTATTACTATTGCATATGTTATTTTTGCTTTTGCGAACTTGAATTATTTTGTAACTTCTCACATCATAATCCAGCGTTATATTTTCTGTGCTACCTTGAATTATACTGCTATTATAGCCTAGTTTTTGCAAGCTTAATCTTATATCGAGCTTGTTCATGACATATGTGTTATTGGGGCCTGATCAACCACACTAATACAAATTGTCTAATCAGAATCAGTGTATTATGGTCTAGCTAGTCATAATGCGCTTGATTCGCCCTTCGCAATAGTATTTTACGTGGATTGAGATGTATAGTGGACCAGTAGACAAATATACTTACCCTCTAGATACGACAAAGCATATCATATCAAGTACATAACTGCACCGATGTGAGCATGTGAATAGGAAATTATCAAATTAAGATTTCAATCCATAACTGTCTTGACAATTCCCATTTGAATTCTTTAAACGCTTTGATTTCCATGCTTCCATTCTATTACCCCTCCTTGAACTCTTTTCCGTTGCTTTCCGTCTTCCCTTATTTCGAAAAGACGAAATCTTGTGCTTGGATATAAGTGATACACGGATAGTACAAGATATACCCCATAGGCCAATCACATTATTTGGTAACTATCTTTCATAATTGATTAAGGGCATATCACATATGATATAGTTGGTGTTAAAGTTTTGAGGATTGAATGACATGAGAAAATAAATTGAGGAATATTTTTCTTAAGTGTAAGAGCCTTATGTGATAGATGGGTAAATTCTAAGTTGGGTAGAAATTGCATTATTAAACTTGAGGAGAATTCTTTTAGATTATGATCAAGTAGGATTAGATTGAGAGATTAAGTCCTTTTAAATGTGGAGAATTTTAAAAGAAGGATTAAGATAATGAGGATTTAATGAATTTTAAAAATCTTGATATTGATGACCCAATATTTATACTTTGAGCACATGATTTAAATTTTGAATATTGAAGGATGAATCATCGATTTAAATTTTTAGGATAAATATAGAATTTTAGACTTGAACAACTGGTGAATTAGATTTAAATTTTATAATTTGATGATTTGAATTAAAAGTTTAATTTTGATTGTTGGGTCACCTATTTGAAATATTGAGGATATAAATTGAGTTTAAATATTTGAAGAGTACAAAATTCTTAATTTGAGAATAGGAATAAGATTTGATTAGAATTGTTTATTGTTCAAAGTCTAGAGGAGATTATGATAGTTGGAAATTATGATATAAATTTTGATGTGGGATGTCATATAGACTTGAGTTAGATTTGATGTTGATTATTTAAAAAATCGAGAAGAGATTACGACAGGTTCAATTTTGATTTAAACAGTGGTTATATTAATTTTGAAGTGATCGCAATAGATTCGAATAGATTTTATTATTTAAATTTTTGCAAGAGATTGCGATTGACATACCTTGTGTACGAATATGAAGGATTTAACAAATTATGCTTTATTTTAATTTCGAGGACGAAATTGTTTTAAGTTGGGTAGATTGTAAACTCCCTCACCCAAAATAGGTATTTGTGTATATTTTATATTTTTATATTTATTATAGATGTTGAATTTATTTAGAGTATTCTCTTAGTTAATTAGAAAATAATTTTTTTAGTATATTTACTTATATAAATATTCATTTAGAATTATTTTAGGTTATTTTAGATTTTTGAAGATTTTTCTAGATTTTTGGTAATTAAAACTTAGAAAACATAAATTTCTAGGACTTTTATGATTTACTATACGACCATACTTGCATGTTGTTCCTATCAAATATTTATTTTAGTTTAAAATATTTAATTATATTTTTATGTAATTTATTTAGAATTTTAAGAAATTTATTTAGATTTTTAAAATTATTTAGGATTTATTTGGATATATATAGTCTTAATATTAGATAGATGCTAATTTAGTGTTAATAGATATTAATAAAATTTTATAAATTATTTGTATTATCTTTAATTATATTTAAGATTATAAATTATTGAGATAAATTCAAACTCTATTTTAAATTAATTCAAATCCTGAACCAACTAGGAAATCAACTTCATGCATATCCTATCCATAGTATAATAAAATTTATAATATTTATCTATTTAAATTCATCATAATCCTATCCAAATTAACCAATCCTAGTTGTATTTAATTAAGTAATCTCCACCATTATAAATACCTCATCATTCATATTTTCTTCCCCAAAATTCCTCTTTTTCGTCCAAAATAGTCAAAATTCGTCATAAATTCAGCCTCATTTTCTACTAGTTATGACGAATTAAAAAGACGATATCTCCTAGCTCCGGACTCCAAACGTGCTCCAATTTTTTTGTTAGAATGATAATGAGGTTAGATTTCTGATTATATAAATTGTTTTTCAAATATTAGTATTAAATTCTAGAAATTTGTAGAGCACAGCATGTCCGAAATAGACGTGTTCGATATTTTCGCGATTCCGGGAGAACCAGGAATCAGAATCACGAACCGTTAAAGTTTCGGAAAGCTAATGTCGAGATCATCGACATATATATTTTCAGAATTTAATTCGAAGTATTTACATACTGTTAATTCTGTAGAACTCTAGGTTAGAATTTAACAATCGGTGCACAATACAAAATTTGTATGTGCCATAATTCCCAACGAATTTGAATTCGGACGAGCCATAAATTCCAACATATTTTGAAGCTGAAATATATAGGAAACCATGCATAAAAGTTGAGTTTGTGTCGGTTGACTTTTCGGTCAACAGATCGCCTCGATTTGCGTGCCATGAGTCTCGAGTTGATAAAATTCAGTTTTTTTGGACAAAATTAGGAATTAACATAAAAATCAGAATATAAGATTAAATAGGATTTTAGAGTAATTATTCCAGAATTAAATAAATTATCTTTTGACGTGATAAATTTGTAATACATAGGCTATTTGGACTGTGACTTGGACTCTGATTCATACCAGCAGCAGGACCCCAGGCAAGATACCTTGCCAAATTATTTATAGTACTTTGTATGCTATTTATATTTCTGTTTATTTATTTCAATTTTGTATAGTTCTTGCATGTAGTTTTTCTCCAGTCATTACTATGTATTAGATATGTTGACACACACATGGCACCTAGTATCATAGAGGACAATCATTAGGTGTATGGGCTTTTAACCACTCTGGTAAACCGTAGTATATAGCTCGCACTACGGACGTGTGTCGCGCTGGTCGCTACCCCCCGCGGTATGTCGATTTCTGGAGTCTCGCTGGTCGCTACCCCTGCGGTATATCGATTTCTGATGTCCATTGACGTGTGTGTGAGTTGTGAGGTAGATCGAGTAGCCTACCCTTGCCCATACATCAAAAAGTTGTCCTCATTTGCATTCATATAGATTGTCATGTATAGCGTACTTATCTATTTTTAAACCATATGCATGTTTACTGTATTCAAATTGGCTCGTATTTTCTGTATCTTGTTACGTCCCTCTGAGGACCTGGTCCGCTGCCAGGTGTATCTTTTCTTGAGTATTTTCAGGAGCGCAGATTTGGATGGTTACATGTGATCCGAGGATGTCTTCTCTTCGAGCTGTGATGGATAGCTGGTATTCTTATATTGTGTTGTGGTGTTGTACTCATATTGTATTTGCTCTTATATTCGAGTTGGTAGTGGATTTGTTTCCATCCAACTATCATCCTTAGATACTTCTTATTGAGATCTAGTTTCATAGATACTGGTTATTTATTTCTATATGATTTTGGTGGATGAGATTTAGATTTTATCCTGTGACTTGTATTACATTTTATACCACTTATGGATTTTATATTCATATTACAGTGTACGTATGGATTTGGTTTCCATATATTGGAGTTGCCATATCCAAGCGGCTGGCATACTTACGTGTCCTAGTCCTACATATTTTGGGACTGGGACGTGACAATCCTCGAGAGAAACAGATGCTCCCTCAACCGCAGGAGTGGTGAGTGGAGCGGTACCAGCTGCCTGAATTGGAGCTGGACGAGAGGTAGAAGACCTCTCGGTAGCAACTGCTGGAACAGTATAATGGGATCGTATCTTCGGAGGCATCCCGAACACAGATCAAAAGAAGTCAATACTGCGCATGATACGATATCATCAAGGAAGGACAGTGGTATTTCAAAAGAAAGCAATTTCAGAATAATTATATTGGAATTGTTCCTAGTCGTGATTGAGTACACTCTCAACCTAGATCCTATATCCTAGAGCTGGCTCGCAGCAGTACAACTAAATCATTGTACTACCACGACATCGCACTAATTGCGAATCGAGACCTGCATGGGACAGCCACCAAAAATGTGTCACGACCCGCACCCAAAAAATCGGGCATGAGTCGTGGGTACGTCCAGCCTACGCCGCAGCATCGACGGTAGAACGCTGTCTAGGTCTACTATCTAGCTAACAATCTCACGCAATCAATATATATACCTGTCAAGATCTCAACTCCAAACGAAGGAGCAATATCATAATGATAACACAAGTACTCAACCACGAATCTAAGCACGATAAGATAACACAGAAGACTAACAACTACAAAGTCTAAACAACTGCTACTAAAACAACAACAACCATATTAATAATAATACAACAACATCCTGAATCAAATATAATACAAGTCTCAATCCAAAACCGGGGACAATTCTGGTACCAAAAGCTAATAAATACAATAACAGGTTCTAGTGATCCCGGCTACCAACCCGAAAATCACTCCTAAACTAGAGGGTCCCTGTCTGCACCATCGACAAGCTGAGGTCCATAAAACGTCAAACACCAATCCTCCAGATCCTCTGAAAAATATATCCAGTCAGGATTGGAGCAAGTACACCTCTAACAGCAGTTCCAGTTAAATGATAAAAACTATAAAGCAGTTGTAGCAAGTAGCAAGGAGAATAAAATAAAGTATGAAACAAGGAAATATATACATATCACTGGTGCATAAAGGTAAAGATGCATGAATTTCAGAAGCAAGATAGTAATGACTGTAGGATACAAGAAATCTAAACTAAGAGTAAGTGCGTGCACAAGAACATGTAGTGAGTCCAGCAAGAATAAATGTAATGAGTCCAGCAAGAGTACATGTAATGAGTCAAGTCCAGAAACTATAAGTGAGACCAGAATAAAATGCAAGAGAGTCCAGACTAGAAAGAATGAACTTGTGTCTTTGAAATACCTGTTTCGATATGTAAACGACTAGGGGTAAGTACGGCTCACCGTGCACTGGGTGCGCGACTGCTATCATTCCAGATTAGACCAGAGGCGATGATTCCATTGATTTTAGTTGGGAATGTTTACATGTCTACTCGAGTATTTCCCCGCCCCGACTAGTACAAGTGAATCCAAGATCCGACATGTAAATCAAGTATGAGTCCAGCCAGAAACATGAGTGATGCCTGTAGTGATGCTTGTAGGTGATGCCAGTAGGTGATTCTAGAATAGAGGCCAGAAACATGAAATATACGTGTCGCTAGTAAATGAATCCAGAAATACTAATCCGTGTCGTGCCAGAAAAATCAGATGATACTATACTAGAAGTTGAATCATAATAATCATCAAATAATGGAAACTATCAGAGAATGTACTCGCCTGATATCCTGAGTAACTGGTGATCCGAACTGGTGTCGCAAGGACATATTAAGAAAAATAAGGTTAAATAGGGTTCTAATGAGTTAAACAGATATAAAAAAACTAAAAATAAGCTTCTAGGGTCATTTTAGGTCAAACGGGTCAAACCGGTGAAATCTGGGTCAAAAAGTCAACTCTGGGTCCAAAAAGTCAACTCTGGGTCCAAAAAGTCAACTCTAGGTCAAAACTAGGTCAAATATTGACTTTGGCGGTCAACCGAGTCAACTACGGTCAACTCTAGGTCAAAATAGGGTGCCCCTAAAATTCTAGATCAAAACTAGGTCATTAAGCTAATAAACTCTCAAACTCGCCTCCTTGA